>JAODLD010000001.1:44788449-44818975 GCA_026781065.1 Mormyrops boulengeri
CCACCCCCCCAACTCCACATTCAATGCGGCAATCTCAATGGTCTTCCAGCTCCCCTCCATAAAAAAATCATGAATGACTCTCGCTCCACACTCCATCAAAAAAAAAAAAAGACTCCTGTCCCCAAAAACACAGCCTTTACTTGCTTCCTGTATCCAAAAATAACTGGTCACAGGAAAGCACTTATCAAAGGGTCTCCAACAAGATTCATATAGTGACAAAAGTCAAATAACAACATTACTTCACAATATGCAAAGTGTAAATATTTTGTTGTCTGACGATTTTCTATTTGAATACCCTCCCCAATCCAGGTACATGGAGTGATAGAATACTTCTCATTGATTGGTTCTAATTTCCTTGACAAAATGGTTTCAGACAGGGACAAGTACGACCCCCCCTATCATCCTTGCAAGAGAAAGAGATGCAGTATTTAACAGCACATCATATTACAAAGCCACAGCAATCCGTTAGTGATTCAGTCCTGGTCACAGAATCCACTCTTTGAAGGCCTGTTAACCATAGGACGACATAAATATTTTAAAAAGAAGAAACAGGAAAACGACACTGACGTTTAAGAAGCAGCCCCTCTGAAGAAAGCAGTGTCGGGGGTGTGGTTGATGAGAGAGCGAGTCGATACAGTTCATCCGTCATTAAGGTGGCGCGTAAACATGGCGACAGAAAAATGTTCCCGCTGACTGCAGGACTGAGGTATGCATGCATGGCAGAAAGCATTAAAAAAATGAGTCTGGCAGGGAAAAAATGCACAGTGGTTGCATACATTACAAGCCATCGCAGGGATGCGCTAATTGCGTTTTGGTTTCTTCTAAGCGGCGTTAGCATCCATAATGAAAACCTCACAGCCCTACGCCTCCGACTATTGTTGCTACACATTAAACCTGAGACTCTAAACAAAGATTCTAAACTAATTCTTTCCAAAGCTTTTGAAATTGTTCAGCAATTACTGTATATTGTCCCACGTTAGAACAGAGCTGAAACAGAGAAGGGCTCCATCTGTACCATTTGTGAGCCTTTACGAGAGGAGGTAAAGATCCTAAAATTCCAGGCTAACACTGATTTATTAACCAGCATTTTTGTGTTAGGAATCCTTTGAAGATCCTTGCTATGCACTAATGAACCCCAGATATACCTTCCCAGCTATGCAACCAGGAACCAAAAAGAAAAAAAATCACAGATAAGAAAACTTATTGTCCAGTACCGGTACCATAAGAAATTTACAAAACGAGAGGAGGCCATTCAGCCCATCAAGCTCATTTGGGGAGAACCTAACCATGGTCCACAGCTGTAGATGCCTGATAACAAGCTGGTACTGGAGATCTCAGAAGTATCCATTTTTAAAAATGCTTTTGTCACAAACACCACTCTCTTTCCTTAGTCCTTCTGCTTCCTGTTTGTTTTTATTTGGGAGTTCAGCTAACATTTTTCACATCCTTTTTCATCCAGTCCCACGTTGTGTCAATCCCAAACAAAAGACTGAGGCCTGCTTGGTTTTTTCATCAGGTAGGCGTTTCACACAGACCGATGCTGAAACTGAAAACAAAAAAAAAAAAAAAAAAAAAAGTCTCTACCAACCGTTAACCGCAGACCCAGAGAGCTGCAAAAACTAGAATTTTCCACAGAAATCAGAAGTTGATTTTGTATCACATTTTCACTTCCTGTATTGATTGTTAGTGTACTACCGTAAAATAGAAATGGAAATTTAAAAAAAACACACATAATCAGTACATCTCCAGACTGTGGATTCAATAATCCTGAACCTGGCATGGATTAACTTGTGTTTGTTAGGAAATTTGTGGATTACGGCAAAAAAACGACGCCCGGAACCTTCACAGTCATATCACGTGTACTGCTAAACGTACGCCTTCCTCAAACCATCACGCCAGTCAGGGATATGTATGAAAACTCTGCTGTAAACATGTGTTTTACATACTAGCTAATGAGCACCAGTTGTGCCATGTGGTAATAATTGAGGCTAAAAGAAAATCCTAAATCTGAGAGGACTGGAACCAATGTTTAAAGCTTCCTTCCGGAATCGTCCGGGGGGCACCGGGCCTTAAGGACCGCCAGGCATTCGCAAGTGGTGTTCAAACAGCTCAGTTTCTGGCTTAAATCAAAAGGAGGCGGCGAAACAAAAGCCAGCAATTACCCGAATGTCATGAATAATTAGTTATTTCCAGGAATCGTCAGACTTTAAAATTAAAGAGGAGGCCCACAGAGCTCTATACTGGCACATCCTTTCACAGGTGGTCAGCTCAGTTCTGTTCTAAGGCACTGACTATGCTGTATAATATGCCGACAGCCTGTTGCTAAAGCGCCCCGGACACTCATCCCGTTAAGGTCAGATGCCCGCGGTGCATGAGGCGCTGATCGTGCAATACAGCACTGGAACTGGAGCCTGTGGGCGGAGCCAGGGGCTTGTCACTACCGGATGAGTTCACACCTTTACTGAGCATGAGGGCATTTCATTGAACCAAGTGAGACACTCAGTTTGAAATCATTGGCCACACTGAACGAGTGACAAGCATACATATGTAAGCGTGTAATGTTATGTCACATGTCACACGTGTGCAGCTTTGGCTGCGCTCAGGCTCCCGATACAGACACCTGAAGAACAGATTTGTCTGGCTAGAAACTGAAGTTTTTTTTATATACTATTCTATGGACTGCATCTATCATACTACAACTGGAATATATTGATATATTCTGTCAACTTATTTCAGACCTTAATTTAAATCAGCTGATCAACTTACTGGGACATTCTGTTATTTGGTTGTGAGTCACACCGAGTGATTATCAGAAATCTCTAGGCCCTTGCTTATTGAGGGGCACTAATTGGTAAGATATTGATTTAAAACATTTCTTCCGAATCGTCGGTAATTTTCCTGACAGCAAAGGACTCGGCAAAATCCCACACGGAGCTTGTAAACAGCAGCCAGACTGTGGGATACAGGGAGGCTGTTCACCCCCAAATACTCCCACCCTTGACTCCCCCGGGACACACAAGGAAGGAAGAAAACATATCAAGATCTAAAACTTGCATTTATTTACTTATTGACACTAATGTTTTCGGGGGGCCGGGGACCATAATCTTTTTGTTTTCTTAACAGAGGACACAGGGTGAAGATTTAGCTTGAGGGCATCCAGTGTGAAATCGCAGATGAGAACTGCATATTAAACCACACGCATGGCTGCAAACTTCAGCCTTCTTTAAAACCAAAAAAGCGAAAACAAATCATCTTTTTTGAAAATTTTGTTTTTGAGTTCTAATTTGCACAAGGAGGACAAATTAGTCTCAGGCAGTACTAATAGATGTTGAGCTTTTTTTCAAAATAAAAAAATTAAAAAACACTGAAATTAAAATGAAGAAATAATCCAGCATCTTGTCTTCAGCGCTTGAGGAGAGGAGGTCAGTACAGCAGCACTGGCGGTGGCTGCAGACAGCGAACGACGACAGCAGGGGATTAACATGCAGGGGGTACGACTCAAGGCTTACCGCTGCGGAGTGTCTTCAGCCCAGTGACATCACTTCCCTGCAAACTGAAAGAGAGAAACAGGCAGCGGTCAGGTGAAGGGCTCAGCGCCGATGGTTTTTTCCATCAAGTGTCCCAGAAGCGCCACAGAAGCCTTTCTAGAAACCACAGCCCCCAGTGCGGGGGGCCGTAAAGGGAAGACAGGCGGGTCGTTCCGCAGCTCGGGGCAGGTTAAGAGCGGTCACATGCAGAGTGATTCGACCTGGCCCGCTCGTCGCCTACACTCTCAGTGATTTCACTTTTAAACCTGCTGGAACTTGAGCGGCAAAACCGGAAGTAATACATAATGCATTTTTAGACTGGGTGGTTTCCAGTTTCCATGTTACTGTCCACAGTTTTAGTCAAGTACTATTTTTTTCTTTCCACCCCGCGACTTGACACACCACTACATAACCCTTCCGTCTGGCATGGAACACGGGTCAGGAGAAACAGGACCAGCTCTGTGGGCAGGTACCTCCAGCGAGCCACTGGGTTTCCCTTATAGCTATTAAACGTTTCCATTCTGGGGTTCGAGTCCCCAAGGCGGAGGAAATTAAGGCCACGGGTGGTTAACGCGGGTGTCAGGAGGCAAACTTTAGCGTGGTGATTTATTTCCCGCTGTGCGCTGCTCACGACCTCCCGGGGGTCAAGTGGTCTCATTCTGGGACGACCACAGTGTCACAGTGCACATTTGCATAAGCAGACATTTATTGTGAAAACATCATCATCGACCGGATAATTATTATTCACAATATTTACATTCATCTAGAGTTTGATCCGAGTGCCATGGTACTACGACGGCAAACAGCAGCAGCAGTAAAGTGTAAAATCAGTAGCATGAAGCAATTCCAAGAAAAATGTGTCATGGTGTTTAAATAAGACTAAATCGACAATTTTTTCAATCCACATGACAATGACTAGCCTGACAGTATAAACAAATAAAACCTGATCATCAGGGGTAAATGTAAGGGTGGGGCTACAGGTGCACTGGCCCAAGCCGAAAACTGATTGGCCCCAAGAGTGCTCTCTCCCCTGTCACTCAATGATTCAAGACATGTCATCGGCTAATAAAGTTGGCTCGTCTGTATTATGTCTGAATTATGGTCCCGCTCATGCCCTGCACCAAAAAAAAAACAAAAAACCTTTAATTGCCACTGCTGATCAAAGGCTTCGCCATCACACTTAATGATTGTTATTAATATTACATAGCTAGAATCACAAAGTAACAAATTTATTCACCAATGCTAAGCAGATGTCAGCGCAGCTTGAAAATTAACCCTCATTCAATCGCCGCACGGCAAAGGGAGGCCTTAAGCACATAATCCCGCCTACTCTTCAGACAGTTTCTGTTATTTTTTTTTTGTAATAGCAGAAACTTGCACCTTTGTCCTGGACCAAGCTAACCTGCATATTTACCTTAAGTGTGGGGGGGGGGGGTGGCAGTGGAAGCTGGAACAGTAAAGCTTGCAGAGCTCCCTGCCAGCACGCTTACACCTTTCTGTGAAACTTTAAACAGCTTGTATGTAACACACTGGCAGGCCATAAACCTAAGGCAAAAAAAAAGGAAAGGGAAAAAAAAAACAGCGAGAGAGACTTCAGGATAAGCAGGCAAGTCTTGACAATATCCCTCTGAGAACTGTTGTACAATCCTTACAGGAAGCAGAAAGAAAAATGCCTGCGATTCCTCATCTCAGCGCACGCATGCACACACGCTGCCCTGCTTCCCTCGCTGCCTGCCCCCCCTCCCCCGCTCCTTCCCCCCATACTGCTTTTCTTAAGCATTTTTCATTACTGTAAATTACTCCAAATTTGCAGCCAAAAAGGAATGTGCTGGGAAAACCAGCTGTGGTTCAAAAAAATCATTTTAAAAATACATATCACTTGCGGCTGGTAGCTAAAAAAAAAAATGGTTAGATAAATAGATACGTTTTAAAATATTACAATTGTGATTTTTTTCCAAAAGAGAAAGAATGTGATTTTAAATGACAATTAAATTTTAGTAATGAGTTAATCGTTTCATAATTGAATTTAAGAAATAGAGGAGATTCCACCTACTCTACCACTAGGGACCAGCCATGTCTAATATATAATCTGTGTCTGTGCCCAATTTAAATATTTCCTGATCTTTTGTAAAAACAGGCCCCTGTTTGCCATTTGCCTAGGTCTGGATGTGAGAGGAGCCCCTGGATCACCTGGAATCTCTTAAAGGAAGGGGGCGTGCTATTGCCTCTACCAAAATGGCTCTGATCCAATGAATATTAGCGTCAATTTGTCTACATCCGTGCAGAGAATCTCTCATTAATTAGAGAAGTGACAGTCCTGAGCCCCCATGCTTTGCTCCGTAAGGGAACGATCCACAGTTATAAGAAATAAACAGTGGATGCATGTATTCTTCCTAGCTCTTCTTCTCTTCTTAAACACAGCAAACAAAACTTAAAGCCGCGTGCAACGAGGGAGTCTTATTTTAGACCGCTGAGTGCCTCCTGGAGGGGGACATCCGTCTTGAAATGTTTGTTCTTACAAATTACTAATATTTACAAGGAAACGAGAGTACTGTTTCCACAATCAGCTAGTTCGGAAGGAAAGACGACTGAGGAAAACATCTGCTGTTGTTTCTCCGAGTGATGCCGCGTTTGGTGTGACGTCACCGTCAGCGACGCTCCGTTCGCAGAGTTTCCGTCACTGCGGTGACGTCCTGGCTTGCGTATAAAGAGACACGCGCCTAATCGACCTCGCGCTTTTAATCTGGCACTGATAGGAAAACGTCACCGCTGACGCAACGCGTCTATGTTCTGCCCCAGACACGTTGTTAGTACTCAGAGTTTGTAAACACTGGCAATAAAATAACAGCCAGTTAAGAGAGTGTAAACAGGTGGGGGAGTGAATGCAGCTGACGCCGGATCAGGGCGATTGAGGGAGAACGTTACCATTTTGGAGGTATGGTGTTTTATGCCAAAAGAAAAAAAAAAGATTTCTTTCCTCCATTTGCAACACTATGATATGAATTGACAGTGCATTGTGGGTGTTTCATTTAAGCTTTCAGCAGAATAGGCGGGTTCTACTGAATTGGGATTGGTTGTGTGTGTGTTTTTAATAATGAAATAGTGCCGTTTTCTAATAGCTATACAAAAGAACGCATCATGGGATATTGACTGTTAATATACATTATATGTTTTTATGCCATTTCCGTTATTAACTGCAGTTTCAGGTGCTATGTCCCTCACATATATCCCGCACCTAAATCATTCAATTTTTTTTTTTATTATTGTGGTTATATGGTAAAAATAAGCTGCACACTTGTAAGCAACATAGCATAGCTTGAGAAGAATCACAATTTTTTAGAAGTGTAATAATCCAAATGCAGACCGTAGATATATTCCATCATTACAACGTTTCAATTAGTAATCCTATGTGACATTTTGTTTCATTTGAGTGCAAATGTCACATCCATAATTATGGACCTTTCTATCGACACATTTGGCAGAAGGAGGCATTTATCACAGATATATAGGCCAAGCTGAAATCAAAAACCAGGGATTTCACACACCATCTGGGCATCAAACACGCCCTACGCGGCTCTTAATGAAAAGACAAGGTGTGTCATCTGATATTTAATAATAAAAAAAAAAGCTTAGAAAAACAGCAGACCATTAATCTGCAAACTCAAACCAGATACGGCCTAAGGAATTCATCTGGCCTTTTCCACTCCGCTCAGGCACTGACTGAGCAGCACGCGAGAGTCAAGCGTCTTGGGTTTGATTCTGCTGAGTGAGGAGGCCCTCAGCTCCAGGTTCAGGAAACATCACAGAGGAACTTTCAAAGCCACGGAAATCTTCGTGATTAAAAGGGCCTTGAAATTTCACCAGACACCACGTGGAGGTCAAAGCGACAGCCGACACAGCTGTTGCCGCTTTCATGCAATGACAACCACGCTAATTCTTCCCCCCCCCCCCAACCAAAAAAAAATCCCCCTGTTCTGACCAAACAGGCCTAAATGCACTCCACAGTTTGCCTGGTTTGGTGTCCTCCCGATCGCTCTCTTTTTTTAAAAAAATCTTCCCAAATCTCCAACTCTCAAACAGTTAGAAAAAAAACACTTTCAACAAAAAATTTTATTTAATGGCTGCAGTACAAACAGCCATCAGGATTCAATCTGAGTTAGGGTCGTTTAGAGGTATAATGCCAAATCCAGGTGACAAAATGCTTCCCTCCCACCCATACACATCGCATTGGTGCCCAGTGACAACTCGTGGCCTGGACAGAGTCCACCACATGCTTAAATTACCTCCAAATATTTGGATTACGGCTAGTCATGCTTGCAGAGCATTTACTGCAGCCTGGAGAGGATTGTGGGTACTTCTACCAGGGATGATGTTGACCCCTCCCCCCCCCCCATCCAGTGCCATTTGAATGTGTGCACGTTGAGAAAGAGACGATATTACTTGCTTTAATACTCAGACATTTAGCACAGAGCTCCAAGCTACAAAAAAAGGTCACTCCCAGACCATAGATGAAAGGTCTTTTCCAGTAGCTCTTTGAACTCCAGCTTGGGCTGGGCCTTCTCATATTTCTGCAGTCATCATTCAAAAAGAAAAAAAAAAAAACAATAAATTTTAAAAGACAATCTGCAGCTGTCTCAAGAGAACGCCACGAAGAGTCATGAGTAACAAACAGTTATGCTACGGTAGGTCAGTCCAGCATTCGTTCCTTTGCCTCAGACAGCTGGGAAACATTACTCACTCTCGCCATTTCCTGGCAAGTATTGCCCGCCCCTTATGATTAAAAGTCCACCTTAAAATTTTCACTTCATTTCCACGACCCTGGACACCCGACGACCTGCGGATCAATTTGCACAAAAGGTCCCATTTCAACTCGGAAAAAATCCTGAGTGCTACGGGGAGGAGGAGACTACAGAGCACAAGCTAAACACAGGGCAGGAAGGTTTGACAATCCTTCGCTCTGCCACCAATCGATCTTTGTCTTTTGTTGTCCATCAAACTACGGGCCAGAATAATGAAACAAAAACACGTCTGGTCAAATTAGGAATGATACTCTAACCATATAATTCCAGGACCAACCCGTATCTTCTTTTCACGCTCATGTGAATCCTCATATAAACTTCCCCATGTGACCTCCCTTCCACAAAAAGCGTAGGGGCGCTTTGAGAGATATCCACGCAGAATGCTGTTTAACGAAGTTTAACGAGAAAGTGAAGGGACTCTGCTCCGCATCGCGTTAATGTTAAGCATCATTGGCTTCTGATGTGCTGCAGTCCATGAGGAAATTCATTGTTTTCGTAGCCACATTTTTTTTTCTTCTAACGGGGGCAGGAGGTGACAGAAAAGCTCTGCATGAGAGCTAATGATGTTTCGGGACATGAGGAGGCCTGTGACTGAGGCTGAAACTCATCACGAGATCAGCTGACCCCCAGTTCGCCTTCTGTTTGCCCTCGTTACGTGCATCTTAGCCGGACAAGCGGCGGTCACATTCAGCGCTCCTGCTGATCCATGCACGTAGTTTGCGAGACGAACAGGTCCCTTTCCCTGCCCTTGTGTCTTTCCGAGGCGTTCAGTTGAGATTAAATATTTAAAAAAAAAAAAGAGCGAGAGGCTACAGCAGGTTGCTAGCGCAGCTAAAATGTGAGGCCTTTGTAGCTGCAGCGAGCGGATTTTAAATGCATGAAGATCAATAAATAAAAGGGGGGGGGGGGGTGGCATCCCGAGTGCGATCTTGCCCGCGTGAGCTGCCGACATGCACAATAGCTACCGCCACATGTCCATGCTCCTCCCGCAGCCAGCTGTCTTTGTGACCGACGGGCTCACACCCGCCGCCAGTGAAAGCGGCCAATAAATAGCTAAATAAATGAAATCCTGACAAGTTTGGCTGCACGGATGGCGCCGCGTCACTTAAAAACAGCAAGCAGAGGAAAGGAGGAGAACCGCTGGCCACCATTATCACAGCAAGAGACTTTCCATCAGTGGCACGTTGCTGCCACAATGCAGGCGGCATGACAGTCATATCTAGCAGGGAGGGGGGAGAATGAGAGAAAGAAATAAAGATGACAATGAGGACACTGGGGAGGGGTGGGGGGGAACAGTAATCTCTACAACATATTCCTATTAAACCAGCCCTACAGTTCTCTAGCTCGTCCAATCAAGAGCTGTCATTCCTGACCTACTAAGGGACTCACAATGAGCCTCAAATATTTCAAAACATCAATCAGGAAAAACAAAGAGAGGACACTGAATTATACAGTATTAACCTCTGGGGTTTGCATACAAAGACTTCAGATTTATTTACGTCTGAGCACTAAGAGTCACCATTACCGCCATCCAGACTGCGAGCTGGCCGCCAATTTGACGACCCCCCCCAACCAGCAGGAGTTTCTGATTAATGAATGCATGCTCGTGGAAAAAACAGAGGACACAGCACAGAGTAAGGAATGGGGGTAGCTGCCATAAGTACTAGAGGAACCAGTTCATCCTTTCCCCGTCCCCCCCCCCCCCCACATATAAATACTACGCTGGGGCCTCTTTTCCGTAATAAATCAATAAATAACATACAAGAAAAGAAATTTTGTCACAGTTGGATTAAAGTGGCAGTGGACCAGACTGAAGCTGGCCTCACAGAAAAACTTTATTTACTTAAGTACTGTGTTGCCGGTATCGCAACTCTGATTCCCGCCCCTCCCATCCAACAAAACACACAAATGTAACCCAAAATAAAGCCTTACACTAGGCACAGTTATCCTCCTCACCTTGCCAAACAAGCACTCATACAAAGAAAATTAACCTTGGAGCTCCATACAGGACATTCTCTTGTTGAAGGAAAGACAGAGGGAAACAGACGAGACAAGAACGCGCCGTTAATCACCGGCTGTCGCGACAAACTACTGCTCCTCCATCCCTTTGTTTGCTTGTATTTTGTGTAAAGAAAAGGACCCTGTGCCAATTATACCTGCAAAGATGGGCCTATCAATCTCGTCGTCTCTGGGAAGCTCGCTGTCCGCTTGGTGCTCTTTAAAAGTCATAAGCATTTTAATACAATCACCTTAGCGAGACCCAGAGAGACGGTGGAGCGGCCTAAACAAGGACGCAAACCATAAACAAATTCATCATATTAACAGGCCTGGCACTGACAGTGATCCATATTCCACCATCAGTTACAGTGACGAATACCTTGGGTGCGTATAAATTATACAATGATACGTGGCTATTAGCGATAAAATCATTGTCAAACGGCAGATTTTCCATAATTAAATCTGCCTGAAAATAATCACCCTAAAAAAACAGTTTTATAACTTGCAGTCCAGCAGCGTTTACAAATACTCTCATGCGATATTTTTGTAACCTTGAGCAAGTGCATTTTCATCTACGAGACGAAATACCAGATTATATTTGAAGTGTTCAACTGCTGTTTTCTTTCCTATTAAACAACTCACCCTAGAATCGACATAAATTCCATAATCTTTTTATTCTGATTATCAGTTGGGTTCTTCATAACCAGTAGATACATGCTTGCCACATTGAAAATCATAATCAGATTCATCCAATTTCCTTTTTCTGCTAAAACTATTCAAATCATGGACCTTAATTATACAGCTTCACTTATACCCTGAGCAATAGTTCATTATCGTCAATTAACTATGTACGAAAAGAAATCGATGGAATCCTAGCAGGGCCAAGGCGGAGTTACCCGAAGGGGACATTTGTGTGAATGAATGAAATCAATGTCACGAAACAAACAATTTGTCTATCAACAGTAGTTTCAGAGGCATCAAATCAAACATGAGTGCTGCTAAAACTAGCAGAGTGAAAAATCACACCTTTCCTTCCAAGTTTCACACTTTCCAATTTTATGTTTTTTTCCCCATTTGTTTATTTATAAAGTTCTTACCTCTGTGTACTTGTATTTTTAACTCATTAACATGACCTGACATCTAAAACAACATCACCATCTAGTCAAAACGGCATCTGAGTTTGACAGAAATTAGCACGCCTGGGTAAACGACTGGCATTTCCTGACCAGATCTGGCGATTTACTTTCCTGTCACTCAAGATAACACAGCCTAAACCTGTAGCGGAAGATAAACAGGCAACTGAAGAACACTAATTTGCAAAGCAGTGTGTTACAGTGAATGTTATTTATGTTACAATTTCTACTATTAACGGAAATGGGATTAGAACCAGCAAAAAACTAAGCTATGAGCCAATCAGCTGACTTTTCTTTAAACGTTTCTGAGTGCCTATAAAATCAGTTTAAGCTATTTTATACAAGTTCATGTTTTTAAATGCATGACATTACCTTGAGAAATAATGAATATGTAAATCATGTGAGAATGTGTGGAAGAAAGCAAATGACCAATTTGAACATAAGCAGCACTGTCTTGTTAGCATGCAGTTTGGAGAGGACTAGAGGAGCAAACAATAGGACCCGATTTTTCAGAGACATGAACAAATACTCAGAAATGTTTAGTGGAAAATGCTCCGTAATTAAAAGCTTAAAACCCCAGACTGTAAGAATTCCAAGATTGTTGTTCCTGGACAACATTTAGCTTTGGCTTGAACATTTTTTGTTAACCATTTCTTAAGATGAGGTACAAAATGATCTGAAGAGAACTGTTAGCATTATTACTGCAACATGTGATTCTTGCCATTAGCAGTAAAACTACAGCTTATGGATTCAACTCCATTTCTAACAGTACAGAATATGACCTATGAAGAAAGGCATGTCCAGGATGATGCAGTAATATTTTCTTTCCAGTGATCTCTACAGCGTGGGAGGTCTCAGCCGAATGGAATGAGATCGGAGGGAAACGTGCAGCCTCGCTCCACCATGACACCTGGACCACGTCATCTCTACAAAACCCTGGGGATCCGTTACCACAACTGCGCTCGGTCTGCACTACTTGGCCGAAACAGATAGAAATAACAATAAAAAAAAGGTGGTGGTATTATCATTTAACTGACCTTTAAATATTAAATGGGCCTACATTTCAATATTAAAAGGGCTTACAAGTCAAAATGACAACATTAAAGGGAAAAAGAAGATAAACACACTCCTAATTTACACTCATTCAAAGCCAGGATGGCGAGACTTAAAAACAGCTCTTTCCCCTTAGACTATTCAACTGTTTAAGAGTCTGGCTCTTGCCAGCCTAAGACTGGGTCTGTTAAAAGGACTAATCATTCAGGAATCATAACTCTGAATCTAAATCCATTTATTCAGTGCACATTCTGCTTCCGAGCAGAACTTCCTTACCACATTTGCACAGTCTTTCCCAATCAATCACATGGTTAACTGTATCGTTGTCCCCATCTTAAAATGGCATGTTTGTATGTCTCTGTATTCATACTCCATTTGCTACACCTAACTGGCACTATGACCAATAACTACTATTTTTTTCAGCTGAGTGATACCATGCATCATGTATCTGAAGCTGACAATAAAAGATACTTTTACTTTGACTCAAACAGCAATGAATTAAACACAGAACTCCCCGCCTCCCAGTTTCATCAGCTACAGCATCCCTAGACACAACATTCCCAAATCCTAATTTCTCCTAATCAGCTTAGTCAAAGGCAAAATGTTGGGCGCAACTTTGCAAGACACGCGGTTTGGGATTTATCCATGTCTGGCTGAAATTTCCGAGAGCTGGAGTGGAAGCGATTTATCTTTCCCCCTATAGAGAGCACGGAGTCGACATCCTGTAAAAGTATTGTTTTCAAAATACCTAAACGGGGGAAAAAATACTGAGAGCTCATGCCAAAAAAAGACTTTCCTTAAAGATTCCCCGGCTATGCATGAGGTCATCACTAGTTTGAATTTGCTCTCTGAAACTCCCTTCCCTGCTCAGACAAAAACATCACAAGCAAGCCCTGACAGATTCGTGGTCCCCCGTTTTGCATTAAGGTACACAATATGAGTATAGAATATTATTATTATTATTAATAATAAAATTATATATACATATAGAAACAAAACATCTCCCTGTGCATCTTAAGCTGCACCATGGGGAAAGGCGACAAAAGGCATTTGTAATGGCAGATGAAGCTTGGTAGCGTGTTCACTCGCAATTCATTGATGGCACTAATGGCTTCTCAGCAGCTCCACAGATTCAAGCAGCTGTCAAGTCGGTACATCAGGAAGATGAGGGAACGCGATCCAGAGAGTGGGGGAAAGAGAGACATCAGGATCTTTGTCGAGAACACCTGCGCCTTAAAAAAAAAACTGCAGTGGGTATCTAGACAAAGACACTGGAGGAACAACGATTAACGTCTGGATAAGAGACATTCTGCTAAGACGACATTACTGTCTTTCGGTCTCAGTCTGGAGGGGGGGGTGTCATCTAACGGGGGAGGGATCCAAAGGGGTTAAACAGAGCCCATCCTGACGATACTGCAGTGTGTAGAGGCCGGTTTTGGTTTTCCCAGAGTTCATTTTGAAGTCCCGGTCATAAGGTGAGACACCCATCAGTCTCAAAGAGGTCGGGAGGTCAAACTCTCTTGTACGGCATGGAGCAGGATGTAGACCAGGTTAGCGATCGCTTAAATCAGCAAAGCATTAGCAGGAAGCTACTGCCAAGCAATAAGCAGAAAAGGACCCGAGAAGTAGAATAGGCTACTTTAAACGAGAATCACTATTCTCAAAAAAATCAAATGCCTTACTTTTACACTGCTTAGACAAGATATTTTGTGGGGACAGTGACCACATCGCGGGAAATTGCGCACTTCTAAACATAATTAGGCCAAAATCTTGTAAAGTTTTAATGACATCGTGCTTACAAGGAACTATAAAAATGAACATTTCAGGTGCTCTCATCGTCTTTAATAAACCATTTTCAATCCATGAAATTAGGGTGCAATTTTATCCAGTCGTTCAGAATGTATATTTTACCTAGACATATGCTTAAGGAGAATCAGTAGAGGATTAACAACTGCTTTGATATTTCTACCTTTGATCCAAAATACACTTAAATGCGCTGTAGTCATAAAACAAAATCGGGGCTTCATATGTCTTTTTATTAAACGGACGAACTTTCCAAAGGTGTGAAGCAGACAGCAGGTGTCCTTTTCATATAAAACCTAGAGACTGCTTGTAGATTTTAAAAAATGAATTTCTTCTACCCATCTCTTGATGGCGTCCACATTAGCCATTCCCTTGAGCACTGATGCATTAGCACGACATTCAAAAATCAGGGTTACTAGGTGAACGCAGGTAGTCCATTTTTCATACAATTACACGGAAGATGCAGCAACAAAGTAACAAAGAACTGTATTTCTGCAATACCACACGCATCAACGCAATCTATAAACCACGGGAACACTTCTCACTCTTTGACGTTCAAATATAAATATTCAGAGAAATAAGATCTTCGGCGAGATCCGCCAAAAAAAATACACGAATATGTATGTCGGTAGCTATATCGTGCAAAAAGCGGTTAAACATAATCCTCCTCAAAAAGTCCTAATATGACACAAAATGATCACTTTATCGATAGCCAAAAAATAAGGTTATAGCTCACTGCAAACAGCTCAACACACTGCTGAAAGACCGCTAATAGCGCTCACGTAACATGCGATGGGGTACTGACCTCCCCACCTGTCACCTAACCAAACAGTAATAATTATTAACAACGAGTTAGGCACATTCCGCCTTGGTCGGAAACAGAGGCTATTTGCCGTTTATTGGGTTGCTGAATCCATAGCAATTAAATATGCGCGTAATCACGAATAAATACATCTTAAACTTCACATGACGTCACCGCCTCCCCTCGAAACATTTCATAACTTTTAGTCTTTACTACCATTCATTTCGTGTAAAGTGGTGGCGGTGGTAGTAGTGTGTGTGAGAGAGAGAATCGGGGGAGGGGGGGTAAAAAAAAAAAAAGATCAGTGATTTTTAAATTACCCAAGATGGCGAGAGGCTTGTTGTTTAGAGGGCAGAGGGAAAAAATGGAGGATATTGTAATATACACAAAGGGATAAATTTCAACAACTCAGCCGGGCAGCAGCTGCTTCTCTTTATAGCCAAGGAAGCAACAAAAGACAGGAGAAGGGAAAGCCTGCGATCGCGGACTGCCATCTAAACCAGCGTGATTTCCCCCAAGAAACGCCAAAAAATGTGTTTAAAGCCCATCCAGCGTCCAAAAGCGATGTGCCAAAATGCGAAACGTACAAATTTGTTAATTAGTAATGTTGTTTGTTTTAGTGGAGATCTGTTACATTACCCCCCCCCCCCATCATCTCTTGGACAGACATGTTAACAGACCAAAGGTACTCTCTACCTTCCATAGACTCCCACGGCGTTTAAAATAGATTAAAAAACTAAATGCAAAACATCTGAAACATGCAGACAGACAAACCGCGGAGACGGCGACATATAACCTGAACCTGTATATTTAAAAAGATTTTTGTTTTATTTTTAAAAGAGAAACAGTTCAGCCGCAAGAGTGAGGGCACAAAAGACGAGCGATTTCGTCGCTATTGACTCTCGTAAACCCAAGTCGCCACCAGTGCGACCAAAAAAGCAACAAGCGCCGGTCCCTAGATGTATTTAAAAAGAGAAAGTTTTTTTAATGCCCCTCTTTCTCCAGTTAAAAAAGTAACACCCGGCGAGTGGCTTTATTTTTTTAGATTCAGCGATCGACCGGTTTGTCCAAGCAAGTTTCAATCAACCTGCGCTTTTACATTGCGAGGAGAGGAAAGCACACGGACAAGACACCCAACGAAAAGAAACACACATATGCAGCGATCAAGCCCCAGCGAAATTAAACGAGCCCCCATCCGCGGCACCCAACAGCCACCTTACACAAAACAACGATCATAATAAACTGATTAAAACTTACAGTAGTTTTTTTGCGCTGTTCGATGGGTCTCCGGCCGCGACTCGGCTTATTTCAAGTATTTATTTCAAGTAACGCGAAACGTTTCGCTTCCTTCTCCGATCGCGTTAGTGGAGGCCGGCAGCCAGAGATAAAGAAGGGAATTGGGCAGTAATTGAGTCTCGGTGAGAGTGAGTGAGTGAGTGAGTGCGTGTGCGTGCGTGCGTGCGTGCCAGAGAGTGTGAGTGTGTGTATGCGTGTGTGTCTGTGTGTGCATGTGTTAGTGTCTGTATGTAATGTATGAGTGTGTCAGCCACTAACAGCAAATTGACGGAGACTTTCATCTCACGGTTTTTTCGGCTTCAAGCCCCAAGTGACGTCAGCCTGCGAGCTCTTTAACGGCAAAAAAAAACTTATATTCCGTAATAACGCCAGGCGACAGTGCAGAATGACAAACAAGAACCACTGATCAATACCAGCCGGGGCTGTTTCGTGCATCCCACCAGCATCACCACCACGTTGTTCACAAAAATTATACCGACATTCAGCCAGTATATCTTTCATAGTCAAAGGTAACTTCTGAAAAATATGCATACTCTATAGTGTACATGTGGATGAAAGAAAAATAATATTAATTACATGTGGGTGGATATTGTCAACTATTCTAAATATGAATTAATAATTAGATTTATCATATAATATGTTAGAGTGGTTTATTGTTACATTTAAAATTAAGGTCATTGTCTCATTAATGTGATATTTCAGGCCTAAGTATGCACATGAATTAAAATAAATTACTTTGTGACATATACACATACCTAAACACAAGGTATGTTAATGGATGTGAGTGTATTTTGTTCTGAACATATAGATCGAGAGAAATATATCAAACGCATAAACAAATGTTTATCGTTAAATGTTTCAGTATAAAACACATGCTTGACATGCCGGTGAAGATTAGTATCTAACCACGAACAGTGTCATCACCTAAGAATACAATGAAACATGCCATGGCAAAGCAAATGTGGAAGTGAGGCAAAGACATATAACAGACGCCTTAACGCTTAAGGATTATTAGGGAAATTTAGTCTATGCAGCCATGGTTTAGAAAAAAATAAAGAAGTGGGGAAAATATCAGAAATCCATTGAATTTTAAACTAAATGATATGTAGACTATAGCAGTCTAGTCGATTTCAAGAAGTTCTCAGTTCTCTGTTGGCTTGTAACACCTTGGCAAAGACTGCCATCTGTACCTAACAGTGTGTGTATCTCTCTCTCTCTCTCTCGCTCTCTCTCTCTCTCAGCAACAGGCTGAACGGGGACCTTGTGACCCAGTTTGACTTGAAACAAGGGGGTTAAGATTATCCCATTCTGCGATAAACAGTTCAACATCACAGGAGCTGTACAGTAAAGGATGTACTATACTACCGTGTCATATTATAAAAAACAAACTGTCAACAGAACATTTTGGTATGCTGTTGGGAAAAATTCATATTCAGTTTTTTATACAGCCTACATTTGAGAAAATTTCCTTTAGAAGACTTGTCTATAAATAACCCGCCGTACCCAACACAATGACATTAGCATGTCGCTTCCACGCTAAATGTTAGTTAAAATTATGCTTTCAGTTTTAAACCTAAAATCAAAAGCCATGCTATGTAGGCTTTCAAACATGCGGAAACATCGGATATTCTACTTTAATTACCTCAAAGTTCAAGGGAACAGCTCCGTAATTGTACCTTTGTTGATTGTAATAAACTATCCCTTTTCCAAATTAAATTGCATATACACTAGGCGTAATTGGATACAGCCGTGTTTAGAAACAGAACCATTCCTAAATTAAATAGGGGCAAACCTTATTCAGCTTTAGGTATTTTAAACAGGGATGTGTGCTTGTGCGTTCATCGATTTCTTCCCTCTCCTTTTCTCCTCCGATCTGCTTTGGATCTGGACAAAACGACGCCTCGACGCAAAATGGCAGGAGAGGACAAACAATTTGATGCGTGTGTCACACCGACTGGCCGACGCGGCGAGTTTTTTTTTTTTAAATCGTCCGGCGGAACTTCGTTAATAACAGCCGGCGAGAAATTGCTCAAAGCCGCTTCATTAAAGAACATTTCTGCGCGTTGGGTCCTTTTCCCCGGGATGAGAATGTCAGCCTTAGCTCGGTCATTTGTAACATAATAAGTGTAAGTACAATGCCTGCAATGAAAGCATGTTGGGGGAAGGGTAAAGCAGTCTGTCTCTTTTAAAGGGATTTTTAAAGAGTCTTGATTAGAAAGTATAATGAGCTACCAAAAGAACTAGTAAAGATGATCCCTCCTGAGACTGATGGAAAACAAATTAATGCGGTGATTTGGTTTTAATTATTATTTTTCTATTAGTTTCGTGGCGAGCCCAGGATACCCATCACGCTGCGGAGCTGTGCTTGCAATTATTGATTTTTGCCCGACACATTCAGGGAATACAGATTTTAATCATCTCACTACACCACACTCTGTAATTCCATTAAAAACAAGAACCTTCCAGCGCCACAAAAGCATTTAATTTCAATGACACAAATTTCTCTCGGAGCTGCAGACGGTGCCTCGCCGGTGAAAGTGGCCTAAGGTTTTAACACGTAATTGAATTTGGGCTCCTTCATGGTATGTCTCTCTCAAAAGCTTTAAGTAAGAAGCTAATAACTGCAATAAAGACAATCGTCTATAATATTACGTCATTAACGTGCACTGAATTAAAAACTAATTAAGCCGAGTGCTTGTTTTAGTGCTTTAAATAACATTCAGATTTACACACAATCATATTATTAGAAAATGGGAAGGTCAGAATATATTATTGTCATACTTTACAATTTATTTCCATTCAGATGCTGTGTGAGATATTTTTATATGGAAAATACAAACGGCATTTCTTCCTAATTGGAACTGAAAGTTAAACATTCACATAGTTTATCAATATCGCAATTTGTATTTATTAATAAAAATGCGGCCTAAATGATTGCTAATTCAATTAATAATCCAAAAGGAAATAATCAGGCCGCGATCTTTATTTAGGATCAAAGTTTGATCGGTAGCGCCTCGAATAGATCCGTTCTTGCCTCAAAAGCCCAGTATTTTAGAGGTTTGTAGCGCGAGTCAGAGCATTGTGCGCCAAGGGTTGATGCAGAAACACGGAGCGCATAGCGGGATGCTGCGGATGTCTTCATCCGGTGGGATGGAATCTTTAACAAACCTTTCTTGATTGTTGATGAGCCTTGATATACTCCGTTAAATACTGTGCATCATGAGAATCGCATTACCATATTTAACGGTGACAATGAAATACATGGCGAAGATAAACATCAACATGCAATATTGTATCTTTCCAAGCCCATGCAGGACCGTAGTCAAGCTTTACCGTCGGCGCCCCCTGTCTGAGACAAAGTGAAATGAGCTTGCTAAGTGGGCGCCCCCTCAGAAGACGGTGCCCAGGGGGGTGTCTATGTCATGTAATGGGTTGGCCGGCATTCACTAGAATCATTATAGGGAAAGAGTGAGCAATTTTCAAGGACATAAATTCTTATAATATTGGACCATGACGTTTGTAAGCTCTGCATGTAAAACAACAGTTCTCATGAAAACTGGGAATCACACTGCAGTAATTTTGCTCCTACAGCTGATGTGCAGGTATATTCTGCTCCTCTGTGATGCCCTCTGAGACGTACATGGTCTTTTCAGCAGCAACTCAGTTTAACACGACATGTACACAACACAACTATCGATCAATATTACAAAAGCATCAAGCAAGAGACTTGCAACCACGTAACGGCCCCTTGTACGCAGCCACCTGTAAATATTTCAGATGTTCTCCCAAATTCCACTCCCAAGAGCTACCTGGACACAAGCACCCTGGGAATTAACTGAAAATGAAGGATGTTTTATTTTACCCAACCCCTCCCCCCATCCACATTCACAGCTCAAAATAATTCACAGTCGGGTGATCGGCATGTGTTATGAGTGTTTTTAGTTATCCTGACACTTCAGTCATCTGTCATGCTGCCTGACGCCGGATGCTGTACAGGACCTGGAGGTCGTATGAGGAATTGGGGATTAATGTGGAAAAGCACAAAAATATGACAGCGTAGGTGTGAGGACAAACTGGTGCCAGAGAGGCGGTGACTCACTGGAGCCAGAGACAAATATACAGACAGAGAATTGACACAGTGCTCAAGAAGCAGAACTGAAAGCATCCAGACAAACATAAGATTCCCACAATGCATTTCTCTGCGGATTAGATCTTCAAATACCACTGCAGAATCAAAATCATCTATAATGTGCAACATAGGTTTTCTACTGCACTTATAACTTACTAAATTTTTCCCTTAGGGAATATGCATCTTTCCTTTCATATCACTTATGCGGCACAGAAATGCCGTGAGCCTGGAGCCTATTCCAGGAAGCACAGGGCATTAGGCCACGTTATTATTATTATCCATCTGTCTATCTTTCATAAGCACTTACCCAGTACAGGGTCTTAGTGAGCCTGGGGCTTATGCCCATAAGCACAGGGCCACGGTGAGGGGGACACTGATGGGACGCCAGTCCATCACAGCGAACACAATCACACACTAAGTTCAGCTTAGAAACAGATTTTCAACAGTTTAAAATGTTAGTATTGATTTGATAATACTGACATGAATACTGACCAAATACTAAATGTCACTGACACAATTAATTAACGATTAAATACATCTTAAGTTGTTTAGCATACAGCCACACAAATAAACAGAATATGTAACCAGATAAATTCTGGTTATGTATTTTATTCAAAGGTAAAACTAGGGCTTGAACCAAGAAATGTTGGTTTAACCACATTACCTGATACTCAGTCGATCCTTTATGTATTATGTTGACCACCTTGATCCTGTACTGCGTGCATGAAAGATGGATGGATGCAGGCACATAACTCTGGGTTGATCATTGGGGGGTTGAGGTCTCCACCCATTTAAGGGGGTCCAAAGGGTTGTATTTGCTAGTTTTGATTATTGTGGGGGTTACAACCCCCATCCTCCCATAATTTATGCCCATGGATTGATTGATGGATGGACGGAGAGATGGATGGATGGAGTGATGGGTGAGCAGAGATTCTATTGAGATCTAATTTCTAAACTAAAACTGAAGTTAAAAAAAAGTAAAAATCGAAATATTCTGTTTGAATGTTCCTTCTGAAACAGATACTTCTATGGTTTCTTACTGTCCTTGAGTCCAACAGTTAATATAAGTCCTGACATCATGTAACACACCCTTCACTTACTGAATCTTTGTCTCCTTTACCCATCCCCACTGCAATAAGCTACATTTTTCTGGAGAAACGAAAGTGCTGTCTTCTAAGTGTAAATAATTGTATGTGTCCCCTATGAAATATATAAATAAATGGGAATGTGAGGTTTCCGCGGTCCACGCAAAGTCACCTTTCCGCCTCATTGAATCACGCTCCGTTCAAGACCAGGCCTCCCGCCGAATAACAGCGAGCCAGACCTTTCATCTGTGAGCGGAACAGAACGAGAGAAGCAACCGTCATTCATCTCCTGCTTAATGAAGGCTTCTGCGTGTGTGACGCTAGACAAGAAAAGAGGAATAGCACGCAGATGGAAAGGAATACATATGAGCTACCTTTGAGTAACATGAATAACACGAAAATAAACTTTCAAAGACATATTGTCACCTAGGATGGAACTGGTTTCTTCCTGACCTGTGACTTACGTCCTTTCGCTCACATATTGATAACAGCAAGTTTTTCGCGATGAATCTGCACGGATTACAAAACTTCCCTCACCCACTTCCCCCTAAGGCTTTGCTTCACCTCCACCGATTGGCGACCGTTTTGTCCGTAACCATTGTTTTTTTGTTTAGTTGATTGGAGTATGCTGCGGTACAAAGAAGGAAATCACAATAACGGCGGAGCTCTAAATCGTTCCCCGCCCCCCATCTACCTGACGCGACGTTCACAAAAGTGGCAACGAAGGCAGAGAGAAAAAAACAAGGATAGATATCAAGTGCAACTGCAAAACTAAAAAAAACACCTGTTTAATGTTGCGGAAAATAATAGTTTTGCTGACGGCACCGTTTTACAGGTTAGGTAACATTGCTAAATGTCACGTTCGTGACTTTTTTTTCCCTCCGTCTCTCTCCATGGGGGCGTTGAAGTTCGGTTGTTTCGTCTTTGACGCATTGACCCGTTTTCTGGACGCCGGATATTTCTTTGCAATTTAAGCAGAAGTTGCACGATTCATATTTCATCACAGTAGTTAACCCCGCTTCACATCGATTTTTAAAATTGTGGTAAAATAAACATATAATAGGAACAACATCAGGAAATCAACGTATTAGTTCAAATCATGATGTTCGTGTCACACTAATTTGGGAGAATACATTTAGCCCTAGAATCTGGATGCACTTACAGAACAGATGCAATGTGTTCTGAATCAGCAACGCGTGAATTCAAAGAATACATATTGAACCACTAAAAAAACACATATTTTCAATAAACAACACGTTCTGTTTATGGCTGTGTTTTAAAATTAAATCCATTGTTATTCACACATTCTGTAAACAGAAGCGGTCCGACACAGTCTGGTGCCAACTGTCGGGCTGTGTTACATCGTATTTATGCAAAACACTGTCCGTTTTAATTAGTCATTTCTGGTCACCGCAAGTGCCATCCTGCTCCAGATACTACCGAGGCAGACGTGTGAAACGCCTTCGGCGGAGATCGGATCAGACATAGGCCATTAGCGCGTTAACCATAACGGGCGCCGGGATTTCCTTGAAACGCGCGCTCCCCAGAAGGAACCGATTTCGGGATAAAAATACGTCCTGGAATTGAGGAGCCCGTTGAAAAGCATGATGGGAAACTAATGTTACGGGCAAACAAAGCAATGTGATTATAATGTAAACAGGCTTTGGAAGACCTCAAGCAAGTCTTTTGTTTTCACACTGACACACAAATGAAGTATAATGGCTTGCATGTAAAAAATAAACACGCATTCCAAAATAAATTTCGTACAAATTAATATATTCAATCATTGCAGTGGGACCGTAAAGTTTTTATTACAGGGTTCAGCACTAAATGGATAAAATACTGTAACAGTAACGTAGGGTTAGTATTCAGGTTGATATAATGGTGTTAACTCGATATCCAGCTATGTGAATCTATGTTTATGGATTTTGTGGCAACACTTTTTACTATGTCATCTTTTTTCCAGGCGTTATCAATATGTAGAAATGGCAAAGTTGTTAATTTTATCGACAGTCGGCTGGGTGGAAATCAAAACATTGGCACTGAATGAAGTGTGTCTTTATGGCACCTTCTAGTCAAATGGCACTTGCATTCATTGTTTTGTCTTTGACTCTTAAATGTTTTGCTATCATCATTACCACATGGCAGCAATTTGCCCTCACACTTGATTCTGTATGTCTGTAGCATTTGCATGTTCTCATCAAGTTTGCCTAGATTTCATAAGTCAAAAGACAAGCAGTTGGGTCAACTGGTGTCTCTTAATTTCCCATAGAGTGTGAGTTCGTGGACCTTGATGGATCAGCATCCTATCCAGGATGCCCCCTGCCCTACACTTGCAGGATTAAGCTGCAGGCTCACCATGCCCCAAATCAGCAAAAGCAGTTATGGAAGATGGGATAGAGGGGTTATTTTCACAAGGAGTTTGTAAAAATGTGACTAAGTAGAAAGAATTGTTTAAAAAAAAAAACATGGACTTTGAAAGACAAAATGGGCAAAATATTTTTATATATATATTAAGAATTTGATATTACAAACACAGACGTTGAAGCATTCTTTACTCGCGTTCCCAGAGTGTTTAGCTACTGGTATCTAAAAAGTGTGCTGTGTTGCAAGCGCGTGCTCCTCGAATGCAGAGCATGTGGTGCAGAGTTAGGCTTCCTGGATCTGAAAGAAGCCTGGGAACACTGTGGCAGAGGAGAGGAGAAATGTCACAAGGCATTCCTTAGCGATTACACAACCGGAGACCTGTGAGCAGGAGGCTATTTCAAAGCTCCCATAAATGGCTGTTCATCTGCAGATCACAACTTTGTTTAAAGTGGAAAATTAAGAAACTATTTAAAAAAAGCAGAATGTCAGCCTTTTTTCTGTTTGTCCGTTGGCCCACGTATAAATGCAAAATTAACAGCCAAGAATGCATTTTTTGGGGGGATTTTCCTACCACATCAGCAGTAACGGATTCTTAACCAACCCTAATGCAAGAAATTATTAATATTTAATAATTACAAACACATCAATAAAAAAGAAACAGGGCATTAAAAGGAAACAAGTGTATATATGCACCCACATTTATTTATGAAATTAAATGCAAAAAATATCTTACATTATATGAATTAATAGTATGATGATGATTAACTCTTTCATTTAAATTCACATTGGATTGTACACCAGAAATATTAAACTCAAATACAGTATAAATAAGGCAATTTACATTTAGTTGTCGAACTGGATAATAAAGAGGATTTTTATCTGAATATCTTTTTCTGCATCGGGAAGTTTGCTTCTGCTCTGGTTATTATTCAAATGAATGTATAATTAGTGCTGTTTACAATGATCTTAATGATCTCACTGTATGACAAAACAAACAATGTGTAACATAAACATGCTGCAAAAAAGAGAAACAGCGCAACGTGTTTGAGAGAGAGAAAATGAGAGAGAGAGACAGAGAGAGAGGGAAGGAGGGAGAGAGGGACTTGATGCAGTTTTTTAAGTCAGTGAAATGTAATGATTAGTGCCCCTAGTGGCCAAAGGTGTCCTATTCACGCGGAAGCGTTGGACTGTGGGAGCAAGTGTCAAATGTGCCACAGTATTGTTTGGGACCAGAATTTGAAAACGATAGGGATAAAACATTATATACTCAAATTGCAAGAAACTAAACATATTATTCAGATCAGCATTAAAAGTTCTGGTTGAAAAAGTTACTGACTAATCTGCTCACCAGACAGTTTTGTTTTTATGGCACACGTCATGTAATATTATTTTATATTGGAACTAAAATAAATTGAGTACAGGAGTACATCAGAAACCTACAGACCTTATCCAGGCTTGGCGACCCACCTGCTCTTTTCTGTCACCATCACACTTAATTCCTGGTGGACCAGCTGTCTGTTGATTCCAAACAGTGAAACAGTTTCCATTAAATACAATTGAATACTTTGTACTTTAACTGATTTTTGCAAAAAAAAATGCAAAAAATGTATTGAAAAACAATTTAAATGAGCAAATTTGTAGAACAAATGGCAAGAGAGCTGTAAGCAGGTTCATAAGGGTGGGGTTTGTGGAAACAGCTGGTAAACAAGATAAATGAAGAACTTTTTATTTAATTTGTTGTCACCTTTATAGATCTGAGGGACAAGCTGCAGCAGCTGTTGTAGTTACAGTGTGTAGGCCTGTGTCCAACGCAAAATATCAGTACAAGTAAAACCTCAAACACTGCGGACTAGCAGGTCACCTCAGGGACTCAAATAAGCAACAAGTTATTGCAGTTACACTTTAGTATCAAGTATCTTGATGACTAAGGAGAAATAAGATCAAGTATCTTATCAAACTATCAGTTTTTTATGCCAATGAACAATTTATATTAACTGTGAAAATAATTATTAGCAAGTTGTTGATTTTTAACAAGTTTTTTGATAACACTGAGCACATCTAAGTAACTAACCAAAATGTATATAGATAAAAAGATAGATAGATGTCTGGGGGACAGAAATGGCACCGATTTGGCAAAATGGCCCATATATGTATGTGTGTAGGTGAGTATGTATGTATATATTTATGTATATATGTATGTATGTGTGTATGTATGTATATATTTATATATGTATGTATGTCTGTATGTGTGCATGCATGTATGTATGTATATATGTATGTGTGTAGGTGAGTATGTATGTATGTATATATTTATTTATGTATGTATGTATGCATGTAGGTGTGTACGTATGTATATTTATGTATGTATGTGCGCATGCATATATGTATATATGTATGTATGTGCGTACGTACATACATATAGACTTAATGTTTTTTCTTTCATCAGAAGACTGATAGGATGAAAATTTCAAAGTTTCCATTTTGCGTCTTTTCAAATGTAGGCTTAGCCTTTCAGACTTTACAGTGACGTCATCGTGCACTGATGCTTAGAAGTCCTACTTAAAAAGTGAGAAATATTATAACATCAGACGTCTGTTACTATATACAACAGGGGTGGCGAGTCTTATCCAGATGTGCCAGTTTTCAATGCAACTCCCTAATTAGATTACTAAACAGAGGACTGACTGGTTGAAGACTCCTCGCACCTGGGTTTGAATAGCTGACCTAAAGGTTATCCCAAAAACCTGCTTCCACACTGGCCCTTTGCGGAAAAGATTAGCCACCCCTAATATTTTATGAATATTATATTCTACACTAGGCTCTCATTGGTGCAGGAGCCCGACAATCATCATAATGGGCGGTGCTTCGCACTCGCTGACGATAGGCATCACGTGACAGCACATGTCAACACACCGTCTCCATTATTAATATTCGGCAAGAAGTGAATCAGGGGAAGTTGGAGGTGAGACACTACGTTTGCTTTCCTCCTTGGTTAAAAACTGAAAGTCTGCTATGACTAAATAATAACGAACTGCTTATTATCATTCGCGGTGACAGTAATAATGCCTAGATATTCAACCAAAGTCTGTTTTATTGCTGCCTAGCTTGCAAACTTGCAAGGTGAAGAAATTCTGCCTAGAAAATGGCTAACTAGCTAGCTAGGAGTAGCTAATTCACTTGTACCTTGTCCTTTTCCTAACGTTAATATTTTTTCTGCGTAGACGGAACTGACCTATTAATCAGTTAACTACCAGCTTTACGTAGCCAACTAGCTAACTTTGGTGCAGGCAGCCTTTTAATTCTCAAGCTCGGTCATTACTGCGCTAATAGACGGTTACATTTCCGCCGAGCGGCGGTGACATTTGAAATAATGTGAAATAAGTCTTTGTGTAGTTCCTCGGACTGCTGTTCCGCCCGTATACCGGGCACACAGCGCCTTTTATCTCAAAGAGGGTGACATTTTAAGTGTAAAAGGGACAGGCAAGCTTCCATCTTAGGTGCTGGTACAAAGTTTAATTTTGTTTCTCTGTGCTGGGGAAACATGTTTCACCCCTGACTGCATTTCGGTGTTTTAAGTGAAACACGAACAAGTTTTTTTAAAATATTATTATTATAATTATAATAATTATTATTATTAGTAGTAGTGTTATTGGGCGTTTTTTCCCTTTTGCACACCATTGCATTCCTGCTTGTTACACACTGCATTATTGTATTCATAATTGTCTTCCTTCAATAGAGCATTTACATGAATTGGCTTTTCAGCATCGAGGAGACAAGTTAAAGAATCCCAAAGCCGAAATGCTTTTGCCATATATTATTATAAATGTATTTTGAAAATTTGTAATTTATGATCCACCCTGATTAATTTGCTTAGCTGTAAACACCTGATTAGTTAGCATGCATCTACAAACCTAGGAACAGTGTTAAAATTTGGGAAATGCTATTTCCCTGACTGTGATTAATGTCTTTTGATATATTGACCCCCTCTTTCTGTTGGCGTCAGAGATGGATTCCAAACCTCGCTGGCTGACTTGTACTCCCAAGTCCAATGCGATGTCCTCTTCCTCCTCGGGGACCAGCCAGCTCTACTGCCGAGATCGTGTGCTGGGTTGCGATCAGCATACCGGAGGACACCCCTTTAAGCTAGACTCTGATTCTCAGGTATTGCATACGTTCTTACCCCCTCAGAACACTGACAGACATCATCTTTCATTTAATCCACACTAGCGTATTTTTTGTCGTTAATATGCTGCCTGAAGGTCGGATCAGAACGTAACGTGTTGCTTGTGTCAAGGAGCCGTGTGTCTGGATTGAGTATTGGTTAGTCGGTTATATAGCTGTTACTTGTAGCTGTTCTTTTGTCATGATGCGTAATTTCAAGAATTAGGCCTGTGCATTGAAAAACGGGAACTTAAAGCGTGCAAATTTAAAAAAGAATTACAGGGGTATCTAAAAAACTGAAAGACCACTGTTAAACTTAGGACTTATTCAGATAGTGACTAATAGGAAACCACTAAAGATATATCTTGGCAAGGTTGAGTGTGGCTCAAAGTTCTCACTCTGGTTTCTAGAATTAAACTTGTTTTTTTGTGCCTGTGACTTCAGTGCAGCTTGGATCACTCAGAAGTAACAGACTGTCTGAAATGCACTTCTGGGTGTGTCCTTGTGTGTTTATCGTGTGCCAGCTTCCAGTCCTTTTCAGAGCCGCGGCTTTGCATGTACGCCTTCTCGCATTACCGTTTCTGTGCTTTTGAAAATGTATTATTTAAAGTCTGTTTGGGATCCCTGCCCGTAATATGGTTGTTGTGCAGGATTGTTGCAGAATCCGAGTCACTGCGGCAATGGATGTTTTGTAGCTGACAACAAGCGGTTGCCATGCGGTATGAGAATAAATCCTAAATGGTTAAAAGACTGGTAAAAAACCGGAGAATCAACACTTAGCTACAGTAGGGTGATGCAGTGGCACAATGTGACTCACTTCTGCTTGGTCGTCTGCTTCATGACAGGTGGGGTGTGGCACTGAGCCACTGCGGGCTAACTGGCTACTTAAGATTAGCTGTCTATCGTGTTCCAAATGGATTTAGCTTATCTGTGATTATCATCATTATCTTGGTAGATGAATATTTAAACAAAGTTACCTTCTAATAATATTTAAATAGCTCAAACTGTAAGGTCAGTCGCCAACCAAACAGTCTGTGTGGAAACTGCAAAAAAAATGAAGAAAATCGCATGTTGCTGTCAGCTGTCTCCTACTCATGCTTCCATATTATCTGCTCTTTGCTTCCTGTGTCCGGGGTCTTAGTAAATGTGTCTTCATTGCTATTCCTGCAGAGTCCAAGATTTAACGATGCATCCAAAAACCAAGGTGGCCCCGAGGGCCGCCATCCTGCATGGAGACGCCCTTCGCACCTTGGCTCCCCCTCTGCATCATGTGACGGCACATGGGCTGAGTCTGGGGGAAGCAGAAGCAAGCAGGTAGGACACAAATGCCTTTAGATCTCACAATTTGAATATCTGTCCTCCATCTTCAGTGTACGGGCCACTCTGTAGCCAGCCACGCTCCATATAACTCAGACACGATTTCTCGTCGTAGTTTTATCGTCAGAGGGGCTCTGAAATGCAGCAGGGGTTGTACACCGAGCAAGATACAGACCACAAGCGATCCACGCTATCCGGCACTGGCAGGGCGTCGTGTTCCAGGGATTCCTGTTCATCCTTGGAGGGCAGCCATTACTCCAGCGCGGGTACTCTCCTAGGCACTCCCTGGTTCTCCATCAACTGTTGAAGCAGAACAGTCATTTTCATGTGGATCTGTTCTGGGTTTCATGTAGAGTGACAGATAGCATGCCTGCTAGATAATAATCGGTAATCTTGAAGCAGATATTATACTTAAGTAATTTATGTATGCAGTGTAATTAGCCTTGACAGTTGAGTCACTGTTGGTTAAGCTGCAATTTCTCGAACATGCAGTTGAATAACAAATAGCCTCCTGTGCAGATTCACCATGGCTGGCACGCAGCCCTCCCTCCAGGTCGTCGACATCTTCGTCGTCGTCATCATCTTCCTCTGACGGCTTCTGGTCTCGCCGAGAGCTTCGCAAGAGATCAGATCGAAGCCTTTCTGGTCCGGGGGGCCATGCTGCGGGATTGTCGGAGAGCAGAACCACTAACCTGTTCACCTCTCAGAGTACGTCCGTGTGACACCCCTCGAGGGTTTGGCACCGCCCTACTGTTCTTTTTTTTTTATAGTAGAGAGATGTCTGGACTTAGGCTCATGGGCTCCAAAGAGCGGGCTGGGGCTAAGGCTAATTCACAGACCACGGTGGAGCGCGTCGGCATCTTTGGGCCGGGGGAGGGGGCAGCTTAAATCAGGCTGGGCGTATCTTGGTGACCAGCCAGTGGGCCTTCAGACGTGTGTCTGCCACACGTCATTTAATTCCTCAGATAGCTGTAGACATTTTGTGCTACTTTTATAATTTTGGGGCCCATGGTTGTGTGTGTGTGTGTGTGTGTGTGTGTGTGTGTGTGTGTGTGT
>JAODLD010000001.1:44831282-44843740 GCA_026781065.1 Mormyrops boulengeri
AGGATTTTGTTTCAACCAACCAGTTGACTGTGACTCTTTATACTCAACTGGTTGGTTGAAACAAAATCCTGGTCTGGATTTGTATTCTCTGGACATGAAATCTCCACCTCTGCCTGTGACACACTGAACACTTCAAAGCTGGAGCAGTGTCTGATTGTCATTACATAATGCCGAGTATGTGTACAACAAAATAAAGGCCTTTACCGAAGACTATATGTGACCATAATACTAGTTAGGGTTAAGGTTAGCATAAAGCACATCCCACAGAGGTAGTAAGTCCAGAACATGTACCGTTAGGCTCTACATCCAGGCCGAGCCAGACTCTGCTGGTGAGGATGGGGTTCTCTGACAGGTACTTGGCGATAAAGTCATTCTCCTCCCTGTCCTGTATGGTGAGGAGCTGAGATGACGCATCTGCGGCAAAGGAAGAGTGTGCGTGTGTAAATACCTCCATTTTTGATTCCCGGAAAAGCGGAATCACGCCTCCTTCAAGAAACACGTCAATTTTCAATTTATGTCTGTTTAAGATGAATGTTATACTGAGTTATCATCGTCAGCCCTTGGAAACGAGAAGCACGCACCGAGACTTTGACACATTCTCTTGGCACTGTCCATCGTGTAGGTGCTGTAGTTGAAGAATGTCATATCAAATGCGTAGCAGTGGTCCCTGTACTCAATCCACTGAGATCCATTGCTGCCCTCTGGACATCTATGTGACGCAGAGATGGGCTGGGGGTCTGACTCTGTAAACAAGAAATAAAAATTATCCATCTTTCCTACCACCGGTGGCCAGATTATGGCTGTAAGGCACAATTTTAACTGTTTATTCGTATCGTTTAATTATGAAGCCCTACAAAATTCCATTCAGTTCTAGAACTGATTAGATGCTCACCCTTAATGTTGTTGATGTAGCAGATGGCTCCTTCTTGCTGAGACTGACAGTCCCGTTGTATCCATGAGCCGTTCATGTTTATCGACACGCAGCTGCTATTTGCGTCTTCAAAGTCCAAGAACTCAGTTGGCATGTAGTTGTATCTGGAGCCATCAGACCATTCATAAATCATGTAGCCATTCATCTATGAAAGCAAGGAGACTTCTGTCATGAATACAGAACTTTTTCTAAGATTGTAATGATCAATACTGATGAATTACAGGATGAATTTTATATGTGAAACTGACATGGGTTGCGTGATTATTCATTTTACTTGAAACTAGGGCCACATGTAGAGAGTTTTATGTATATATATATATATAAAAAAAAAAAAACTTTTTCCTGGATGGGATCCCAGTCCATTGCAGTCACACATTTAGAAGTAATAACTTAACAGCTTTAAAGCAAATGTTTTCAATGCTGAGAAGCACCTAAGAATTGCAGTGCAAATGCACAGACATGCTCTGTTAAGCACATAAGCTGTCATTATAAGGATTCTGTGAACACCATTTGTGTAGTTAAACGCTTGAGTTGGTTCATGCTGCAGTAGGTGTCTATTATTCATTATGTCTATGCTTTTAGTCATTAACGCAACTCTGACAGTGTTGTCTGTGCATCGAATCAGCATTGCTTACAATATGTTACCATATGTTTGATAGGGACCGCACAGTATTACTTCAATGAATACCTTACTGACATGCTTGCCTATTCTTCTCATACATCAGAGAGTTACAGATGTTAACCCATCGACAAATGGATTTTCCAGTGTATAAATTGCAAATTACTTATTGACCATATCAGAAAATGGAATTCTGGGAAATGGTAAGAGCGTCTTAAATAGGGATTCCCCGACCAAGATGTACCTGCTGTCTGGACAGGCCGATCCACAGCGGGAAGCCATCGACTGTGGAGATCTGTTCCAGATGTCTATCGTGGATGGAGTCATGGATGCTGGCCAGGTGGGCTCCAGTTTTCTGGCACTCACGCAGAGCCTCAAACCAAGTCAGCTTCTTCTGGATGATGGTGTAACTCAGGTTGCCATAGGTCCCCAGGTCTGCTAGAGATGTCCTATATTGCTCCTTCGGGTCTGCCAAAAAAAAAAGGAGAAAAAAATCATTAATTTTAATGACAGTGTTTCAATAATTAAGACATAAAAATTTCTTGCTTGTTTGGTACATCCATCTTCCAACCACTCTGTTGTCATTCGGCCCCTCAAAAAGTAAATTTGGTTACAAAATTAATAACAAATGTATAGTAAAATCTAACAAATCTATTATTCTGGCTTTCATGAGACATGAAAAAGCTCAGATTTGGCCCTCCACAGAAAATATTTGCCCAAGACTGATCTAGATACATCAGGAAAACATCAGGTCAATTACAAAAGCTCGTTTAGTACAAAATTTGTCATTATTTTCTTTTTGTTCGGTAAAAAAATAGGACGTACCGTTGTCAATTTTACAGACCACAACGCTTCTTTGCTTGAACTGAGTAAAGAACGATTTTGTGACCTCCTCCCAGGCCCCATAGAGGTTGAGGCCCACCATGAAGTCTCCTGTTATGTCTGGTCTTCCGTTCGGCCAGTTAGAATACTGGACATTGGTGCCATCATACCATTTCAACCTGTTGTCTACAGAATGAAATACGAAGACACCTGTTTTTATTACACGTGATAATACATCACAATACCATCACTACTAAAGTGACTTTAATTCTTATTTACTTATTATTTATTAAAATGACAAATTTTTGTACTTCATAACTGGCATATTTTAAATTTCTGTTTTTGATGACAAACCCTTATTTGTATGAATTAGTCGAGGTATATGAGTTTCTAAATTTGATGATAAATTTGAGGGGGGGTGTTAAGGCTCTTACTCAAGGGCCCAATGGCAGCATTAGTCTAGCAGCCATGGGATTTAAACAGTAACCTGTAACACACCAGTAACACCGAACCTGCTGAGCCACCCCGCAAAAGTATGTATAACAAAGAATTTTTAATTTTTTGGGGGCGGGGGAATCTTTGGAAGCAAAGTAGCTTATATTTGGAAAATTCAGTGGGTTTCAAAAACAGAAAACAATACTGTGTTTACCATTTTCGTCTTTGAAAAGTCCAAGCCAAACAAACTGGGCAAGATCTTTGAAAGGCAGGAGTTGTTCCTTCACAAACTCGTTCTCCGTTTCATCTCGAATGGTTAAAATCTCTGCGTTTTTGTCTGTGAAAGCAGAATCAACAACTCCAGCTGTTAGCATCACTCCTATAGCTTACAAACATCACTTGGGTCAGGTTCCTATCATAGATGACAAATAACCTGAGGTACCTAGTTTCTTGCATGTATCACGGACGTCCTTTCTTGGAGTTTCGACCCACCGGGAAGAATCCACCCGTAATGTATAGCAGTTGTTCCGGAATGGAATCCAGGTGGGCCCACCGCTGACATGAGGACATTTCACAGGTGACTTACCCTGTTCTGGAGTGACCACAGCTGTAAACAAAATGACATGGGGACAAAGGAACAATGAGGATGATATTGAAAACATAAATATGAGCGAGTCGAAGGAGACCGAAGACATCCAACCAGCCCAATTATGTTGGTAAGTAAAAAAATATTTAGTGTTAATTCCAGAGGCATTTGTTACTTTGTTGTCAATGTTTCTGCTAGACACTCTATATCAGGGGTCACCAACATGGTGCCCGCGGGCACCAGGATGCTCCCAAGGACCACATGAGTCGCCTGCGGACCTGTTCTAAAAATAGCACAACTCACCAGTGAACAGCGTCTAAAATTTTATTTTATCCTGTTGCTATTCTTCTTTAATCACATTTGCATTTATATAGATTTGAAAATGACAATATCTAAACAAAGCATTTAAAACATGTTTATTATACATGAAGTTTAGATAAGTCTAGGAGGGCAGTCCTTCGTATGGCTCAGTACCCGTGAAGTAGCTCTCAGTTTCAAGAAGGCTGGTGACCCCTGCTGTGATGCTAGTCATATGTCTTTCCAACTAACTACCAAACTATAACTAGGTATACACACACACACACACACACACACACACCCCACAGCACAATTTTTTGCTTCACTCATTTCTCAATTTATGGGTATCCATCTGTCAATAAAACACTTTTTTTGATACGATACGAACTGTCCTAGCAGTGCACTTCGCACCTGCACTTAATTTTGCCCATTCTTTTTGAAGGTCACTTGATGTCGTCCTACGATTCATGAGAAAGTGTCGGATAAGTTAACGTCATCTCTGGCATTATAAAGTCACTTCTTCCCTTTACCTGGCTGGTATCTGGTCGTATCCAGTGTCTCCTGATTCACCTTATTCTTGTGTACATATATATATATATATACACACACACACACACACACACACATACACCCACACACACACACCAATCCCAGCTCTTCATCCCATGACTATAAACCACAGTCAGCTGTATTGTTTCTGTTGTCAGACCCTCGGTCCCGAGCCTCACCTTGCGGGATGTGGCAGATTGCACCCGGCAGCTCTGCTTCGCAATCCACGGCCTTCCAGAAGCCGTCGGTATCCAGGTAGACACATCGCCCGCTCATGGCTTCGGGAGACCAGCGGCTGAAGGTCACGTGACTGTTGTCTGTCCATCTGTAATTGTAATTCTGGAATGGGGGGAGGGGGGTGGCAACAGGAGAGCAGTTAATTCGGAACCATTGTTCACAAATGTTTAAATATTCAAGGATCCAAAGAGGTAGATGTTGATGCGTCTTTCGACATACATGTTGCAAACTTAAAAAATACGAATGATCTCTTACATCTGCACTGTACAGACCGATCCACAGCGACATGTTGGCTCTGCTGGCAGTCACGCTAAGGCTGGCCTGCTGGACGGGGTCCGTCACACTGGCCAGGTTCATGTCCAGTTCTTTGCACTGTTCCATTGCCTTAGACCAGGTCAGGTTCCCCTGCAGGATTCTGTAGGTATGGTTGCCAACCTTAAACTGACCCGTGGGAACCTGAACGCTCTCTGGTTTGTCTGGAAAAGGGATAGAGACCTGGATTAATTTGTGCCATGGTCATACAATGCTGTCTGACTCACCACTCCAATGGGTCATATGATCTAGACCAGTGTTTTCCAATCCGATCCTCGGGGACCCACAGTTGGTCCATGTTTTTGCTTCCTCTGAGCTCCCTGCTAGACAGTCCACATTGTTGCTCCCTCCCAGCTCCCTACCAGGCTGGGAGGGAGCAAATACATGGACTGTCTGTGGGTCCTTGAGGACCGGATTGGGAAACACTGGTCTACACTCACCAAACCCATTCATGCCGTAACAGTGTGGCATGATATGTCTTATCTTAACTCCTGCCTGGAAGTTAACTAGCTTGTTTACCTGCGTAATGTTGGCAGATGGAGACATACTGATAGTCTGCACAAGGTACGTAGTTCCAGGTACCCATAATTTCCGGATGAGGATCACGGATTATGTAGGAGCAATAGTCCATACCCCCTAGATTTAGAAGCTGAGAGAAAACAAGGAAATGTCATGAGTCAGCACTGAAGACCAAAGAGTGGCTACAGATGTCAGGCAGCAGGAGGCACTTGCATCTCTTCCCAGAGGTCTGTACTGTCCATCCAACAGGGGGTTAAAGTTGATAAAGGTGACTGGAGACTTGTCGACCCACTCCAAGCCCATAAATTTGTTCAGTTTGAGGCCTAACCAGAACTTCATGGGCTGGTCAGGAAGAAGGGACGTGATGAAATCTGAGGGGGAAAGAAAACAGATGTGAAAAGATTTGTCGAGATGTGCGGCCTTGTGCGTTTGTCATGCGGAATCTTGAAGTCGCCGCTGGGGAATCCCACTGACCTTGCTCGAGTTGGCTGGAAATGACGGGAAGGGTGCCCTTCAGTGAATGGCAGTAATCACTGGCCATTTCAAATGACAGATACCGGGGTTTGATCACCGTGTAGCACTGCAGAAACAGACAAGATCCCTTCATGCTCCGACCCCTCCGCTCTGTCATAACGCTTAAATCTACATTACAAGTCACTAGCTTTCCATTCCCACCAACCTACACATTCACACATGTAAAACTTCAAACAAAAACGAGGATCTCTGTGCTGTATGCAGTCAATGTTTTACACAAGTGTGATTGTGTAACAGTGTATTTCCAGGGTGTCCCCTGCCCTGTGTCCACTACTTCCCAAGTTCACCACAACCCCGTACCAGACTGTAAGAAAGTTGGATGGATTTTTTTCTACATTTAATGTAATCTTTGCTTACTGAGCTGGGCAGTAGTGTGAAGTCAGAACATACGTCCCATGCAACTAAGGAGCAACATAAAGGAAATATTTGGAACTACAAAGGCACTTCCGATACAAAGACTATGTACGCACATACACACATGGGTTTGCTGATGGTGGATTATGGCGGATTCTTAGACAGCATGTGTTATGGTAAGTGGGCAGAAAACTAAAAGAGCATCAGTGACAAACTCAATGCCAGAAATAGGAGAGTATGTCCAAGCATAGCAAGCTGCTGATGCCAAACCTTGTCTCCGAAGGTCAAGGAGCTGTTGATACATGACATGCCGGCTGGGTGTGGCTCTGAAGGAAGCTTCTCCACAGACGTGACGTTTATCTTCTCACACACGAACGGAAGGCGTTTCTCGCAGTACTCCATGTAGCCTGAGCGAAAGGAGTTGGGGGGGGGGGGGGAGATTTTGCCAACTGTTCCCTTACAACATGTCTCAGTTTATGACGCTCCACGCTACCACGTGGCAGCTCAGGGTGACCGATAACTTACCTGGAGGCAGGTATGAATGTATAACACTGCAGCCGCTATAGGAATCAGGAAGATGGTAGAAATGGAATCTGTAGGGAGAAAAATTATGCATTTTCACATAGGTGCAGATTTCATATTGCATATGGAAGCCTCTGCACCGTGTTGTTCTATGTTCGTCACGTGTAGAATGTCTGAATGTCTAATGTACGTCATAAATACAGACATAATTATGACTCAAATAAGCAACAGGATCTTTTGTCTTTAATTAATAGGAACTGTCATGTTACATATGCAGTCCTTCTCATTCCTGGGGTATTACACCAGGAAAACGCTGGAACACCATACAGACAAATTCAGAAACAGACTAACTGACCTGAAACGAAAATGGTACATGGCGTTTTTCAAGTCCACCCACCAAAATAAGTTTCGCTGATCTTCTGAAAGCTGAAAGAAGTTACATGTTTGGCAATGTGGAAAAAGAGGCCCCAAAATGTCCATTTCTGACTATTTCAATCCAGTATTTCACTAAACATTTATGTACAGACTGAATGACTGTGAACATGAGGAATTCTCCCAGCCTAAATCCTAAAGTCTTGGCCTTAATTAATCTAAGGGTCATAATTCTGTGATCCCTGATACTTATAAACATTGGAAATGGCTGAAACTACAACAGCACAAATGAAATGATGTTTTACCTGTACTTGCACAAGTAATGCTACACTGGAATGCCTCTTTTCACATATCCCATCATGCTCTCCTCTGAGACACACACTCACACATATAGGTGACAGAAAAGCCTGAGGCCTGAGTGCATTGTCAGCAATTTATCAGGTGCCACTGAAGCATTTTGGGAGGTTAAGGGTCCATCAAATACACGATTCTTCTACCAGGGAATAGTTTGGAACTGGTCACCTTTTGATGAGAGGCACAGAGGCCAAATCAGTTGAGTCACACATGAGACTTTTCTTGAAAGGCTGTACCTGAGAGATTTTCTGCACAATCTGCCTCATTATGCCGTATGTCGTGGGAGCGGCCAGCTTGCTCCCATTGTTCCAGCAGTACTCGCCAGCCTCCTCGTAGGTGAGCCTCGCATCGGCCACAAACCAGAATTCTCTCCCACCCGTGAATATTGACGTCTCGTGATGGCCTCCTGTGTAGGGGTATCGAGTAAGGGCTGCTTTAAACAATCCTGGGACGACTTTCTGAATTTGCTGCCTTACCAAGAAGGCAGTTAAGGAACCCAAGTTCAGACAATATGAAGTCCAAAGTCAGCTTTCAAACACCTTAACAAAGTACTAATTGCCAAAAAAAATAGTTGGTGTATAAAAGACAAACTATAGTTAGCTAAATAGTAGTGTTTTCTGTACTGCTGTAATAAATAAATCAAGCTAATGATAAGTAAATTACATATAACAGATCTGCATGGTCACTCACTTGGGTTATACCATTCAGGAATTCTTTCGCTCTTGCCTGGAGGTACAAAGATGCAAAAAGCACATTAAAAAAATCCTTTCCAGGAAAACACAATGAAGTCACTGATATAGATGCAACCACATCATACATTATTTGATACCAGTTCTCTAGGTCGCATTCAGTCAATCAGAATTTACCAAATATGTATTTCTAAATGCTAATTGCTCTAGATCCCAAGTAAATTTACTACACTGGCAGATATAAGGTTTACCTCTGGGGATCTGGCAGACCCATTCCAGCTGAGCATCACAATGAAATGGGGTTAGGTAGGCTGGCTGTTCCCAGTAGTGGTAGTAGTGGGAGATCCAGGGATATTGGCTGAACTGCCTCCTGCGGATCTGTTTCAGCACACGGGGAGAAACCCAGTGACTTACACATCAAGACGAAGAAAATTTCCATCTCGCGAGATGTATTGGGACGTGCAAAAAAAAGCGAAATCGATGCAGTAAACCACATAATACGGAGCAGGATGTGTGATAGACGATGCAGGCGTCGCTGCTCAATTATCATCTTGGCTTAGCATAAAAATAGCTTTATGAGGAAGCTTATTGCAACATTGTTCAACAAAAACAGGACGGGGAATCCTCTTCCTTTGCACGTTCTCATCAAACCAGGTGCGAAATGTACGCCTAAGTAAGTCCCATTGATACCGCTAACATGGGGGATTTTTCCTCATTTTTCATGCAAAAGCGATCTATTTATTATATGTACATTTGGCAGTATATACCTTAAAAGCTGCACAATCCCTGTTGAACTCATCCTCCTCCTGAAGCTCTTCTGAGAAAATTGAAACCTAAAGCACAGAAATAACCGCATCAGCTGGAATTCCTCAATAAAGCAGTATCGGTCTCCTGAGATGTCCTTAATTCTTACTTTCCAGTCGATCCAAAAATACTTTCGAATAGAAGTCAATAAAATGTAGCAATTGCAGAACAGCAAATGACCATTTCCAGACAATTGTTAAGAATTAGCCAGACGTTGCTGGAGTACAAAGCCCACATCTTTGGCCACATCATAACTTTTATCCTTTTTGGATAAATGGTGACTGATGATGCATAAGCTTTATGATATATTCCCTTTCGGTTTTGAACACTCTCCAGGTTATCCTCCACTTACTGGTCTTCCGTTGCTCCACTCCCACGAATTTTCAGACTTGGCACTTCGCCTGTTTAGCCCGCTCCAGAAATAGTGGTCCTCAGCTTGGCTGGAGGGAGGGAAAGGCCAAAACAATCGCCCGTCAAATCGCCATCTTGCAAATGACAAGTGAAAGATAGTGAAATAGTCAATAGTGAAAAGGTCAGAGTTCATGCTGTCTACAAATATACCCAGACTCCTTTTAGACGTTAATCTCTTAGGTCAGTGCCCAACAGTGTCCACCTAAGACAGCACAGAGCTAGCCATGTGCTAACAGAGGGGCTAGATGCAAAGGCCTGATCGGTAGGGTGACACTACTGCCAGGCAGATGGCTAACGAACTGGGACAGTCATAGCATTGCCTCATAAACCAACGGCATTGTGAAGCTGCCTTGGAGAAGCAGAGAAGAGCAATGAATAAGTACGCTGTGAATGGCAGTTCAAACGCACACTAGAGTCAGCAGATGAGTAACTACCACAAAGACTACTTTTATACCCATCCCAGTCCTTCTGCAAAGCTGCTTCTTAGGCAATAAATAAATGTCACCAGACTGCCTCTGTGGTTAACGGCCAGCCAGGGACCAGGAAGTTAAAGAGCAAGGGACTCTACAGCATTTTCCTTTTTCTGTGGATGTGACTAAGATTGTCAGACTAGTCCAAACTTGTTCTAACAATTAAGGCAGTGTTTCAGTTCCAGTTATTGGGACTGGTTAGCGTGCAGGGATGATTTCAGTAAGTGTGATGTCACTGACCCATGACTGTCACCTTGCTAAAGGCAGTAAACAAGCGAAACAAGGGTGAGACCTGATGGAGTCCTTCAAGATGGCATGAATAGTCCTCATCTCCTGCCGGTGGCTGAAGCTAACCAAGTGAGCTCCCAGGGCCTTGCAGAAGCGCTCGGCCTCCTCCCAGGACCGCTTGCGAGTCAGGCGCACTCTATCGAACACCTGTCAGATAACATCATGGAAGATAACCTACCAGCAGATGGCAGCAGAGCACCCTCAAGTTATTGGAATTCAATAGTGCTGCGTGTCCATCCTAACAGACCCTCCTCTCTTCTGCCCACCTCTGGTTCTCAGAGGCTGTTCTCCTCACCTTGTAGCAGTATTGAAGATCAGGCCTGGAAGTCCACCCAGAAGGGCAGGGGAGGCTAAGGTCTGGCTCTGGTTCCTCCTGATGGCCGATGTCCTTCTTGCACACTGAGCCAGCTTTGAACAGGTTACAGTCCTTCACCTCCCACTTACCCAGTGCTTTGGTGGACATGGCGACACACCCGCTGGCTAGAGCTGTAATTGCAACCTTGGAATCAATGTTAATTGTCTTTAACAAAGTAGCCCTAATTACAGCAGTCAAAGTAGTGCTTCTCCCAAAGTGTTGGTTGCCAGTCAGTACCTACATATTCCCAGTGATATTAGGTCAATATCTAATTTCAAAATCATGACCCACGACAGAAAGGCACAATAAACACATCCATCCATCCATCCACTTTCCACAACCATGTGTTCATTGGACCTTCTTGAAATTCTGAACGTGATGCAAATCCATCTCAGTACATCCTTTGGCTCACAGTATGGACACTCATTGGACCTAACCTAACTGCAGAAGGGAGCCAGAGTACCCAGAGGAAACCCACACAAACCTCCACACACAGAGAGAGCGCCAGGGTTAGGAATCGAACCCACAATCTACAGTGACATAGTGCCGCCTACTGAGCTACCCTGTAACCAGTTACCAGAAAGTAATATTCCACTGATTTTCCAACACATTCTGTACCTGGCTCAAGTGCATTCCAGTTGCTGTAGGTCATGTCTTTAAGACGGCCATCTTTGGTAATCCACTGGAATTCTCCAGTGTCATTAACATTTTGAAGCCCAATCCAAAAGTATTTTGATTCATGAGTTACGTGCTCTTTGATAAGGGTGTTAATGAACATCTGCTCAAACCTGTGAATTACACAATGCAGACTGGTTTAACAGAAAGGTACCCTTATGGAAATAGCTCCCTGGCTTTCATCTTTTTATTACAGTGTTTCATTACCTGTTCATAATGGTCAGGTCACACCTGTCCTTGAACATAACAGTATTGGTGTCCAGCTTGTAACACGCATTACCATGTCTCTTCCATTCCTAGGAGATAAGAGACGGTGTGAGTTGCCTGCCTATGAGGTGCGAGCGCTACAATGCATAAACATCCGGAACAAGGCAATTCGACAGTAGCCGGTTACAAATTGTAACTTAGTACTTACGCCATCGTCAGGACATCCTGCTTTTTCAGTAGATTCCTTTACTTCCCCTTTCTTCTTGCACACAAAGGGCAGTTTAACATCACATCGAGTCACTTTCCATAAGTGGGACTGTGCCGTAAACAGAAAAAGAAAACTCCAATATACTACATTATATCGCACGATTTTTGCAAAACATTTGGCTACATTTTTTTGCTAGAACACAACCGTCCCAATCATTTCAGAAATGATACATGTCAGTTTTGCAGATCTTTTATTCTTTTGTTTCTGATTCATCCATGAATCCGTAACCAGTCATCCAGTACAGGGGTGCTTTAAGCCTGGAGCCTATCCTTAGGAGTACGGGTATAATGCAGAGGTTAGTCTGGATAATTAGGCGACACACACTGACACACTACAGACAATGTAGAGGCACCAATTCACATAGATGCATGGAGGAAACTGGAATACCTGGAGAAGAGCCACACCAACATGGAGGACAGTCAAGACACACACATGCAACCCAGTCCGGAGCCCACAGAGCTTCCTGTGGAGCTACCATGCCACTTTTACTAAGGTCTTCAAAGTTCAAACCTTCTGACATACAGTACCTCTTCAAAGTAGGAGACGCAGGCAGGTTTGCCTTCATCGGGGATCTTGGGCTCATCTCTGCTCCAGTATGTGAAAGACACTGGAGATCTGTCGGTCCAGCTGAAAAGGTACGGGCTTGCTTCACTTCTTAGGCCAGTCCACACCTCAAACACATCACCTGAGGAGACCATAACCAAACGTATTACTCACTCTGCCCTAGTCTACAGAATCACTGATACATGAACACGCAGGGGCTTAGTTTGAGATCAATGGATTGGGCATCTGAGTCCTTACTGGGGGGGGGGGGGAGTGTGAAAGCGGTGTGAAGTATAGAGGGGGTG
>JAODLD010000001.1:44859872-44870141 GCA_026781065.1 Mormyrops boulengeri
CCCCCCCCCCCCCCCCCCCCCCCCCCCCCCCCCCCCCCAGAGAGAGAGAGAGAGAGAGAGAGTGTAAATATGGGGCAAAAACCAAAACAAAATCACAGTATAAACCCTTAAACCTCAGTTCAGGATGGCTACAAGGGCTTTAGGTCAATAAAAACAAGGATGGCAACACGATTCAGCCTAACTCAGCAAACTACACCCCATAATATGAGAGCCACCTCTTAAAATATAATTACGGCTGCTGCAGCTGGCCGGGACCAGGATGAGGAAGTTAGAGCCGACAGGAGCTGGGTGGATTCTGATTAATTAGTCACAGTTACGGAGCACTTCCCAGAGGACCTTGGGAAAGGGGGAAGCTCGGAAACGAACGGACGGCCCACCTTGCGGCTTCTGGCACACGAACCCGTGGCCGGTTGCCGAGCATTTCTCGCTGTACCACTTGCCGGTGAAGTGGAAGTTGTGGTTGCTGGACAGCAGCGTGCAGAGTGGCTCTTTGCCATCACCTGGCCCATAATAGTCCTGTTACCAGGGGCAACAGAGAACCGTGGTTACTACTGTCCAAAAATCGCAGCATAGCAGGAAATTAAACTGCCTATGAATATTTACGAGGAGTTTTCAAATAAACAAATAAACATATTACAAAATGATTAGATTAATGTGAATGATACTAGATGGGCAGTAGGTTGTACTGTTTTCTCACACCTACAGGGTATGGGGTTCAAATCCCAACTCCGCTCCCCATATGTGCAGTTTGCATGTTCCCCTTGTATTTGTACCTCCTTCGGGTAATCTGGTCTCTTCCATTCGCCATGTGATTAGGCAAAGAGGTGGAAATTTCAGGTCCAGAAAGTAAAACTTCAGACCGAGATTTTGTTTCAACCGATCGAGCTGAATACTTTGTGACTGACTATACAAAACTGGGTGGTTGAAACAAAATCTTGCACTGGATTTCTACTTTCTGGACCTGAAATTTCCACCTCTAGTTAGGCAAACTCGTGTCTCTAAACTGCCAACAGTGTGTGCTTGTATACCAGGTGATGGTATCTGGTGCAGGGTGTACCCCTGCCTTATGCCTTATGAGAACGCCCCCTACAATGATGGAAGGGTGGACACACATTAAGGTTTTATTGAGACTGCCTGTACTTACAGAGATACCACTCTCCTGATCAACAGGAGACCAGTTGGTGTAAGTGAGAGATTTCCCATTGACCCAGTGGTCATCATCTTGCAGTCCAATCCAAACATCGGCCGTGCCACCAGGTAGCAGCATTGTAATGTAAGCTGCAATAAAAAAAAATACAGAAATTAACAAATCGCTTTTAATTGAGCAACAACTCCCCCTGCATGAGAGCAAGTGCAAAAGTCTGACAAACATTTTAACGCGCTTCCTTCAAGATATTAATTCTGACTTTCCATAATGCATCAAGAGTGTACTTTAGTAATTTACAGTAATGTAGCTATTATTGTTATATGTATTTTTTATAAGTAATAATGGAGACTAGAGACCACACTAAATTAGAGGAAATTTTAGCACAGGGAGAGAGATTCTGAGCCTTTCTGTGTTTTTGTTCCTTGACATAACCATGATGTTTCAAGTTAGAGACAACTGCTTTAAGTTTCACATGTATTGTTGCTGTCAAATGAAAAACATGTATCTCCAAAAGTCCATTATTTCAGGAGTGTGGGAAAAAAAAAACACATTTTCTCAGAAACTAATTCAAAATAAGCCTACAATATGAGACACCACAAATAGAAACCCATCTTTACACAGCCGTTAGTAAACAGTTTAATGTTTTAAAAGCACTTGTGTTACTAGAGAGGCAAATTTGTCAGTGTCAACAAGATACAAAAGCTATCTAGTTATCAATGTTAAGTTGTCAAAATTAGTGATATAAAAGTAATCCATACAAAGAAACATCGTGAATACTAATGTTAACTAGTACCAAGATAAACACTAGTTAAATAGATGACTTCATAAAACATCTTTTCATTGGTCAATTAGATGTCAAACTCCGTCAGTAGACAGAGAAGAATAAGCGTATTCAATCTACAGTAAAAAGTCACAATGGTCAAAAAGAGGACATCTGCAGTTTTCCGTGGACAGGGACAATATGCTAGTACTATAGTATTATGACAAATTCAGACTGTCACAGGGTATAATATTCCTTTGTACTGAAATAATATAATGTCATTGGTGTGAAAAGGATGCGATATTGTGCAGATTCCACATAGAACACAGCAGCCGCAATCATACTAAATGCAGTGCTTTATACGCCAAGAACGTCGCGATTCTGTCACGATTCCCCGGGGGAATCTGTGGCCCCTGGGCAAGCAAGAGCTATAGCTCGGGGTGTCTGACCATACCTTGCTCAATCTCATCTTCTATGGTGACCAGCGAGCCCTGGGACGAGGAACAGATCGCTTGGGACTCCCGCCACGTCTTACCCTCTTCCGGGTGTTTTGGCAGATGCAGAAAGAGACACTGGGGAGATGACAAAAAAAGCAAAACAAAACTAATGTAAAGGTTTTGGGGGAGGGGGCTTAATTTAAGAGACATTTGTAAATGAGACAAATCAGCATTGTGAAGTTGAACCACATGTATAAACAGGAAGCAGTTCATTGAGACTGCTCCAGAGGGCGCTAAATACAAACAATAACATTCAATGATCATGGTTCACATTCTGTGTTCTCCAAAAGGATTCTAAGAAAATAAACCTATAGCGGAGTGATTACTGTACCTTGTGCCCAAAATACAGCCACTTCTCCGGGCAACCCCCAATGTAGTGCGGCTGGCGGGGGATCTCCAGCACCGACAAAATCCTGCGCTTGCACACGTAGCCGTGGTGATCGCCACATTGGTCACCTGACCACTTTCCTGTAAAGCCCCAGCGCAAATTATTCCATGCAGTTAAGGGCTGTCCAGTTCGTGGACTTATTATTTATTAAACATTTTTTGTTTTGTCTTAAACGTGCAGTAATTTGTAAAGACTTGTGTTTGTTTAAATACCGTACGTGGTTTCTAGATTTTGCTGTGGTTGCATAAACCCAATGAAATATACACTTTAAAAATCTGCTCATTTTCACCTGTTTGTGAGGACATCGAGACGCAGATGTCACTCTGTGGTGAAGGTTTCTGTGGATATGCTTGTGGCCAATTCTGGAACTGCAGCGGGGAGCCATCGCTCCAACTGGGAGGCAAACACAGGATACTTCACATTAGATTTACAACTTTAAGATTTAACATAAAGAGATTTTTTTCTGATGATTCTGTTTCAGTATATATATATTTTTTTAAAAACATATTTTCGCATTTCACTCTAAACTATGCAACGCTGTTGGACGACAGATTATGCATCATTCTTAAATTATTAAACTATGAAATGGTCAAGAACACATGCTCTTCACTTTACAACAGTCCATCTTAGGATATTTTGACTTCATGATGGTATGATAGTGATGCATATTCAGCAGTCATCTTTGAATTTTGATCTGTTCCCAGGATAGCTCTACGATACTTTCTACTGATGCTGGTCAATGGTAGCACACAGCTATTCTTCCGGTCTCTGTAGAGCGTAAATATCTCATACAGTGTTTAACCATGAATAGTATGGTGTTTCTTTTCTGTTTAACTTAATATACATCATTTATTTTCTTTTCAATTACTGGTATTTATTTAGGTAGAGTAATTATCTATTTACTTATTGAGTGACAGTAGTTTTTATTTACTAATTTGTTCATCATATCATATTTGACATACAATCTTGTCCACATACAATGGGTTCAGAACATTTCCCCATCGTAAGTCAAGGAGCAGCTGTATGTCAGGAAGTGTGATGTAAAATATACCTGTACTCTTTGTTAATGGTGTCTGATGACAGTCCAATCCACCTCTGGGAGGGATCCTTGTCCATCTGAAGAGATAGAACAGTTTATGCTTATTTCAAGAAAAATTCAAGTAATTTTAATGCAAAAAAGATGGAATCTATCAGTATATATATCGTGCTTGGAATGACAGTGATGGTCATTGTGAACAAACACACATTCACAGTGAAGCCACCAGCTTATGTTTGTACTCACACTGCTGCTAGAGAACTGCACACACACGCACACACACACACACGTTGGCAAGCCTATCTAAATGGGGACCTTAACTCCTTTTTTGATTGCATTCACAGATTTTTATTAAACTGAGGTTATCCAAATGGAGAGCTACATAATGTCCCCAAATGTAAGGAAGTTTCAGATTTAACTATACTTTGGGGTCATTTTGGTCCCAAAATGTGATATATGTCATTGGTGTGACACACACACACACATACACAAATACAAAATGGAGTCAGAAGTTCTGATTTGACAGCACACCCTCAGCACTCCAGTCTCACACCTCCATCCGCTCCTTGATGAAGTTCAACTCCTCCAAGGAGTGTATGGAGGCCAGGTTGGCACCCATCAATTTGCAGGCGAAGGAGACGGCGCCCCACGGGAATGGCTGCTGGTCAAAATAATACTCGGCACCTCTGAAGAATACCCAGGACTGATGCTCTGCACGGAGAGGGAGGTGAACACGGGGGACCTCGGATGCCCGGGTATAAACGATAAGTGAAATGAACAAACAGAGGAGAGCGAAGCAAGGGACTTACGCTCTGTGTACCAATATGGTTTGGTCAGCTCCGCACCTAGAAAGACAGCACGTGACACACTCAGTCCCCCCACCATTGTGGTCAACGTGAGCCATGAAGAAAGGCACTAGACGACTTGTAATTTACATTAAAAATCACTCTGCACTCAACCAGCAACCTTCTGATCGCAATTCTAAACCCCCAACCCCATAATGGCACCATGATATGGTACATCAATCCATGCAACGGTCGAGAACGGTCACGCTAAAAGATTGCACACAACATGGAGAGAAAGGCCCCGCTGCCCACCCTCCAGACACGCGGATCGACGCGTTTTTACCTTTGGGGACCTTACAGATCCACTCATGTTTGCTGTCGCACGGCTGAGGGACCAGCAGGCTGCTTGACTCGGTGAAGACGGCACAGTTGTGCACATCGTCCTCACTGTTTTTGTCCTCTATGAAGGAGGTCACCACCTGAAGAGCAGTGAAGCAGATTAGCCGCACCGCAGGCTTCCTGGCCACGGCTTCATCCCTTACCAAGCCCTCCTTAGAGAGCTTTTCACCCCCATTTTCAAGAGATATTTTTATCACGACATTGATGCATCTATACTGAACACACAGCACACAAAATCTGCAGTTAATTTATTCCAAACCGTGACGAGATTTGTCTTCAGCTTTAGATTCTGTTTCATGTTAAGTGCTTTCAAAGCATCACGTCAGATGCTCAGAATCACAGCGCTTCATGTACAAGGCATTATAAGATCATTTATAATAAATTTTAATTGGCCAGTGGAGAGAGCTACCCACAGGCGTCCCGTCGGACCACTCCCAGCTGCCAAAGGCCCAGGGGCTCCTCTTGTTGAATCCCACCCAGAACGAACGCCCTTGCGTCCTGCAGAGAACCAGCACAGTAGGTCCCATTACCAGTGTCCATTACATGTAATAATTTCACATTTATTTGATGCTTTTATCCAAAATGAGTCAATGAGAGGGAAGGGTTATAATTTTTGTGCACTCCCTGGGATTCAAACCCACAACTTTCATCTTGTTAGCACAATGCTCTTTTTGTTAAGCTATAGAAACTCTTGCAGACATAATCTAATTAAGTCACAGCTTAAGCAGCATGCTTAATTAATCTCAATACATCTTTCTGAGATCTAGATAATTATGAAACCATAAAAAAACTTCAAAAGTCACTACAGTGAATTGTATAAGTAATTAAGACAGTCATTTTATCCCAAAAGTACATACCCACTCATCCAATGTCAGCTTGTGGCAATCCTGGAGAGCATCCCAAAAAGTAAAGGGAGCAAGGCAGGGCAAGCCCAGGGTGGGATGCCATTTTACCACGGAAGGGGGCATGCACACACACACACACACACACACACACACACAAGCACGCGCGCAAATGTCAAAGTTGCATCAATAATAACAGGAAATGGGAGTGACTGACCCAGCAAACATCTTCCCCAGTGTCTCTGTGACAAAGGCTTCTTCGTCGTGATGCCGGAAGCTGGCCAGGTTTGCCCCCAGAGCTCGGCAGAAGAAGTCTGCCTCGGTCCAGGAGCGCTTCATCAGGATCTTCTCACTATGAAACACCTAAACGAGATCCATCCTCAGGTTCTCGTTAACATGGCCGCCAGGCGAGCCTGGGCCGCCCCCCAACGCTCATTTGAGAAGGGGACATAGACCCCGTTCCACACTATGGAAGAGCTAAGCTCTGAGAACTTGCCTAAACTATCTGCCAGCCAGCTAGGTATTCAACTAGGTGTTAACCTGCAGGGCACTGCTGCCTTCCCACCTGTACCAGCACTTCAGGAACACGATCCACATTCCAAGCTACTTTCCTTTCATCCTTAAATGTACCCAATAGTGCTAAAGAAAATACACAACGCTAAGTTAGCATCAGGCTATCAAAGTGTCACTCTACAGTAGCACAACAGCAGCAACCCAGAGCATGAAGATCTCAACAACGCAGAGACAGCTTAAGCTAGTCAAAGGCCACAGTGGTGACCAGTGCCTCATTCTTCTAGCAAATAATGACAAGCTGGAACAGATATGGCCTTAACAGCAATTCTCCAAAAACCAAAATATGGGAGTACAGCTACCTATCACCGTCATCAGGAAGTGTACCTGCCATCTACCAGCCAACCATTTGAAGGATCACCTGACCTTGTAACAGTGGAGCAGTCTGGGCTTGCTTTGCCAGCCGGTTGGGCAGGGGGCAGAACTGTTGATGTGCCCCCTGGACTCCTGGGTCTCCTGGTGACTGCCAATCCTCTGCTTGCATATCGACAGTGCCTTATGGGATTTGCAGTCCTTGACCTCCCAACGGCCGAGATCCTGACCGCCTGTGAGCGCTACACAGCCGCCGGCGCTGACTGTGGGGGACAGAGCAGATGCTGGCCATTAAAGCAGTAAGAAGGAATCGTCAATAAGAGTTCATCCACCCATCCTCCATAACTGCATGTCCAGTACTGTGTTACACTGAGCCTGGAGTCCATCCCAGGACGCAGATGGCACGAGGCTGGGGACACCCTGGACAGGGTATAAATGGTAGATATTATTGCAATTAAATGCACAATAATTATATTACCTATTCACAACTGCTGATCTATTTTCTATACCTGTTAGTCCTATGCAGGGTCAGAGGGGTCCGGAAGCCCATCCCACACACACGGCAGGGAATATCGCAGGATGGGGCACCAACTCATCGCAGGCCACAGACACCATTTGTACGGTCACCCCTACCGACAATTTGGTAACTGAAATTCATGTTAGCGTGTTTTTGGACTGGGGGGGAACCCGGAAAATTGGGAGGGATCCCCACAACAACACGGGAAGAAATTGCATTACGGAGCCATGGTGAGGACGTCATCTTTTTTCTGTTCACATGTTTTAATGATTATCTCATTCAGGGCATCCTAGAATCTATCTCATAAAGCACTGGGGCAAGGCAAGAGACCAATCAGAGGGGATGGCTATCCATTGTGGGATTTCAATAAAAGTGACCCTAAAAACACAGTGTGCACTTGTGCGACTGCCGAGCTATCATCAGTCTTTGAGCCGCAAACACGCCAAGACACGAACAGGAATCGGACGATTCCGGGCAGAGTGCAGGTAATTGGTCTTGGGGAGGACGGGGGGCCAGCTTGGGGGTGGGGCGGGGGGGTTCACTGGGAGCGGGACTATGTGAGAGAAGAGGATTAAGAAGGAAAAAAACAGTAAGGAAGGAAGAAAGCACGACCTCCACGTCGCCCCAACCGGTGCCAAAAATGTCATTGTGATTTTAGCGGCCGATCTGTCTGCTTGGAGCTGCAAACGGAGGTGTAAAGCAAGGTACGGTTACATTCCTGTATAAATGACAGCCGAACAGGAACAAAGAAGTCTTTGAATAGCAGAGGACAAAGCGTGAGGCTTAGGCACTGAGCAGCCTTTGAAAAACATGTAAACCTCTGGCATCTACTAAAAAACACACCGATATCTCCTGTCATTTGATAATTTACCCATCAGGCCTTGCAGAGAATAATCCCGTATCTGATTTCCTATACCGCCAAATGGTTTATCCCAAAGGAATTCCATTAATGTTCCATTTCTTTATGAAATCATGTGACATACAGCGTTGGGGGTCTCAGGGATCGAACTGTAGTTATATATAGAAAACAAATCTCAAAAATTCCATAACATCAAATGCCTCGAGTGTCGAGTTAGGGGAAAAAATTAAATTCGGGCTACATAACTGGGTTTGATGTTTACCAGAAACCCCGCAAAAAAAAAAGATGAAAAATTGCGTCTCTGGTGTTTCTCATGCGAACCGGGACCAGCCGGAACGTGCAGCAGGCACACAGGAAACAATAATTACAGCTATTTCAGCCCCTCTTCCCAGTGCCGCAAAACCCATTAATTACATGCAAATGATGCTCCCTTAGTGAGTCAGGAAGCTTCCGGCAATGTCGCCCTCTGATAGCTGTGTGAGGAATCTGAACGCAAGGCGACCCTCTGTAGGGGAGGCTGTTTCACTATTACCCGTCTTTTAAGGGTAATACCGCAGACTGGTGTTAAGGTTTCAAACAAGGACTTTTGTCTGACGCTTGTTAAACATACAGGCCCAGCACTGACCAGAGACAGCTGTCATGGGGGTGGGGGGATTTCCTCACGTTACGCACCTGGCTGGTGTCTGTTCCAATTCGTGTAGAGTAGCGGCTCGCCCGATCCATTCCGTGCCAGCCAGCTGTACTCGCCGCTTCTGTTGCGGTCCTGTAGAGCGGTCCAGTAGTACTGAGTGGAGTTCATGCTCAGGGTGTTTATTAAGCTGTTCAGGAAGGCTTGTTCAAACCTGCAGGGGGGAGGGAGAGAATGGTCTGAGGGGGTGGATAATAAGACGTTCTCATAATTCCACTCAAATCCATCCGTTTTCCTGACTCAGTTATCTGATGTGGATTCGCAGTGACCTAGGGCACCCTGCAGGGGGCAGTGAACATCCTGGACGTGATGCCAGATTATCACAGGACACACACGCATAATCAATCACATACTGTGGGCCATTTAGGGACACCGATTAACCCAACTGCATATTCATGGACTAAGGGAAGAAACCTGAAGGAGATGTGCACCAACACGGGAAGAACATGCCAATTCCACACACAGGGTGGGGGCTGGAATTCAATATTGCACCCTGGGGGCAAGCAGCCACCCGCCAAGCCACCGCTTGCACCACGCTAATGTTACTGAGACTTCGGGGAAGGCGGGCGTACCTATTCATTACCGTCACCAGGGCGGCGCCACAGTAATACCCTTTCATGGCGTCCTCGTAGCTCTGCTGGTGACGGCTCACCTTGTAGCAGAAGTGACGTCTCCGTTTCCAGCCCTTGAAGGACAAAGGAATCCAGAATGAGCTAATGGCACACAGGGAGAGGACGGATAAAGACGAGCCAGTGGGCTGCTCAGACCGGAATTTTTGCCCGACTGCATCATTACGACTGTAATGTTTGGTGGAGGAGGGATAATGGTATGGGGTTGTTTTTCAGGGGTTGGATAAGGCCCCTTAGTTACAGTGAAGGGAACTCTTAATGCTTCACCAAGACATTTTGGACAATTCTATGCCTCCAGCTTTGTGGGAACAGTTTGGGGAAGCCCCTTTTCTGTTCCTGCATGACTGTGCCTCAGTGCACAAAGCAAGGTCCATAAAGACATGACTGGGTGAATTTGTTGTGCAGGAACTTGACAAGCCTGCACAGAGCCCTGACCTCAACCCCAGGTGTCCCAATACATTTGTCCATATAGTATATTATCCATTTATACAGTAAATATTTGATTCACTGGTCTCATGACTAAACAGGTCGGGTCAGGTCAAAAGTTTTAAAGTTTAAAGTTAGGTTTCCGGTTAAAATAGTGAGAGGATTATGGGAGTTTGAACACAAAAACAGCCTCTTTCCATTTATCAGCTGTTGATCTGAATATCTCCAGCACCGCCCTGCTGCCAGCTCCAGAAAATTCCTAGGTGTGAAAAATTATTAACAGGTGCCAGTTTTAAGTGACTCTAATGATTTAATGTGTACGAAGGGGTACAGGTCAGTGGATGATGCAGTGAATATGGGGCTGCATTATATCCTGCAACATCTCGACCGTCCAGGAACTTATGCCAGGATCCT
>JAODLD010000001.1:44870241-44898942 GCA_026781065.1 Mormyrops boulengeri
ACGCCATCGACCGGAATCAAATTCCTTGTATGTGTTCGCTCACATACTTGGCCAATAAACGCGATTCTGATTCTGATGTTATGAGGTGAAAATGGCATAGAGTGCCGTTTCTACCAATACACGTGAAACTGTAAAAAAAAAAAAAAATTTATAATAAAATTTGCACTGCTGGCTGAATATGTATCTCCTGGCCTTCCCACCTACTTGAGGGTCTCCTGGATTCACTCCACATGACTATTTATCTCCCGTCAGCTCTCCAAGTGGTTTAAGAACTGGGCTCTTCAGAGAAGACAGATATGTCAGTGAGATATTTAAACCGCCATCACCACCCAGCTCATGTGTTTTGACTGACACATCTGCTGGCAAGGATTGGCTGAGGGTTTTCTGGGCTGCTTTCATTTAGCCTGGCGTACATTTAGTAACTCATAATGCAGATATCACAAGTGTGCAGTCATCGATGCTACAAGACAGGTCGAAGCCTGAAGTTCCACAGCTGACTTGCAAACAAACACTGATTTGGACTGATAATTTGAGGAAAAATGCAGGCACAGTATTGGCCAAATCCTTGTCAGGAAGCCATGACTTTAACCAAGTTCCCTTGTGACTAAATAAGGTCATTTTCAAACCAAAAACAAATCAACTCAAAGTCCATTTATCAAATGCACAACAGTATAGAATACAGCAGGAGATACGGGCAATGAAATGAGTCTCCCTGAGAGCTCCTAACAGTAAAATAAGTTAAAAGTAAAGGAAAACTAATTAGTAAGATAAAAATGTGCAAAAACTCCATAATGCCAGCCTAAGCAGCTATTGAATAGCCTCATTGCTTGAGGGCAGTAGGACTATAGAGTTGTGCCTTAAGGTCTTGGGAGCTCAGTAGGACCCACCTCGGCACATCCTTTGTCCACCGCCCCAGCTTCCCTGATGGGGACGAGACCCAGCTTCCGGCACACCGAGGGCAGCTTCTCGCCACAGGGAGCCAGCAGCCAGTTTCCGTGCTTAAGTAAAATCAAATTTAAAATAATAAAAAATTTCAGCAATCGCTTACGACAGGGGTGACCAATCTTATTCAGAAAGGGCTACTGTGTGCGCGGGTTTTTGCTGCGACGGCCTAATTAGATTACTAATTAGAGGACTGATTGGCTGAAGAGTCCTCATACCTGGGTTTGAACAGCTGACCTAAAGGTTACCCCAAAAACCAGCACACACACTGGCCCTTTGCAGATAAGATTGGCCACCCCTGGCTTACGGGCTGAACGCATACGCCCCTCCGGAGAGCCCAGATGGGTCCCACGTACCTCCCGGTGCATCTTGACGCAGAGCGGCCCGCGGCCTTGCCGGAGGTCAGGCTCGTGCCTGTGCCAGAACGTGACAGACGTGGGCGTGCCGTCGGACCACTCGAAGACCACCGAGGTCTCGCTCCTCAGGCCGATCCAAGCCTCCGGGGACGATTCTGGAAGTTTGCGTGACAAACAACGGGCATAAGGTCAGACACAAGCTATTTTTATCATCCACCCAGTGAAATGAGGATGAAGAAGGATGTGAATTATATGGCAAACAGAAAAGGTTATGATTTCCCTTCAAACCAGTTCCTCCTGCCCATGTTCCCCCTTGCAGCTGTTGGTCCCCAAACCCCACAAGCGGCCAAGCTCACGGTTAGCGAGGAGTCCCAGCAGGAGCTCGACGTCAGCCAGGGAGTGGATGCTGGTCAGGTTGGCTCCCAGTGATCGGCAAGAGGCGGAGGCATCCGGCCAGCTCTGTGGCTCCTCCAGGACCCAGTAGCAGAAGCGGTTCTGGGGAGTCCAGCCTTCGGGACACACTGTGCCATAGTGCTGCCAGTTACCTGGGGGGTGGGACATAACTGAATGGGGTGGGGCCTATGGGGTCACATAATCATTTAACTCACAGCACATTTGCTCATGTTGTTCCAATGTATCATTAACCATGCATCATGGATTTCTCACCTCTGTTACCGACATTTCTATTATGATCAACGGACAACAACGTCTATCTGATTCAGATGAGGTCTCTCGTTGAAAGATACAGCAGCAGACCAGAAATCTAGGAGTGCCCTTAAAGAGCAAGCCTTCCTGTTGTTCTTAGCTAAGAGAGTCATAAAGTAAAGCATGACTGGGGTTGTCATAACAAAGAGGACGATGTGTGATCACTGAACACAAACAGCCCCCAGAAGAATCCTCCCTCCTGAAGGAGTGCGACAGGGTGCAAGAGGAGAATGGGGGCTTCCCTGAGGCTCACCAAAGGGCTCCGCCCTCCTGCTGTCATTGGGTGACTTCTTACAGATGTAGGGCAGCGCCGACTCACAGGACAGGCTCTGCCATGGGTGGCCAGAAGTGGAGTTGTATACCCCACACTGCCTTTCGCGGCGAGATGGGGCTGTGATGCCTGCAGGGCGGCGACACAGGTGAGGCAAAGCGGTGGGGGGGCGGAGTCATCGAGCGGATGGCACGCTAGGGGCAGTCATTTTTTCCACCACAGACAGATGACGTGAGAACCACAATAAACGTTATCACACACCCAAATAAGAGAGAAGAAATGCTTAGAGGTCTTGTGCAGAGAGAGCACAAAGACTTTTCATTAGACGGAGCAGGGGATCCCATTGACTGCTTGTCGATGAACTTTTTAACTCAGAACAGCTCAATTATAATCTCTATTTAGTTTCAGTTTCAATTTATTACTACTTGAAATGAATGCTTTACGTAAAACTACTGGTTGCTTCTAATGTGATATATATTTTTTGTAAACAAATAAAGTAATGATTTTTGTTATTAAACCAATAAATTTGTAATATTTTTGCTGAATTAAGCAGTATCCCAAAACTTTCAGTGAGCACTGTGTGTGAGAGAGGCTTTAACCCCGCAAAAACGTTCGGTAGCCTCCCCCCAAAAAAATGTAGTCTAAGTAGCAGGTCCTCTAACTTACAGTGAAAATTCAGGGGGTGGTGGCAGGATTGGTACTCCAGCCACCAGAAAAAAAACTCACACTGGTCCATTTGATCGAGGCCACCGTCCCTCAAGTAAGCCAAGTGCAACGCACTTAATGTGCACTTTATCTACACTTTGCCAAATACTGCATGAAAGCAGCCTTTGGCTAAGCATACAGACCACAATAGGCTGCATCTATGACGACTAATGTTTATGTCAAACACAAGGTAGTCTGTTGGCGTATCAGAGCGCAACATGCCTCCTAAGAAATTTCACTTTTATTTGTTCAAAGTTGTATAACAAGTGTTTACATAGCTTGTTTCTTGTTCACCTCTTCAGATATCATGTGTGTCCCATTGTTTTCAAGAAACACCTGGCCACTTGAGCTCTTTACATACACTTGCGCACTTTACATCATATGCCAACATACGTCACCCAAGTATATAGTGTCTCAATGCACTTGCATGTATGTGGGGTAAATGGGATGAACCCGATAATGATTTTATATATCTCACTGACGGCTAAAACCCACTAAGGATCACATCCAAGAATCGCCCAAGGGTGTCTGATTTACTGCCGGTCCCCGGGCCACCAAGAAGGTCCTAAAGCAGAAGGGGTTACCTTCCGTGAAGTTGACCAATGCCAAGGGAGCACCATCAGACCAGTTCCAGCCGGCGTTCTCGTCTAGGTGATTCAGGCCGATCCACACCACCACGCCCACGTCGTTCAGCCTGTCTGCAAACCAGACCACAGGTTGGAGGGCCGGACGTCTGCGTACCCGGGGCAACTCGGGGGTGGTTGTGGGGTCCATACCTCTGATGTATTTCTGCTCTGTGAGATCCGTGATGCTGAGGAGGCCCCCACCCTGCGCCCGGCAGGATGAGTGTGCCTGCCCCCATGTCATGATGCTGTACAGATTGAACTGGTAGCATGCCCGTGTCTCTGCATTCTGGTCCCAGAACGTGTCGCAGCTCGATTCTGAAAATACAGAATAACATACTATCCGGCCCGTCAATCAAGATGCTCCGGGATTCCAAATCTATTCCCGGAACCACAGGGTGTAGGCAGGGTACACCCTAGATGAGACACCAGTACGTAATTAAGAGCAATTTAAAAGTTACTAATCTGCCTGAACACCGTGTCTCAGGGCAGTGGGAAGAAACAGCGGACTGAGACAGCATCGACACTGAGGACAGCATATGGACTGGACCTGGCCTTCAACCTGTAGCCCACAATTTGCCAGCTAGAGAAACTGGCCATTGAGCTGTAGCGCCACCTGCTGGTCAACATGCAAGTTAATATGGATATCTATGAAAGGGCAGCAGAGGGACACGTGGTACCTGTACTTGGGCAGAACCCCCATTTCTCATCCTGGTCGTATCTGCTAGTGGTGGCACACCAGCGGTAGTGATCCTCACGGCCCTCACTGGTGCATTCTGGGTACCACTTGTTGTTGTACTTGAATGGCAGGGCACAGGGCATCCCCTGGGCATTGCCCAACAATGTGTGGATCTCTGTGGCAAAGACAGCAAAAGTTTATTCCCAGAACTAGAGCCGCGGTGCACATTTCCCAAGCCGCCGTGGGAGGACATTGGCGTGTGTTCCTTGCCTTCATAGGGGTAAGCACAGGGGCCCTCTCCAGTAGTGAAATACCTCCTCCACTGATGGTACGCAGTTCTTTTGGCCACCACCAGGCGACCTGTTACGGCCAGCCTGAACTGAGAGGCGCCAAAGAGTGTGTCCCCACTGCAGCGCCACCACAGGGTGCGGAGGGGCGCATCGCACTCAAAGGTGCCCAGCGGCTGCAGTGCGTCACTGGTGTTGAGGCCCAGGCACAGGCTGCCGCCTAGGTTGAAGAGGCGGTGCCGGGAGACCCACTTCCAGAGCATGCCGCGAGTGGGCCTCTCACAACTCTCCAGCACCAGGTTGGTGCGGTCCAGGCGGATGCAGCGCTTCAGCTGGACGCTCTCCAGGATGAAGACACCTTGCTCTGAAAAGGAGCGAGAGAGCCAAAACGCAAGTTTGTCTGCATCTAAACAACTATATCAGTGTCTCCCTATCCAGACCTTGGGGACCCACAGCCAGTCCACGTTTTTGCTCCCTCCCAGCTCACTGCCAGACAGTTCATATTTTGGGAGCAGTGAGGGAGCAAAAACATGGACTGTCTGTGGGTCCCCAAGGACCCGATTGGGGAACACTGGATATATACTCACAAAGTGAGCTCTAAAAGTCCATCCATCCTCAATATGATCCAGTACAAGATCTCAATGAGCCCCTGACCCTGTCACCGGAAACACAAGGCATGAAGCCAGGAAAACCCTGGATTTTTGTTTGCAGTTCAGCAGACCCTTTTATCCAAAAAGATGTACAGTTTCTGAGAGAAAGCAGGGTTCCCCGATTCCAGTCCTGGAGGACCAGTTTGCAGATTTCCCAGCTCAGACACACCTACCAGACCTGCTAATTAGCTGCTTGAGATGTACTTGAGCAGGGAAATCTGCAAACTGTGTTGGACTCTGACCCTCTAGGACCAGAATTGGGGAACCATGCCTTAGAGCAATTATAGTTAAGGGCCTTACTCTAGAACCCAACGATGAAAGAGACATAGCATCCTAACCCGCTAAGCAACCCTTGATGGGATGCGGGTCCATTCCATTCACAATCACTCGCACACCATAGGCCATTCAGAGAGAATAATTAATCTGAAACGTATATTTTTGGACTGTAGGTGGGGGGGTTGGGGGAATCAAAAGCTTTACAACCCCCGAACCACCATGTTTCTCATATTATCTAGGATAATACATTCTTTATTTGCCTTACAGAAATAGGTATTATTATTTGTGCCATTCAGTCGGTAACATGTAACACATTCAGACATCACAATGCAAAAAAACCGCACAGTCAAACGCTAGTGTAGCTGAACAAATGGAATACGGCGCCAACAAAGCAAAGGTCATGAGTTCAAATCCCTGGGAATACACATAAAGTGTAAAGATAAGTAAGCGAAGGTTAAGAAACGGGAGTAGATATGACTACAAAGGTATGGAATTGACAGAAGGCTATTTAAAGGAAGGACATGAAATATAATAATACTGCATGCAGGTGCAAGGCTTCAGTTCTGCTAACTTCCCAGCAGTGGCAGTTTTCCTGCTATAGCACATATCTGAAATATGCACTGAATTTGGACAGTTAGCAGTGACAGACAATACATATTTTTAGATTGCAGGAGAAGCGACTGGTCCGCTGCCAAATCGCTGCCAGCTGACATACCTGTCAGTCTTTTTAGGTAAAGCTGCGTGACCTTGCCTTTTACATCTATAGTGTCGAAAAAACACACTTGGATATTTTCACATTAACTTATTTACATTCTGAATTCAGATTGATCTCTCTGGTAACTGCATCACTCCTACTGCCAAACAGTCAACCAAAAATATCCCACCACGGGCCGTAAGTGTAAAAAAAAAACGACTTCTTAGAACCGGTTTTTTGTGAACTAGACCCTTATCTCCCCAAAAATGCATACAAGCTGCACTCCAAAAATCAAAGAAATGTTGAAAATATGAAAATAAACAGCAAACAATGTATTTAAAATCAAGACCTACACATTCCGACAAAATACAGATCTATTGTGGAAAAGATGATGGAGGAATGCGACTGTAGGGCAGATGACACAGCACCGTTGATCTGCAGCGGGACGGGATAAGTCATCTGTGACCCGGGGCACCAGGCGGCCAGTTAACATTCAGCTCTTTGTGTGGCGCGGTCGCCGAGCGGCACAAGGCGGCTCACATGCTGGCCAACGGCGCGGCGTAGCAGATAATGTGAGGACCAGCGTGAACATAGCGGCCCCATTCTGTTCCCTAGACGAGACTGCAGCTTTCTGTGTCTGCACAAAGCCCGGCACAGATCACCAGCACACCACCCCACCACCCCAAATAACAGCCACGCAACAGCAACCAAAGATGCAATTGTAAGAAATAAAATCAAGAGGTGTCTTTAATCAGTAAGTGGCACATCTTCAGCAAAACAACCCAACTTAATTCAACTTTGAGTTCCATACAAAATATATATTCAGACCTGTAACTTGCACAAGATAATATACGCAATTTAAACCCCTCCTAAAAATTATGATATCTTTTAGTTAAAGCAAAATGACACCATACAGGGCCTAACTGGTAGTAAACTCAAAGCCAATGGCTACCTGGGCTCCCCACACATAAGGGCTACTCATTCCCATCTCCACAATCTTGTGCTTTGAAGCCAAACACATCCTACATTTTCAGATGACTATCGTGGAAACATGGCAGAGATGAAGAAAACAAGCGTTGGTGTGGAGGGAGTTTCACAGGCGCAGGAAACGTGCTGGGGCGTGCGCGTGTTTTCCAGTCCGTGTTCCCCGGCACTTTTACGTCACCTGACCCAGTTTGCACACGTAGGGCGATACAGATGGAAGACCCTAGATTTCATGATAGTTTGGCTGGCAGGCAGGCAAAGGAGAGGCCTGAACTCATTCAGGTATTTTTTCGCTAGAAGCTGCGTTACAACTTGACGGTAAACTTACAGCCAGTATAAAGGCAGATGCACCTTTAAATCCTCAGATACCAGCAGCCCCAGCTCCCTATTACAATATTAAATTACACCAATTTACATTCACAAATAATCTTAGCTACTGCCTGAAGAGGACTGCGTGGTATGAGCATGTCTTTAAATACCTGCATTTTGTTTATATATAGATATTGTCGCTGAGATTGTTTTTATATGAAGGGTGCGTAGTCTGACAGCTCACTCAAAATCATAAATTTTATCTGCACTACAGTAGCTCTGGTTGGTGGCTGTCTATTCAAACAAGCCCTAAAAATCATAGTTTGTTATTTTTTTTTCTTAAGAACGCCTGACCCGACAATTAAATGCACTGCTTTTTAATACAGTAGGCCTATCTACAGTTGAGGATCAGTATTCCCGCAGGCACGACGAACGCATAGTTAGCCAGATAAAATGTTCTAATCCCAAGAGGAAATTCGTTAATTAAGGCACCCCAGCCATGCACACTTGCGGCAGCGGATATGGGTGTTAAACATGTTTATAACACAGCCCTTTTACCAAATAGCTGGCCGTAGGCGATTTGGGATCCCCCTGAACGCCGTGGGGGACCATCGCCATGCCAGGACTGGACGGGACATGCCTGACCTTCTGCCCCGCCGAAGATGCGATTCCCCGTTAACTTCCACTATGCAATTAAATGTGTTTTATTTAACAGGTTATTCAGCTTGACAAAATAATGCGGAATGCGGTTTCTTCTTCCATAATGTTCAGTTTATCACTTTAAAGCCGTTTTGCTATAATAAAACACATTATTTATTATTATTATTGTTATTATTATTATTATTAGGGTAGTAGTATTATTTTACAGATGGTGTTGGTTCACAATCTGTTTACTCACGTTTCATTCAAGTATGCAGAAGACAGTTAAACCGGGATGGGGTGGATGTATTTTAAGGGATTTAGTTAAACGAAATGCAAACTGTGGCACAAAACAAGTTGTGTAAAGAGAGAGGAATTTGTCGTGGCGGGCTGGGGGTGTGGGGGGATGAGGGCAAGGCTCCAGAATTAAGTCAGAAAAAGCGCCGAGGAGCAAGTAATGACTTGTGTCCCCTTTCGCCCGCAGCTAGAAATTTTAACCTAAGAGATGGGAAGAAAGGGGGCTTACAAAGACCCGTACGGGACTGGCGATGAAACATCCCGCTTCGGTTCCGAATCAGACCCGTTCGGATGGAGGGGGGTTAAGTAGTGTTAACGGTACCCGTGTTTCATGCAGGTCGACTCAACTTACTGTATAGCTCGGAAAGTTGCCTTTTCTCCAGTACCCCATCTTCTCCTGCGACACAGCTTGAGAGCAGGGCGCACAGAGTCAGCAGCGCCCCGGCGGCTCCGGCTTTGCGGCGGATTAAACGGCGTTTTCCCATTTCCCTCAGCAAAGCCGACGCGATCGGAGAGGCGCAAACGCATGCCGGGGTCGGGGGGGAGAGAGACAGGCTGCTCTGGGGGGGTTTTTGTTTTTCCTCTTTTTTTTTTTTCTCTTCTGACTCGGAAACTTTCCGCAACTTTTCGGACTCGCTGCGTCACTGATCTCAGCGGGGAAGTAAAACCAGATTTCTCCTCCATACGGCGCCGATGGTGCGGGGCGGGATTCACCACAGACACACTCTTTTAGCTGCTGTAATACCTATTATTATTATTATTAACTGCCCGTATCATTGATGACATAAGAGTGATTTCCTCCTAAACAAAGCACAACGGTTTGCCATCATCAATTACTTTCATCTGACGTAAATCCGTCTATAAACTGTTCATTAAGATCAATACCCCTTTAGTATATTAAATAAGTTAAAGTAATATAATATATTTATCGCAACAGCAATGTTAAGCACATTGAGGATCTATTACCTATCAATAAATAAACAAAAATGCAACCGAGTGTAGGATGCTGTTGGTATTATTTGAGAAAAAGGAGATGGGGGAAGCAGGTTTAATATTAAAAAGGCCAGTCTTAAGGGATTCTAAAGTCGTTTTCTCATGAATTTCTGATCAACATCTTCAGGTTTAGGGAAAAGGTGAACGTCAATGTAACTTAATATCGTTACAACAGCCTGGCAATGAGAACGGCCACCAATCCGTGCCCACGTTGTCCTGAGTCCCCTCCCACCAGGGTGCGTCTTTAACCAATCATAGGACTTGGTTGGGGGCGTGTCCTCCGCAGCAGTTCATTCCAAGCATATGTAATCGCAGTCCATTTTCCAAACCTGATGCCATTCGTGTGTCATGGGCGGGGCGAGCTGCGGGGCTTCGCCTTCCTGGCTGCCTGCGAACACGCCTCCCGGACCTGTGGGGTTCGGTCGAGCTCCCTCTGATCGGAGGCCGCTCACACATTGTTGTCACAGATGGTATACCCATAAGCAAGTGCTAAACTGGACGCAGAGTCCTTCTTTCAGGAAACCCCAGAATGAAATTGTTTATAACAGCTCGCGACAGAAGACTGCATTTTGACACCGGCAGCCATTTTCAAAGGGGAGACTATGCTGTGTAATCAGGTGGAGTGTAACTAAGTTAGGCTTGTTTTCAATATGGCACACCAGTAAAAACTAGTCTTTTACTAGCTAACGATTAGATCGTTAATCAGACAACAGAAACAATCTTAAAACAGCAGCTCCATCAAACTTAAGATTTATTAACACAAATATTACTAAATAAAAAGTGTCCAGTTTACGACAATTCAAGGCTCAGCCTCGAGGATTGCAGCTAAGATTTCTTAAACTTTTCTATACAAATAGTGACGAACGCCACACACAAAACGATGCGGTACAGTCTCCGACCGAGAAAAGGAGCTAAAAAAAAAACAGTGATATTCCAGTGTTCCAGCAAACATTTGCATCAGTAGTAGTGACTGATTTCTTCACGTCCCTGAAAATTTAAATGCTCACAGCAAAAAAAATAATAATAATAATAATTTTGAAGTTCATCAAAGACGTTGTAGGAAAGGGCTCAATATCCATCCAGTAAAATATCCACTTTCTGCCTGTCGTTATTTTTGTACGTCACATTTTTAAAGGTCGACGTCGAGCTTCTGAAGAGCGGGTTCGTACCCTGAAAGATAAAGAAGCATAGTCTGTTATTTCGATATCCAGCTGCTTCTTGTGGTGGGGGGACATGTGACATGGGGTCGTGAGGGGGTGACGTACCACTGGCCATTTTGCCTGGGCCCTTTCTGCCTCAAATTTGGCCACTTCTTTCCGGTCGTGGACAGACACGAGCAGCTTCCAGATCCCCAGCAGTATGAGGCCGATGGTGAGGACAGATAGTGACACACCCAGCACTATCATTTCAATGTTGGGGGGCTTGGGGCAGTCTGAAAGAGTTGCAAAAACCCAATGGTTTCATGCTGAACCATGTGATCCTGGTGTCTGTCCCAAGAAGCACAGGACACAAGGCAGGTGACAGCCTGGGCAAATCACACACTACAGGCAATCTGAGTCACTGATCCACTTTTTCACACCACTGCACTGTGCGAGTATTGAAATGGCGTGGAGAACGATGTTTTCTGTGTTTTTTTCCTCTCCTCTTTTTCTTCCAGGCGGTTGTTCTTGCATAACGCGCTCTGTGTTTAAAGAGCCCTGGGGCACTACTCTGAAATCCTTAGTAGCCATAAATTTTGTTTGACTCCTGTGTTAAAACAGAACTTTTGATGTTACCGAAAGCTAAATCGCTCATGTTTTTTTTAAAAAATAGTTAGTTCATTAAGCGCTTGGGAAGCAATGGATGTACAATTATATATTACACACTCATATGTATGACACTCTTTGCCCTGGGGTGGCCAGCTAGAAGGATTGAATGTGTGAGAGGTTTGTGAACTCACCAGATAGTTTGGGGTTGTAGATGACGTTGCCGTGCTCTCCTGTCACCAGTCCGAATGAAAGGACGCAGTCTTTCTCCGTCCTCAGGGTACAAGTGACAGACTGGCTCACATCATACTCTGAAACTTTATCTAGAATACAACAAAAAAAGACGCTGTGTAGCGTTTCTATCTCTAACATCCCTTACTGTTTAGTCTTTGTCCAAGTGTAAGAAGATAGTCTTTTTTTCTTCCTTCGGCTGCAGCGATTTCCATGTGAAAGACTTGGCAACAAAACCAAATGTTGCTGGGAGATGTATGGTTCATCAGCTTCTCCCATCAGATACACCTCTCAGCTTGCATTAGCGTGAATGGAGTGATAATAAGCACCGTTCAAAGGGCCAGGGCCTAGCATTCAGCTGGCCAACAAAAAGCCCGTCTGTACGACACGGTAAATAATATGTTCCCCTTTGTGGAGAGTCAGGCGAACAAATCTATAGTTTTTGAAGGGGTGACCAGGTTTATAAAGGGTCATCAGAGTTGGCAGGGTGGTGTTCCTGTAGATCTCTGACCCGTGTAAAGGGTTTAAAGTGGCGCCCCATGTCTGTGCTTAAATTACCGCTACTAGCTATTACTAAACCACACATCACATCTTCAATGCAAACCGCTATGATTCACTTCTGAATGAGGAGATGAGGGCACTAGAACCCGGGGGGGGTGTACCCCCAATATTTAATTTGAATTCATTCATCTGTCAACAAATAGACCTTTGTATTTAAATGATTAAGTTCTGTTTCCCCCAGTATGAAATCCTCTCCTACACCAATGTGGGGAGATTGCCATGGAAACAGCTATGGTGTCGATTCAGGTCGGCCGTGGCCCCTGCCTGAAGCGGCTGGCACATAGAGACCTGCAGTGCGGTTGACAGAGACGTGAGGGACGCTGCACTTGAGGTGACAGTCCTCGGGGGGGTCCTTGTCTTGCAGGTGACACTCGACGCAGCCCCTGGTGGGAAGCACAAGGACAGTCATGCCTATTGCATCCCCCTCCCCCATGCAAACCAGAGCAAAGAAAATGCTTTTAAACTCCACCCAAAGAGGTCCAGAACATTCCACAATTTTCCTGATGATGAAATGCAAGCGATGTCAAGCAGATCTCATGTGGCAGGTCCATTAAACGGATGAAAGTTCACATGTTGGATTCGCACTGTGTTCAGAGATGCTCAGGGGACTGATGTAAACACGAGTACTGCTGAAGGACCTGACAGACTGGAAGACTTCTGTAGGGGTATTTCTAAGGGAGGGGGAGCAGGAGGGGGTGTCTGGATTTTGGTTATAAGTGATCCAAATGACCACTGTACCTTAAACATTACTGCGAGCGCATGTCACAAATTCCAGTAACGGGATATCCAGAATAAACAATTACATTAAATATCCAGAGTAAACAATTACAGCTGGCATGTGAACCGTTTTATCGTATTAGAAACACGCAGATGAAGTGGTTGTTGAGGAGCTGACTTACATGCCCCCTCCCCCCCCAGGTTACCAGGCACGGGGATCTGCTGCCTGATGACCCCCCCACCCCAACTGTCGATGGTGGGGCCTCACCTAAAGAGGGTACAGTTATCCCCACAGGTGGGACATCGCTCGCAGGTCCGCCCTGATGCCCCGGGCACAGAGCACATGCACTTCCCACAGACGCACGTCCCCCGGCCGCTGCAGAGCGCCCCTTCTGCTGACAGGCATGTATCCGTGCTGCTGCTGCAGTTACAGTACTCGCCCGTCCAGCCTGGGTGGCATGCGCATTGGCCGCAGTCGCAGTCCCCGTGTCCTGCATAGAAATACATGCGACGGCCATGCATGACGATCACGGAAGCGCATATCACTGACAATGCTACATTATAAATTATACACTACTAGTCAAAAGTTTTTGCACACCACAGCTTTTTACTACTTTTCCATTTATTTCATAAACTGCAGATTTTTCATTCACGTTAAGCATTGGAAGGTTGAGTGAACGACTATAAATGAAAATATAAGTCAAATAAAAAAAGTCTCCTTTATAACATGGAAAGATGATGTAACAGTGTATGTCTGACATCCAATTAACTGGTTTTGTGGTGATAGCATAGTCAAATTGTAGGCTGTTCTTTAACTTTAAATGCACTAGTAAACTGTTCCATCGCATGAAACAAAGCAGTAATTAATGTCCCTCATAGAAAGAATGCGTAGAATTTTCTCTGCTGTTATAACTGCTAAAGGAGGTTACTTTGATGAATCAAAGGTATGACATTTTCTTGCTAATAAAGGTACTGAAACGGTGAACATACTGTAAATTAATTTGGTAGCAAAGAATATTGAGTGCATTTTTAGTAAATGTTAAGTGAGTGACATACAAATGTAGAAAATCTCAGTGTGTGCAAAACTTTTGACTGGTAGTGTATATACCACTCATAAACAAGTATTACTGATCTAGTTAAGTCTTTGACAAATATCTTAGTGTGGATATTCCAGCCATATCCCATAAGCGCTTATCCGGTGCAGGTGTACGGGCAGCCTGGAGTCTTTCCCAGGAAGTAAGGGCATGGAGAGGATGCCAGGAGACCACAGGGCACACACATTCAGACACATACTCACACACAATGTGCCCTTCAGAGGCAGTACCGCAAGTAACTGCATGTTTGTGGACTGTGCGAGAACACATGCAAAGTTCAACCCTAGAGGCGTGAAACAACAGTGCCTCTATAGCTCCAGTATATGAAACCCTCATGATTTAATTTAGATAAAAAGATGATAGATACAATACCTGTCAAAAGTCTGGACACTCCTACTGAAAATCATTTACTTTTCAACAAGGTAACAACCTTAAGCACATCTAACGGTTAAGTAAGTACTGTTTTATTTCGCCAAGAAGGTTATTTGGTGGAGGGCTGTGACAGATGACCTGGCCCCCCCGCAATCTCCCAAACTAAACCCTACAGAGCTGCTTTGGAATGAGTTGGAACCAGAGTAGCCAACTTGTGCCCAGAACTTGTGGAAACTCCTTCAGCCCTGATAGAAAAGCATTCCAGGTAGCTATACCCGGAAGCTGGTTGAGAGAATGGCAAGAGTCTGCAGTGCAGTCATCGACACAAAAGGGTCTATTTTAAAGAGTCTAAAACCGAAGAAAATTTTGATATGTTGAACACTTCTCTTGATCGTTGCCATATTTGATATGCAGTACTTCATTGCCTCAAGGCCTTTTATTATAAGGTGAATGACACAGGCAAAATATAGACAAATGCAATAAAAGCAGGGGTATCCAGATTTTGACACATACTGTAGATAGATACATACAGACAGACAGAGATAGATAGATAAGATAGATAAGATAGATTAGATAGATTAGATAGATTAGATAGATAGATAGATAGATAGATAGATTGATTGATTCCTAAAGGAAACTGCTGAAGTAATTTGAGTATCTGGAGTTATTTTACTATTGCCTAAAAAAGGTAATGCTCTTGGTTGGTCAGATCTTCGTTTGGGGCCTCCAGGCCCACACCCCCTACCTCCACAGATGTCGCCACGGAAGCGGACGCAGGAGAAGTCGTTGCACTCGCAGTAGGCACCATAGATGCGGCCGAAGTTGGAGGGGTTGCAGACGCACTGGCCACAGTAGCACTCGCCCTGGCCGTTGCAGGACTCTGCCTCGGGGTGCGCCTTGCAGCTGCTGCTCTGCACGCTCTCCTCGGTGCACTCGCAGTGTGGGCCCATGTAGCCGGCATCGCACAGGCACGTTCCGCACTGGAGAGCCCCCCGGCCGCCACTACACAGGCTGCTGCGGGGCTCAGGCCGCCGCTGGCAGTCGCACTCGCAGAGCGCCTCCAGCTGCACCTCCAGTGCATCCTGGAATCCCACCGGCTTCACGGTGAAGTGCCTGGGACCCGACTTACACTCGGACAGCTCCATCGTCACATTGAAGGACACCTGCGAGGCAGAACCGCCGGGCTGGGTATTCACAACGGTTTGCACTTGAAGTGACCAGATACTAGCTCACATGGGCTAGCATGGCTGGGGGGCAAGCGGGTCCACTTGAGCTTTTTTTTGGAGCCCAAAGAGAAACAAGAGAGAACTAGAAATTATGTAATATCAATAATCCGCCAAATCAGCGCATGAGGTGCCTGGGGAAGCTGGAGATCGACTGGCCCATTCCGTGTTTCCCAAGGAGGGCCAGGCTCCTGTTTTGCCAACCAGGCCCCAGATTTTGCTGGAGCCCTACTCTAAGTCTAGGATCGCCTACACCAGGGATTCTCAAAGTCGGACCGAACCACAAGTTAATTCACCTGATGAATCAGCATGTTAACATAAATAGGGATAACATGTTCACAAACATATAAAATGTCATAACCACCCGTCCACCCCCATGACACAGTTGAAACGATCTGTGAGTGTAAAAAAAAAAATTCCAGTACTGTTACATATTCATATGCGTATCGAAAGTTATTAATTCATTAAAGTTCGTGAAATGCTGTTTTGTTATTGTAAACTGTTCTAGAACCCAGAAAAAATGTGATGCGAAACCTTGATCAAAAAGTATGAGTATGAGTCTAATTAATCTGGTCCAACTTACTGAAAAGAAACCTAGAGGCCAGATCTCTACCATGTACTGTGGTCACTGCATTACTGCGCAAATGCTGATTCATCTGAGACACCATAAGGCGTCCCCTTGGCACCATTACCTGATTGCTCGGCTATCAACCTCAACCTCAGCTGACGTTAGTAAACGAGAGAGAAAGAAAAGTATGTACACATGGGGAGAGCATACATATTCCACACACACAAATCAGGAGATGGGAATCAAATCTCAACCACTGAGCCACCAAATTATACTTACTGTATATCTATAGCATTCATTATAATACACTACAACCCTGACCAGGGGCTTGTATCGCAAAGGCAGATTTTTGGGTTAGCAGAATAACTAGTCGGATTTAAGGTGGTCTGGGCTAATTGTAAGTGAACGAAGTTAAATTTCATTGCACTTGTGTAACCCACTTACACATTGACAAATTAAAATGCCCCAAAACCCTGTTTTAATTAAAGATTCTGGAGGAGTCACTCACCATGTCTCCGACCTTGACATTGGAGCAGCGCTTCTGTCCAGGCAGCACACTGCCGTCGTGACACACGGCCGTGAAGGAGATCTGCAGGCCCTCCGTGTCACCCAGGACCTCCAGCTCGATCTCCGACCGCAGCTCCTGCAAAGCGACAAATCAAAGTGTGTGGAAGCTCAGAGACGCTCCCCTGGCTTTCCTCCCGATTCCCGGGTGGGCCTGGATCAGATTTTACTTTGGAGAAACGGAGAAAGGGGGGAGGTCATGACGGAAGTCCCTACTCGTGGCTATATGGAAGTCTCTGGAGGCGGGGCTTAATGAAAAGACCAATCAACAAGCAGGTGGAGACACAGGGATACAGGAATACTTAGTGGAAGAAAAAAATAAGAAGCTGAAAATTTGTTCTCATGGAAGTTTCCAGTTTCTTCCATTTCTGGGTCCCAGACATGTGGTTTTTTTCAGATGACGAGACTCGTTTGACTCCAGTTTAATTTCCCGCTTTCGCTGCTGTTGATGCTATATGCCACAAGCAGAGGAACTGACACATGCAGACAGACGGTGCCGTCTTACTTTATAAGCATTCACAATCAGCTCCAGGATGTTCTGGGAGTTGTCAGCAAGGACTCCGACAGTAGCCCCAGGGATGAGCTTGGCATAGTTCTGGAAAGGGCACATGGAACAAGCGTGATCTCGTACATGCGCTGATGAAGGGTTCAGGCGGCATAAAGAAACAGGGCTGAGCAGCGTGTGTCCCAGTTCATTTGGGCCCTGAGACTGTGATCTGAAGGTTGCTAGTTCAAAGCCCAGGCTCAGGAGACTGATTTCACTGTCAGGCCCCTGAGCTTGGCCTTCAGCCCTCAGTGGCTCCAGGGAGTGTCTGACCCTGCCAGCTCAAAAACTGTACGTCATTTTAATAAAAGTATCTGCGAAATAAATATGACGTGTCACATTTCATCGTAAACTCTCAAGCACTGAAGCGTCTAAAGCATGATTCAGTTTTTTTCCCCCACGCCTACATTAGCTTAAGTTAATCTATGAGGCTGTCACTGCACGGCCGTGTTCATACTAGAAGATAACAAGAAACATCTGTGCGTCACGGCACATGCACAAAGACGCCGCACTGAACTCTCTGACCCCCACATCCCCATTAGCGCACTACATATATGACTATGGGTGTAATTGGCCATAATTATTCACAGCTATCGAGATACACCCTTGCCTTAGCAAAATACTTGTATTTCAGGACCTGCTATGCACCGACAAACCAGATTTGTTGCCCAAATTAAAAACCCTGGGAGCAGAAACACATTGACACAATTCAAACAGACACGTTAGAATTCAGTTCACAGTAGTGGCACAACTTACCTCATAATTACTCTTCTGCTTGCTAGTGACGGCAAATATCAGAAGGATGTTGTTTTCTACCAGCTTGTCGATGAGCTGTCCAAGAGTTGGGTACTCCTGGAGTTTGTGAAAAGAACGGCTATGAATCGGAGACGGAACACAAACAGACTTACTGTTTACCCTTCCAGTTCAGACAAACGCTCAGCCCGCAAAAAGAACTCAACCTGAGAATGATTACGGCAGGAACAGCGGGAACAAGTGCCAGATCAGATAGGTGTGTGAATGTCGAAACTGGCCAATAGTAATACAAAGGATTACCTGCATCGGGGCATTCCAGAATGCTGTATTGCGGCATTGTCTTACCAGGACAGTAGATTTGGAATACTCGTTTCTGTCGTCCAGGTGACACTTTCCGTCATTGGGGATCACTATGCCCGACATCTTGCTGTCCATTCCGAAGTGCGAGTCGGCGTCGCTAACAAACACCACCAGGTGCATAGAGTCATTCCTCCAGCCAATCTTCTCCTAAAGGACAGAGATGGTTTTGGTAGGTTAGAAAACGGGGGTGATTTTAGGATGTTTTTAAAAGGTCGGGGGGCATAGAGAAGGGTCAACCTTAGCATTAGCCAATCATATATTTTGAATCATTGAGTGACAGGGGAGGGGACACTCTGGGAGCCAATCAGCTTCCAGCTGAGGCCAGTGCTCCTGTGAGCCCGCCCCTGTTAGAGGCGGAAATTTAAAATCTGCGGATCAGGATTCTACGCCACTGGTCCAAATTCTGTGTCTGACAGAGTGTTGTCACTGTTGGGCCCTTGAACCAGATTTCTCTAGGGGCACTATCTCAGACGATACTTTGGATTAGAGTGTCTGCTATATTAATAAATACTAATTTCTTGAAAATGGGCACAGCGAGAAATTAAGCTGTATATTTGACAGTGGGCACATTGGTGAGTTGAACTGGTGCCCAGAAGGCCATAGGTTCACGTCGCTGCTTTACTAACCACTCATGCCATCAGGGTTGCAATGCAGAGTTGCAAGCCCCATGAAGCCAAGTCTAGATCTGTCTGCAAACTAGAAGAGCTACAAGATAATAACACTCCCTGCTGCATTTTCACGAGATTGTCATTATTCTGCTATAATTTCAATAAATAGATTAAAGGTGTCAGTTCAATAGTGGAACGATCAATGAGCTCTCTCTCACCCCACACACGGCCGCTTGCATGATAGCATCAAAGCCACATTCTGGATCGTCGACGTTGGCCGAGACCTTTTGGCCTTTTATGATTTCATTGAATTTCTCCATGTCGGTGGTGAGCGGAAGCACGTGCTTGTATCCGAACGTGGGCAGGCAACTGATGCCAAAGTAGCTGAGGACAGTGAGAGTCAGAGTTAGAGGAGAAGACTGAAAATCAAGGACACCATGCAATTATCACTGTTTCAGACTTAAAAGGGAATTCCACCACAAAGACCCTAACTGATTTATTGATCATCATAAGATTTACTATGTATCCAAAATGAATAAGACACAAATATCAAGCTAAAAAGTAAATCCCTGGCATCACTGAGAGACATTTATCTTCTGGAAGTAACTTGGAGTTAATGTAATTTAAATGTAATTTAAATGTAATTTAAGCTATCTGTTCAGAGACCTATGTAAAATAGCCAGCTACCAAGAGTGATGTACAAATCAAAAACAAAGTACAGTCAGCCCTCGTGCATTTGCGCTTCGTGATTCGCAAATTCACAGATCCGCGAAAATTTTATTGGAACTGAACTTATTTGCATCCGCGATTTTTCCGCACATCTCGAAAAACCCTACAGAACTGTTTATGTTTAATTTTCGTAGTGGTTTATAAGTTTTCATGCTTCTACTAGCCATGTACTGTGTTTTTGGGTAACATTCAAGACACACAATATAAATCAGTTTAAAAATCCCGTAAAAAACGTGGCTTTCTTATGGAAACGTTCCTTTTTATGTACATACTGTACTGTACCTTTACAAGATGCGAATCCCATTCGCAAAGTTTATTCCCTTTGGAACGCTAATGGTTACATAAATATTAGAGAATAGTTAATTTAGTATTTTGTAATAGTAAGTACACCTTAACGTAAATTCAACGCACAAATTTCTTGAAAGGTGCTAATGTTTACGTACATAGCAAATGTTTCCCGGGTTTCCCTCTCGAGATGAATTTGCTATAAACACTGAAAGGGTTCGTTTACCATATTACCAATGCCGTGTTCTATGAATTGGTAGGGGTAACATTAGTATACTGTACTGAAAATGTGCTAGTGTGACAATTATCCATTAGGCGATACTGTACTCTATTTTTACATCAAACATTTGTTTTTTGTTTTTTTAAAGGTAATGTATTAAGCTAACTTTTAAATGAAATGAAAGTGTTTTGGGAGCACGACTGGGGTCATATTTAGGGTTTAACTATAGAAATAAGCACATATTACCATTTTAGTGACTCTACCAAACATCCGCGAATCCTCATCATTCGCGACGGGTTCTGGAACCTAAGCTCGCGAATGTCCAAGGTCTGACTGTATTCAAATTTATGATGTTATTTAACAGAGAAGTAAAATACAGTTTATCTGATGTCAGATATTTCTTCAGGAAACAATCATGTGTTATATACGAGATGATCAAATTTTGGTAGAACTCTCCTTTAATGAAAGAAACAAAAGTCAATATTGCTAGGCTAGATAATGGCATATGACTGTAATGACAATGATGGCTAATGAATAATGAATTTCAGCCTGCTTCTGATTGGCCAAACATGTTCGGGAGGGAGTACCTGCAGGGGTTCTCTAAATCTGCAGGCATGGTTTTAATAAAAGGGAGGACCGGTTTCTCGACAAACGATCCAAAGCCCAGCCTGAATTTACTTGTCAGTTTGGCCATCTCCTTGGATAGGGTGGTTCCCAAGTTTTTAATCATCTGCAGATCATCAAACATCGATGCAGACAGGTCCATCAGGTAGTAAATGTCCACGGGATAGTCCTCTGTCTGCTGGACGTGGATTTGGAATGTGACCTCACTTCCTGCCAGAAATCACAAATACAATTTTTTTGCCCCCTTGAGACAAAATCCAGCAAAACGACAAGAGAGTAGTGAAGGAATCATTATCATCTCATCTGCAATAGGCACTTATCCTAGGTAGGTTCATACTAAGCCTGGATGGGGGACCACCAGATGGGATGCCAGTCCATCACAGGGGACACACTCACACATTATGTGCTGTTTAGTGGCACCAGTTCACGTAACTGCACACCCTTTGACTACAAGGGTTAACTGGAGTAGCCTGAAAAAAACTGGAGCAACTTGGAGAGAACATGCAAACTCCACACGGAGAGAACATGCAAACTCCACATGGAGAAAACAGGCAACCTCCAGAGCCAAGGCTGAAATCAAATCCTCAGCCCAGTGGGTCCTAAGTTACATTGTAATTACATTTTCACATACTGTGTATAATTACATATTGAAAAGATAACATATCTGTGCCTCTGCAGTCAATGCCTATATAGCTTTGACATCCGTGCCAGTAGCTCATGTAACAGGGGTATTCAAATGATGAACAGAAACACAATGTAACCAGGGCTGCCTGATCAACCCCTCCAAGCGAGATTTACAGAGGGTGACCCCAGGCCAGTTGGCAAAATTTACCGAGGGGGGCATCCCCCCTCCCCACCGCTGCCCCAGGTTGGCGACATTTATAGAGGGGGGGTGCAGATCTTCACTTTGCATGGCTGATAAAATTTGGACATCAGGGAAAAATTATTTAGTACCCCTGCTCAATAAGGTCAAAGTGAAAGGAAAAAAAAACTGCACGTTAGTAATCTTATCTCACTTGCATCTTTAGTAGTAAACAGTTTACACTCTGTGTCTAACATCGTGTTGAGTAAATAGTTCTTATGGAGCTCATCAAATAGCAAATGAATTAAAAACCACGTTCTAACCGTCGTGAAAATGAGTTATACCTGTTCTCACGCTCATGGACATTTTTTGTGGCGATATCTGAGTGACGTTGGCAGTCCCTTCGCTTTTCCCCACTGGCTCATCCTGATGGATCCAAACACTAGTTACAGGAAACTCGATGAGCTCCAGGCTGCACCCCTTCTGTTCCAGGATCTCCACCGTGTCACATCTCTCGCTGACAGAAAACCTGTCCGTGAAGTTCTGCAAGGTGGAGATGGGACTTGGTACTCCCAAATGCTACAGTTGAGGTGTAATGCAGAGTCACAGCTGTACTGACATTGTTAATTTAACTTGCAATTTAGATTACATTTTATGGGAGACATTATTCTTCAAAGTGACAAGTGAACAAAGGCAAACAGTGCCCCCCTTAGCATTAGTGCTAAGGGCCTTGCTCAAGGGCCCAGTGGCAATATTACTAGTCTACCACCCATGGGATTCAAACCCATGACCTTTCTAACACAGGCACACATCCATAACCTTCTGAGCTACAAACCACTCAGAGTGTCATTAACAAACTCTCAACACAGCAATTACGGAATATATATAGTGGCAGGGGTTAAACTGGGACATACAGAAATATTTCCATATTGGACACACTTATCCAACACGGGGTAAGAGGTGATCTAGATATATCTACGCCACATCCTAATACTATTCCTCATCCCGTAATAGTTATATACTTAATATACCAGTATTCGTGTGGCGGCAGTCGGCAACCCACCTCTTGCGCGCACCAGGCGCACTGAGGACCCAGCCGCAGACAGTCGTTACAGGTCACCACGCTTCCAACGGAGCAGGTCCCTGACCATCCAAAACAAAAGGGTACAATATTTATACAAACCGAACCGTGATTTTGCAAGCCATAATTCAAACAAAAAGTCTATTGTTCTCCGAAACTGTTGCCTTTTTAACGGCACGCATCGCGTAATAAGTTGGATGTTTATCTTTAATGACCGTACCTCGCTATTTAAATAACCGAAAACGCATTGATGTTTGACAGTAGCCTAATTGTTCTTGTATGGTCGACGTAAACGTAGCTTTCTTGGTCGTTACTGTCGTGCTATCAGCACTTTGAAATTTCAAAATCTGAACACTTTAAAGACCAGATTATGCCATCCGAGTTACAACTAAAGCGCTAGTGAATTGTTTCTTTCGGACGAGGCTGAAGTTGGCGACTTATTCGCAGCTCCTTAGTCGGATTTTCCAGTCCACCTTAAATGCTTCGCAGCCAAATGCAATGACGCGATTGCGCCTGTAGGGGTGTCATTTTAATACCTTTAACGTTTCTGTGCCAGGCAAATGTCAACTTCTCAGTACACATCAGGTACCCAAGTATATAGAAAATGAGACATTGTCCTGGCACAGACTGATTTAATGCTTTTAAAATCAGATGGAAACAGGGCATGTCATACTATAGTGCACAATGGTGTGAATGAGAAACCAGGATTCCAAAATTTAATTTTATCCTGTTGCTATCCTTCTTTAATCACATTTGCATTTATGTAGATTTGAAAATGGGTTTATGGCATTAAAATGGGCATGGAAACCTGGCTTCTCATTCACACCATTGTGCACTATAGTATGACATGCCTTGTTTCCATCTGATTTTTAAGCATTAAATCAGTCTGCGCCAGGACAATGTCACATCTTCTATATAGTGGGATTCCTGATGTGTACTGAGAAGTTGATATTTGCCTGGCACAGAGAGGTTAAAGGTATCAAAATGATCCCCCTACAAGAGCAATCGCGTTATTGCATTTGGCTGCGAAGCATTTAAGGTGGTCCGGAAAATCCGAATAAGGAGATGCGAATAAGGAGCCAGCTTCAGCGTCGTTTCTTTCGGTAAAGCGATTCAGCCGCAAGAGTGCATCTAAAGTATCTCTAAAGGCGACCCAGCAACGTACTTACAATTGAATACAAGTAATCGCATTTTAAAAGGCTACACGTTTTAATTTTAAAATGACCGAAATAGTTTGGTGCGCTCCTTACCTCCCACGACGCTGAGACTGTACAGAAGAATAAAACTCAGGCTCAGCAGGACTATCTCCATTGATCTTCGCGGGTGTTTCTGTCAGAGATTTTTTAGAGAGTGAAAACCAGTTTCATATTTTAATACCCTGTTTTTCACTCCTAAGAACAGTATCTGTACAGGGAATAGATAAGACGAGCTTACCTGTGTTACGAAGGTAGAACCTACAGTGTGCGATCTCCAGACATGCTTGTATGTAACCTTGCCCCTTTACTTCCGCGCAGGTAATAATGCAAAGGTGTGGCTGACTATGCTTGTATTGAAATCATAGCGCAGACGACTTTTACCATTGCAGGCCTGCGAAGCCAATCCGGCAGGAGTTACTCTGCCGACCTGCCATAAAAATCGTTTCATAATAACGTACTATAGCTGTTATATGCCGGTCTTCGATATATTGACAGCCTGGCTAAAGTAATATCGGATGGTTTTTCAAGCTAGTTTATAATGATGTTTTGAACTATGCGAAATGTCGCTTGAATTGTCCCCCCCCCATCTTTATGTATTTTCTCTGGCTCTTAACAGACAACAAAACGAATTATCATTCAGAATTAGGCTACCAGTCGTTACCTAAATTCAAATATTTACCCCTAACTGGTCATGATGTTAAACGTTAATACTTTAGAATAATTTAATTGAGCTCTAAAATATGGCAAGTAACTACAGAATAAACCATGACGATATAATATAAAACATTACATTGTCGTCGTTAGACAGGATAATTTAGGCCTACTAAATTAAAGAATGCCGGTCGAGCGCTGTGAAATTCGTCTAAGCGTTTATTTTAACTGCAGAATTGTGGCTGTGCGTTGAAAACCAATAATAGTTGAATTTTAGGAGAAGTTCATCTCCAAAACTTGCACTTGGGTCATTTGAGCCATAAAGATCTCGACCCACGGCCACAGTCTCTAGTCCCTTGACAGGACAAGATAATAGTTCAAGAGCAGAAAGAATTATTATAGCGATGCTATAATAATGATAGTGATGTATATAATGATGATGTATATAATAATACATCCCAGGGGATGTTAATTTGTCATTCCTAACTTATGCCACTAAGAAGTCATTTCTAGACGCACAATTACTTTGAGGTAATATTATACTAATCAATCGTACCATCTCATTACTATACAACCCGTATTTCAAAAGAACTAAATATCTAATTCTTGTTTATAGGTTGTAATAAGCTCCTCACAAGCTGAACAGGAGTTGAGGTAAACGGCCTAAATTACACGTCCTAAAAAGATGTACTTACATTATGCTCATTATTATCATTCCACTAATTCATACTATTCAAGAAAAACAAGTAGCATTTTATCACAGGATAATTTTAAAAATAACTTTTAATTCAGATAAATCATTTATTTAAATGCACTTGCATTTTAGAAAGAATGCATGTTTCAAAACGCATATGGAGTTAATCGTAAAGATTAGTCCTTTTTGCTTTAGCGTGTATAAACGAAGTGCTTAAGTTAAACGACTAACGACGAAATAAGTGTCTAGGTATCAAATGTTGAAACTCCTCCAAATGATTAATTAACAAAGAGGTATCTCCGCATTGGGGTAGCTCTGTGGCTCAGCGTGTAGCATTTTTACTTGAATTTTCCTGCAATTACTACAATTGCCAGCAGTCGCCAGTGGAGTCATGGTTTCGAGGCTATTTAACAGACGAGTATAGTTATGGCGAATGAATGGCTGAAATCTGAGCCGTATAGGACCACATTGACCGTGATCAGTAGACCCTGTGATTAGCCAATTTCTCATAATTGCGCAGAAATTCTGGATTCAAGCGGCAGCGCTTTTCTCGTACATGAAGCTAGTTTAAACAGGCACTTCATTGCAGCTGGATAAATGGTTTCGGAAAATGGATGGATGGATGGATGGAGATGCACACCGAAAAGTCGCCTGGTGTTTTATTAGATCGCCTAAACCATTCAGTCAGGGAAGCGGCACTTCGACTCCAGTGTGTAATGCCGCTTCTCAAAACAGTACCCAAAGGGTCGGTTCATGGGTGCAATTATGTTTAACCTTCGGACGACGAAAACTATACGCGGACGAAGCGTTTAATCATCAACACTACTTTTCAGCCTTCAGCGATAGCCATCACTGGTGCCGCGCCCCATGCGTAAAGTGAAAATGAAATTCTCAACACGGCCATTTTTCCAGGTCACTCATAACCGGATCATGTACACAAATATATCGTCAAAGCCTCAATACTATGATGCAAAGCAAATATGAAGTTGTAAAACGTGGGAAGGAGATATATCAGTGAGGTGAATAACAACTATTTTTTTTAAATCCAACTTTATGAGTCGGTTTGTTCGAAAGATATTACAGTAAGCTGATCGGACAGACTGCAGTGTTAATGTATAACAGGACTAACGAGGGGGCGGCGCGGTGGTTAGCGCGGTCCTCTCCCATCTCTGTGAGTGAACCCCCAGGGTTCAAATCTCCACCCCAGTTCCATGTGTGTGGAGTTTGCATGTTCTTCTCTAGAGTTCCTCCAGGTATTCTGATTTCTCTCCCTTCACAGTCCAAAAATATGCTGAGGTTAACTGGAGTTACCACATTGCCCCTAGGTGTACTTGTGTGAGCGTGCCCTACGATGGGTTGCCATCCTATCTTGGGCTGTTCTCTGCCTTGCACCCATAGCCCCGGCCCCTGCAGCCATTACAGAAAATGAATGAATGTGCATTTAACAAGATAAGTACAATATATTTCACAAGCTTCTTATTTGAAAGAGCACCTTCGTTGTCTGGAATAAAAGATTAATCATCATTAATCATAAGTCCAGGGGGAAGATACTTTCTTTTCTTTAACTTAGATAATGTACCCGGCTTCCTACATTTGGATCCTTCTGTGATGGTAGATGACGAATGACTGTGGATGGGAGTTCGTGTCTCTGGACAGAAATTTAGATATTCTGTGGACACATTTTTTCGTTTGTTTTGTTGAATGTGTTGTTGTTCCTTTCCAAAACTGAACCAAAAGCAAAAAATATGCACCAGACTGCCAGAGACACCGAGTAAGTTGTCTGTTAACACTTTAAACCAGTTTCCTCAACAAATAAGGCACCCATAGAAATGCACTTTCAGTTTACTTTCGGAGATAAAGCTTACCAGTTCGACTCGTGTCAACACTTGTATCATGACACCATTCTTGCTGCAAATGGCTCTAACGACTTTATTCTTAAGTCAACAACGTACCAGTTCGTTGCCCTGTCATTTCTGGTACACGCCGTTTCTGTTTTGGCAATTTTCCCATAAGAAATTGTAAATTCCCATTTAAAAAGTCAATTCCCATTTAGCTGACAAGTTGGATACCATACATAATAAAACTTGTCTCGACAGTATGACTCTGGACATCCATCCATCTTTCATAACGACTTATCCAGTATTGTAGGCCTACAGGTAGCCCCCTAAACAGGAGGCCAGTTTGTGGCTACACGCCCATAAATTTATGCTACCAACGTACGCTTCTGGAAGACTAGTCTGAAGTAGCTCCGTGAAAACACGGCAAGTACAGCACTAAGTCTTTTATATTTTAATATACGTGAAAAGTATATTTTTTCATAACTGAAGCTGTGAAGTGTAATCGAAACAGGGTTAGGGTATCTAAACAGGTTAAATACTGAAGGTAGTGGGTTCTGATGGGTGCATTTGTGATATCAGAATATGCTGCCATTGGATTATGGCCAGTAAAGTGAAATAATTAATATCTAAACAGGTTAAATACTGATATCAATATTATTTTTTGTCTTTTTGCAATACGTGTCTGTTATTTCCTCAATTTGTTTGTGTATATTTCTTCGTAGATTGGTGAACTCGGACTTCCTATTTTCGAGTACCCGTAATTTTAGGGATTACACTTTGAATGGAATCACATGACAAATCAGGCCGCACTACCTGACATACATCCCAGCAAAACACCAGCTATAACTAATAATATATAAAAAGCTATATAGGGCAGCATGTGGGTCAGTGGGCTAAGCCTGTGTGCCTGTAATCAGAAGGCCGCTGGTTCAGACCCACTGTCAGCACGTTTGTGGGTCCTTGAGCAAGGCCCTTAACCCCCCAGCTCCCTGGGTACCCCAACAGGTAGCTGCCCTTTGCAAGTTGAGAGAGACGTAAAAGAGAATTTCCTCATGGCGACAATAAAGGTATCGATTAAGACAACTAGATTGCTCATGGACTATTGTTCATGCTGTTTAACCTTGTACAGATGCTTCTTTAAATAGTGTGTGTAATCCCTATTGTGAAATTTCATTAACTCCATGTCTTTCCATTGTGCAGTAAATAAGAAAATTGGTTTTGTTTTATATTAAGCAGGCTATCCATTTCCTGGCAGTAACTAGCTTCCTGTTTATCCTGGAAACATCCATAATATCTGATTTTTGAGTGTAATCCGTTTTAAAGAGTGAGCTGGTGAACTCAAGGCAGCAATAAGCAGTGTGAAGGTATCGGCTTTTTGTGCTCTGTGTGAGGGGTCCAGTAGAGCGTCTCCGGGCTGCAGGGCGGGGGCCAGGGCAGGAGGGCTGGCGGGGGCAGGTGGCGGAACGCGGACAGCTGCAGTGGCACAGGCCCTGCCTCTCGTCTGCTCCTCGCGGCTTCTCGTCGGGTGGTGCCTGTATCCCGCCAGGGCCCATCTGCTCTTCCGAAGGGGCCAATCCCCAGCTCGCCTCCCCCCTCCACCCTTAGCTTGGCTCGCCCTCTCAACGCAATGGACACGGGGGCATGGGGAGGCTTTGTTGGGGGGGGGGGGGGCGGGGGGGCGCCCCCCGGGGGGGGGGGTCGGGGGGGCCCCGCGCCCCCTCCCCCCGCCGCCCCCCGGGGGGGGGGGGGGGGGGGGGGGGGGGGGGGGGGGGCGACAACCTGCCTGCACCCTCCTCCTCTGCAGGGTCTTTTATTAATGGTTTGCCAGCCA
>JAODLD010000001.1:44908353-44918520 GCA_026781065.1 Mormyrops boulengeri
ACAAATTATTTTTTTATATTTCTTTTTTTTTTTTTTTTTTTTATTTTTTTTGGGTTTCTTCGTTCTTCGTGTTTTTGTTGGGTGTGGGGGGGGGGCGCGGCGCCCCCCCCTGAGCTGCAGAAAACCTGCTATCCACAGCACCTCGGCAAATAAAACATCCAGAAGACGCCCAGTGAGCTGAAGAACAGGGGGACATTGCTATGACATCATCGACGACCTCATTTCCTGTTTTGGAACGAGCACCATTCTGACTCGAATAATGCTGGCTGGCTTCTATAGTCTATACACGCAGTCTCCTTTTTCTCAGACGTCTGTCTCAGAATAGACATTAACCGGAAACAGATCACCTGTACTAACTGAGCTGAGTGAGGGTGTTGGTGTCCTTGCTGACTTGCTTGTGAATCGCATGCTCTTACCCAGCACTCCGGAAGGCAGCTTAATGAACTTGCCGTTGAAGTGGGATATCACGGCATCACACTTCTCTGTCGACTCCATCCTGACAGAAATGCAGACAGATTAGCCAAAATAAATGTCTTTCGTTTTACACACAATGCTATGCATGACTTTTAAAATGTATCTTGGTTCCACCCATCGATCTTCTATGCCACTTTTCCACTACACAGTGAGCCTGGACCTAACCCAAGAAGCAGGACAAAGGGGACACCCCACCCTAACAGCATGTTTTGGGACTATGGAAGGAAGCTGAAGTATCCAAAGCAAACTTGCATAGCATGGGGAGAATACACATACTCCACAAGCCCTCAAACATGAAGGTGCGAGGTGACTGTGCTACCCACAGAGCTACCCCATTATTATAATAATGACAGTCACATGATACAATGTCAGTATTTTTTTCGGTGATCGCAAGAATGTTGCTGGCTGTGGGAGATCAAGAGATTGCATCTCCGTAGCTCACGGCCAACGCATTAAGCACTTCCTCTGCACTCTCTGAATAAACTAAAAATGCAGGCCTCATCTTGCCCAGACACCGCGGCACATGTTCTTACGACAGACAGAAAGACAGCGGCACCATGTGAGTCACAGGCCCGGGCTTTTGGGTGAATCAGTCGAGTGTCTCCGTTACGCAAGTGTGAAAGGAGGAGGCCACTTCACTATAATTAAACATGGCCCGGTCATCGCGAAAACCGCAATTAGACAGCAGCTTCATCAAAGCAGGTTTTTGACCCCCTTCCTGGCAAGATTCAGCGAAAACTCATAACAATGATGTGAAGTCAGAAGGACTTTCAGAAGCCTGAGTTTCCATTACCAAAAGCAAGCGACAAAGAAAGAATCAAATAGTAAAATCTCCAAAACTCACTCTGTCCAGGTTTTGTTGCTTTTGAGATGAGACCACCAATGACCTAAAGTCAGGCTTCCTCATCATATGTTAGTCAGAGGTGAATAGTTCAGGTCCAGAAGGTACAAATCCAGACCAAGATTTTGTTTCAACCAACCCCTTGACTGTGACCCTTTCTATTCATCTGGTTGGCTGAAACAAAATCTTGGTCTGGATTTTTACTTTGGGGAAAAAAAAACTCACTCAAGTCCTCCTGTAATCCTATGAAGAACTTTAGTTAAACTTTCCAAAATAAATCCAGAGAAACATTCTCAAAAAAGTATCCCTTTGACTGAATGAGTTTTGTAAGTCTGCTCAGTCTCACTGTTTGGGGAAGAAATCATGATCATAGGCACTTTGCCCCCTCAGTGAGTGTTGACGGCCTATAAGGGCTAGGGAGGACCACGAGACTCACCTGGCAAAGCCCACACCCCTGCTGGCACCGTTTGAGTCCCTCAGGATCCTGGTTGAGATCACCTGACCGAAGGGCTTCAACATGTTCTCCAGCTCCTGCTCATCCATCGACAGGGGCAGGTTGGAGATGTACAGATTTGTCGGATCTTGTTCCTGTTGCTGGTGACAACAGGAAGCGGGAAGATGTGTCAGTGCTGCAGAACGATCACTCAGAGATGGCCGATCGAGGCACTTAGCTCCTAGCAACCAACTCTGGTTCCGAGTTCTGCCATCATTGAGGCACTTAACAACTTCAGAATACGCAGCGTCTGTTCTGACCATTAAAATGGGCTTCAAGAGAATTTTATCACACTTCCCAGCGACAATGAATAAGGCGTGAGGGGCCAGAAGATTTGCTTCAGTTGGGATGAAGAACAGAAACACTACTAGCCTGATGCCTGCTTACGTTCACCGATTGTTCTTAAGTTGCACTTCTGCTCCTTGAATAGCCTTATTAGGTTCTTGCTTTGTTAGAAGTTGCTGTGTGGCTCGTGCTGCAATACTGCTTGCACTCGTACCTGGGTATTTATTGGAAGCTCAGCCTAGCTGCACTTACACCTAGTTAATTCCTCAATAGCACATATGTTTGTACTGTGCCGTTTGTCTTGTACATAACTTTGGACAAAAGCGTCTGCAAAACATGTAAATGTAAATCCATGTGATTGGAGGAAGGAACTTAATTTGGGGTTCCTAGCATGGGGGGGAGGGGGATGGAAACAGAGAAATGGGGGACACTGGCAGGGGGGGCAAGGCAGCTGTTGAGCTCGGGGAGGGTGAAGAAGTGTCTTCTCACCTGACTTTCCCGCAACCCAGGACATCCATACATCCCCACATCACCCAGTTATTCTCAGGTGTGATAGCGGAAGCATGAGACATATACATTTAATTTATTTAACAGATGCTTTTACCCAAGGCCATATACAATTCAGAATACAGGGTCAGAGAGTCCTTCTGGCTATTAGGAGTTAAGTGCCTTCTCCAATGGAGAAATCGCTCTGCCGAGCCTGGAACTTGAACTAGAGCCTTAACGCACTCAGTCACACACCATGCAAGGCACAAGACATAAAACCTCATACAGCAGGAGGAGGTCTACCATTGCTGTAACACCGGGAGAATAGAATGGATTGCTTGACTAATATGATGAGAATCGCTATCAGTTGGAGACTGGAGGCCGAGGGAGTGAGCGCTCGTCTGAGAGGTCTCACCGCGAGATTCATGGCACCGTTAAAGACAGCGGAGGCAAATGCGTCACAATTGCATGATGCTGAGTCATTCCTCTGACACCAGCTCCATGCACAAGAGGACAAGAGGCAAACTGCATGTCATACATGTACATTTTTTTTTTAACTAAATTCTGTCTAAGGCACCAGTTAAAGACCCATTTACACAGAAATGTAACACAAAGGGAAGTTAAAAGTTACAAAAGGATGCTATGTTGTTCATCTGCATTATTATGTTAAAATTCAGGTTCCTTTATGCTCATGGGAGTTACACAAAAATATTCTGAGCCAAAATTAAAAATGATTGGTTCAGGGAGATAACCAATCAGATTGTAGAGGAGACGGTCCCAGCAACTAGAGGAGGTGGGACCAACCAATCAGATGTCTTGGTCCTGCCTCCTCTAGTTACTTGGGCCCACTTCCTCCACAATCTGGTTGGTTATCTGTCAGAACCACTCATTTTTCATTCTGCCCTCAGAACATTTTTGTGCAAGTAATACTCCCATGAGTTTCATGCACGCGTGTGTGACGCAACAAAAATTGGATGTAGCCAAGTTCTGAACAGCATCACCTTAATCTTCAAAGATTTGGCTCTTTGGTAATTTTTTCTCGTGGAATAAAACAGTGATTCTTTGTGTGTTCTTCTTTCGGAATTGAGGTATTGTGACCCCTTGCTATGATGTGCTTAGTAATCTAGGCTGCTGTCATCGGAAGGCACAGAACTATTTAAAGGCCGCTCTCCTATAGGGAATGACGGGGTCTGTGCAGTGTTTCGCATTAAAAATCACCCCTCTGCAGGAGGCTGCACGATCAGCGTGTTTAGAAGCGAGAGCTGCATCATCACAAGGACCAAAGCGCAGGGCTGCATCCAGGGAAGGGCAAGACGGGCAATTCCAAGGCGGTCACCGACTTCGCAAAACACTAACACCAACCGCTTGGTTGCCAAGTGTGCATCCAAGACAAAGGGAAGTGGGTGCTGAAGTCAGTCGCAAGTTGGGGCTCTGGAGGTGAAGCTTGCCTAAGGCACCAGATGGGTTTCAACCGACACTGCCAAGATGGATGCAAGGCTGGGTGGATGCGATCGCTGAGAATCCCCAGGCTGGAGTTCACCAGGAGGGATGCTGAGGAATCCGAGGCCCAAGGGGTGGAAGGTGTCAAGCATCAAGAAATTGAAAGATTTAACTTTGCGTAAACTTTTTGGCAAACGGGGACCTACCCTCACTATGACACTCAGAGATATAGCATGGGGATGCCCCTGTGCCAGGCATGGCTACAAAAATTTTGGAAAATGGAGGGACGGGATGCAGAGAAACCCCGGGAGGAAATCCCGGTGCCGTCGTCAAGGGACCTGGGACTCCAAGCGAGATTCATCTTCCAGATGGAGGCCGACCCCAAGCGAACAACCATCTAACAGCAATCTTGGAAGGTGACAAAGACTGGAGCCAGTGGCATCATGGAGTGGCCAGGTTGAGGGCCTGACACAAAGATGAAGGAAAATCCATGGCATGAAACAGAGACTGCCCAACCAGCAGCAGTACTCATACTGCACTTTGGTTCACCATTCCGAGCAGCTACACTGTATATATACAGTATATATACACAGTATACATACAGCTCTGGAAAAAATTAAGAGTCCACTCTACGTTTTTAAACAAATCTGCATTTTTAAATCCTGGTTTAATCCTGGTTCTGCTGGCAGAAGGTTACACTGTGAGGCAGGCTGCTTCCAGGCTCAAAGTTTCTAAGACAGCAGTACAAGAACAAGGTGAAGCAGGAGACACTGGGAATGACCAGCCAGGTAAAGGGCGGAAGCAACATTATATGGCAGAGATGACCGTTAACTTATCCGACAGTTTCTCAAATTAGAGGATGACATCAAGTGACCTTCAAAAAGGATGATAAAACATTAAAGTGCAGGTGTGAAGTGCACTGCTAGGACAGTTCGTATCAGACTCCTAGAAGCAGGACTGAAGTCCCACAAAGCAAGGAAGAAGCTCTTCATTAATGAGAAGGAGGGAAGAACCAGGCTGCAGATTGCAAAAAATGTATAATTTACATAGGCACATATTCATAAATTGAGAAATGAGTGAAACTAAACATTCTGCTGTGGTCTCAATTTTTTTGGAGGGCTCTATTTTATTTATTTAATTTCTTAAATTTTTAAATATATTTTTTATAATATGTAATAAACATGTATAATATGTAATAAAAACATGTTGAGTTTCACTTATTCTGTATAAGTTGCATGACCAGATCCAAGCACATTGTTTTATGAACATATTTACTCAATATTTCACTCTATTAAAATTAAATACTCTCATGATTGGACTCTTTCCTTATTGTGTCACTGCCCCCATCGGAATGAAGGAATCAAACATACTGTTCTGGAAACAGCTTTTTCAGAAATCAGACTGCAGCCTCAAAGACAGGAATTCTGGGTTTTTCACATCTACTTAAGTTAAAGGTCCTTTGGAGCACAGGTCGCCCCTGATGTGAGGCAGGCTCTTCTGTCATGTGAAAGAAATTAGAAAAAGTGTGTGTCTGTGTTGGGGGGGGGGTCTTCTCTTTGTGTGAAGAATGGCTTTTAAAATGCGGGACAGAAATTTGGCAGACGCAGTTGACATCTGTTTCTGTAGAGAATGGGGTCACCAGCAAAACACTCAGTCATTAAACATCATGTGACTGAGTCCTGCCTGCGCACGGCCAGATCCCCTGATAAAGGGATTTAATGCCTCTCTTCCCCTAGGAAAAGAAGCACACTGTGTACTCTGGTTCTAAGGCCATTTGTCAGGAATTTTACTGGGGAACCACCCATATCGGAGGTCTATGGTTAAGGAGAGACAATTATCACTCAGGGCTTGGGAGTGTGACCAGGCCAAGGCATATATAGAAAATTCTGTCATACACAGCGTAGCTATAAGTTTTCCCAAGGTGAAATGAAGGTGCAGCTTTTCTGAACTATTTTTCTGACAGCATCTTCGTTAAAACTGCAGCCAGTAGATTTAAAAAGTTTTTTTCTTCCCAACAAACTAAAACGTATTACATTTCGTTATATTTAGATAATATAAGCCTCTGCCTCTAGCCATAAAAATCACAGAACTCAGTAGACATCAACAGAGTTCATTTCCTCAAAAAAAAAAAAAAAAATCTACCCGAGAGAAGAATGGGGAAAAAAAAGTTCATTAAATCCCAGCAAGTCATGGGATTAATGAGAGAAACTAAAAGACCATTTTATGGCCTGTATGTCAAAGAACACTGAGATTAAACTTCAGCAAGCCTGAGAAAACAGCTTTATCTTAATTAGAATTAAATGAGGGGCTAAGGGTGGTAATGAAGGTGTTTTGAGGCGGTCATATCAGACTGCTGGGATTCAGTTTAATTTGTGTATTTCTCTTTAGCGTCGCTGGTCTAATTCTCTAGGCTGGTCACCACGGCAACAGTCAATTATTTACTTACCTTTCTTCAGTCCCAGAATGTAAACCAGCTTGTTCCTAGTCATTCTGACTCGTAACCGGAAACGGAGCATCACATAACCAGGTTTATAAGGGTGCCTAAGGGTGCATGGCACCCTCAAATAAATAACATGCCCCCTCAGGTGGGAGTCAATCAGTCCATCACTTGACCCGGAGTAACTACATGGGCACCGCCCTTATAAGCCACTGGTATTAAGTTAATGCGATTTAATATCTAATATATTTGATGAATACACTCACTGAAAAGCCTATGTAACGTTTTCCCAATATCAGGAGCATTTCTGAATTCTGTGAGCTGCCAGTCAGCTCTGTTTCCCTTCGACGTGACCTCATGCATAGGGTAAATGAGCGTGTTGCTATTCAGTTTTAACATTAGTTAGCTAGCTTGAATCAAGATGGACAGAGGTCAGCAAATTTGCACACAAAGACAATGGAATAAAAGGGTGTCCATGAGTGTCACATGCCTGCAGCGATTGTGCCCCCACACTAATCTCAAAGACACCCTTTGTGGTTTTATTCTGGACCCGGAATTGCCACCACTGATGTCAATTGTCCCAGTCAGCCTTTGCGATTGGAACCTTAGCCGGCCCATCGTGGGTATGAGTTTATGGTTTGCTATGCAATGCTCACCAGGACGAGTTTCAAGCAAAGATGCTAAACATAAGGTCATGTGACACGGTAAATTTAATTAGAATAATTAGAAATGCAATAAATGTGTTGCGATTCTTTAGCGAAAAAAACCCCAAAATGATATTTAGACAGGCATGTCAAACCACGCTATATGCAGATGCACGCTAGCATGAATGCTTGTGTTTTTCCCCATTCATGGGGTTTTTGAACCGTGACGAGCGGGTCGGATGCGTCACGAGGCGCTAAACGCCAGCACATGCCATTCGCACCACGGCACGCTACCCTCTTCAGCTGACACAGAGACATCAGCTTGACATCTCTTCTGCCAAGAGCCACGCTGGCTGGCGGGGCGCGGGGCAGACTTAATGCCATGTGATTAAAGACAAAAAACGGCAACAACAACAAAAAAAAAATAATCAGAAAAGGGAAAAGGCCAAAGATGTACGCATCTTTTAGCCATTTTTGATTTGCGTGGTCGTTTATTTGGGACTTATCTGTTATAATCACGCAGGCATAATAGATGCTTTCCGGGAATATCACATCTATAGTGGGTTTGTAACACAGCTCCTCTGTCAAACCTTCTGCTACGCCTGCGCTAAAGCAAGCAATTTCTGTTCCAGAATCAGAATATTATTATAGCTACTCTCCAAGTTGCATTCCTGCGCTCTGACCCGGGGACTCGGAGGCTTCTGTCAAAATTACAGGGTTACACTCTTAGAGACTCTATAAAGAAAAATGAACAGCCACAGCCCATGTGGTGTCAGAGGCTGTGAAACCAGAGTGGTGAACGTCTGAGGGCTTCTGTGGTGGTATTTTTACGATGATAATAGTGGGACTAGAACCAAAACTCCTCACCTTAGCCATCTGGGCTTGGACCCCAGTGGTCTTCAGGCCTGTGACTGCTTTCTGGGCGGCGGCTGGGCTGTCAAAGTCTACAAAGCCGTAACCTATGGGGGGGGAGGAACCCAAACAAACATTCTGTTTGAACTGGAAATCTCATCTTTTGTTCTACCACGTTCATCAAGGACTTACTCTATAATTAGCAAAAGGTGAAACACACATTGTTACATTCTACACTAAGCTTATCAATAATGTGATACAAAAAATTACTTTTCTGAAGACAACACTGGGTGAAACATGTGGCCGTGATGATAATAATTGAAACATATTTGGACATTTTGAATAAAAATTGGCAATTTTGTAGCTGAGTTAAGACAGAACTACAGCAAAGAGAACATTCTGCATCTGGCTCCATCTTTATAGACTCTGTGTTACTGAGACAGGAAACACGAGTGCTGCAGTTTGTCATGACGACGCACTGCAATGCAGGTCCGGTCATTGTATCCAGGATGCAATACTGCACAGAAGACTGAAAATCTCATCCAGGTACAGCCTGCGAGCTCCTCATTGTAACGAGCAAGATCACATGACACTTGAACAGCGACATCATTACTAACCACCGTTCTTCAAACAGCACTGCGTGTGTCTAATACCAGTGGAGATCAATTCTCTGCCCAATCGGACTGCCCAAAGAATTATTCAACACCTTTATTGTCTTTAAGCACTGTTGTGACCGAGTATTACAACACTTACGGTTTTTCTCTGTTGCTTTGGACAATTTCTCGAAACAGTCCGTACACTGCAGCACACTGCATACCCAGCAGATGAAGTAATTAATTCAAAACCTTTCATTCATTTTTCAATATGCAATTTTCCTGTCAGCCATTTAGTTAATGCCACCAAAATGTTGAAATGTCTGAATCACTAGCTAGCGACATACCAGTGAAAATGTTTAGTCATATTGTCAACAAGAAAATATGCTATGGAAGTATTTTAAGAATTAAAATTGATCAGTTGTTGCTCAGTTGTTGTTTGCCATCATTTCGCTATACCTGGAAGATTTAAAAATCAAAAAAAGTTTTTTTACAGTGAAAATGTACAGTGTTTTTTGCGGTTATGTTGGAAACAAGGCCAATTCTGCATCATGGGTTGTCCCGTCACCCCTGCTCCTCTGACCACATATTTCCATCTACATCACATCTGATATTCTCCTTTACAATACATCGAGAGAAATAATCTGCCCCAACCACCCTCTACTAGAATCTGCCAGAATGTCATTGCAAGCAGCATCCATAGCGAGAAAAGAAACATGGTTGTGTGGCTGGTTACAAGCAATTTCTGATTTTATCATCCAATAAAACCTCTATTTTGGAACTATTTCCCTTATACTTCAACACTGAAGGAACCTTTCTGAGAACTGCATTAACATTTTTGCATGCGATGACATACACCATGCACACGTTTAAATGTTATGCAGAGCAAAAGTAAACAAGCGAGTAGCATACAGCTCATTTTGGCAACATGACAAATACAGTGTTGTCAACTTTGGTCAGCTGGCTGGCATGAGATTTTCAATTGGAGACAAGTCTGCACACTCATTTACATGCATGTAACAGTTGATTAGCTTGTAAATAGCCTGTAGGGTTTGCAAACTACCCCGATACCTTTGATGTAGCTAATTTAGATTCATAATGGAGTAATATAGATTTGCTGTAAGACTTCATGCATGAGCGTGAGACTCAGAAAGTGTGAGTGTCACACCAGGTGCATGAGAGTTAGCAACCCTGCTTATGCAACTTGATTTTTGGGCTAATTGAAAGTGAAAATACCTAATCCTGTAAGACCCAAAAGTAAATCATTTGTAAATGAAGGAAAACAATGAGAAATAACATTCTGTTGAGAGAAACTGACTTCAGGGTATGCAGGTTTACATATGTGGTTATGAGAAGCACCACTTGAGAATTTGTCCAAAGCAACCAAGAAGAACTGCAACACCCATTTGTTGATGTTAAAGGCCTCTTGAGGCCTTGACCTTGTGATGTGGAAAGGTGAGTAGTAGGGGTGTGCAAAGCAGCCGGTATTTGTATCTGTATTTGTATTTGTTGAGGGGGGAAAAGTATTTGTATTTCTATTTGTATGAGTAAAATTCAAAATAGGCGTAAAAATCCAACCTTTTTAACCGAAAGTTAACGTTACTCTGTCAACAGCCTATTGT
>JAODLD010000001.1:44928802-44943875 GCA_026781065.1 Mormyrops boulengeri
CCCCCCCCCCCCCCCCCCCCCCCCCCCCCCCCCCCCCCCCCCCCCCCCCCCCCCCCCCCCCCCCCCCCCCCGTGTGTCAACCTGCATATCTGCCGCACTGTTTTAATCACCGGGTTTGTCAAAGTTTTGGAGGGAAAGTATATATGGGTCTTGTTCCGAAACATCCCCCCTGCTCACTTCCCACCCCCACTAAAGACGTTAATTCTTTAAGCCGCTACTCCACTCGTAATACAAAATGGCCTTGTCACCAGTGGAAAATTCCCATTTGGCATCCCGGAGAACTGCTCAGACAGTGGCATTAGCTCACCGGCCTGGTGGGAACACGTTTCACAAGATCTCTCTGTGAATGTACTCTCCTCTGATTGGCCGAGGTTACAAATGGACGTCATAGGTTCCAAGCAGAAAGGGGGTGGGGCCTATGAGTTGATGCTCTGAGCAGAAGAGGTGGAGCCTCAGTGGTTGTAATGTTCTGCGAGCGGGTCTTGAGCTGCCACCTACGTTGGCCAACCATTTCCTTCCTCTTACTCATTCATTAAGCAGCCCTGCTGCCTCCTGAAGTCGCTGCCCGCTGTCTAACGACTGGTGTTGGGCGTGATGAAGTGAAACATCTGGCCGGGCTCCGTTACACACAGGAGACGAGACCTGACCGCAAACAGGCTGCCAGGAACCAACTCAGGACAAAGGTTCGCTTCAGTAAGCTTCTGTGATGAAACGGCAGAATAAAACATTAACCTGGACTAGGTGGGTAATTTGCACAGAATTCCTCCAAATGCGGCTTTTGAGAAAATGATACATTGCCAAAAATCGGAGGCTGACACAAGATCAGAGAAACTAAGATTTCTAATGGAGCAACATTAATATGTCTGACTAATATCAGTCCTTTCTTCAATGTTAAAAAACACAAAACAGCTTGATCTTCGAAGAAAATCAAAGAGTATCAATTGCATGCAACACGAAAATTAAAATACTAAATCAAAAGGGAATAAATGTTATTGTTTCAGTTTAAATAGGTATAACCAATCATCCAGTGTTTCTCTGGGACAACACTATATTAAAGTCGATTTAATTTAGCAAATCCCATTTTCTGAGATGATTTTTAACAGTCCTTAACGATTAAAAGCACTCGGTAGCCAGATACCTGGGGGTAATCACAAAGGGCATGATGCGCACTCCTCCAAGCTAAGATCAAGTCAATAATTCTAGTGCACTATTTCATAGATAAGTAGCAAAATAGGAGAAAAGAAGAAAACAACCTTTCAAAGGGGAGTAAAGGTTATTTAAAAGGTCGAGCATGTCGCTATTGCGCACCAACCTCGCGAGCAACAGAGTAAAACATTGTGGGGCTATCTTGTTATCTCACAGCAGTACAGGGTGTCATTCAAAGAGGAAATGTGTATTTACAGTGTCCTCCTGACGGCCGTATAAATGCAAATGAACTGCTCCTCCACAGCCACGGTCCCACGCAGACCATTCCTATGACTCCCCCTCAGTTTAGTACATAAAATGCTGACAGATCCCGGCCTCGCGTCTCCCCTCTTTTCGACATACAGAAAAGATGGAGAAGGTCCCACACACTCCAAATACACACTGTTTATGTGTTGTGGGGACTGCCCTTTCGCATGGATGATCCGGTACGCTAAAGCGGCCTCCTCTCCTCTAATGAGATCAATCGATTTACTAAACTCACCTTTTCCCATATCATTTGAGTATATTCACATACCCTTGGACATGTTAAGCTTCAACTTTCAGCTGAACCCAACCACTACAAAGAGAGAACACTAATACAAAAGCACCAGCATGCATACAGAACATGACTACATGATGGTAAACGTCCTGGAATGCTCATCCCCTTTATGGTGGGAAACATCGTTACATCCACCATGAATTTTCAACCACTGTAACACACAACACCACACTTGATTTGGGGGAAAAAAAAGAATGAATTTCTGTATTAATGTGAAATTTACATCTATGCTTGATTGTATTGTGGAAATAAGCCCCCCCCCCCCCCATTTCCTGAACTTTGAGGATGGCGAACAAAATATCATAACCCCTAGAGGACAAAGAAATCATTTGTCAGACCAGATGGATCCAGTCTCTTACCCGAACCAGCCGAAAATTCTCAACGTTCAAAGTAAAAAGCAGTTGCAAAGGAGATAAAAGGTCAAGCCAACACCATGTCTATTCGATTGCACTGAGGCTCGGGTGCGAAGCAGTGGCATTTAAACCCTGAAAAAAAAAATATCCCAACAGCCTTTCTTAAAGCAGCAGGTGAAAAAGTTGGGAATAATACACATTGTCCGGCAGGACAATACCGAGGTCCTTGGCTTACCCCCAGAAAAAACGTTCAATCAGGAATACTTCTATGAGACTGTTCATGAAGAATCAAAGGAATTGACTTTTTAACTCTTACTTTGTTGTTCGGTTTATGCACAGTCCGCACTTGTGATACAGTCCCCAACCCCAGCAAAATCGGAAGTCGGGAGCCCAACTGATGAAGTACTCGTGAGTACCCAATAACGCAGATGAAGTACTCGTGAGTACCCAATAACGCAGATGAAGTACTCGTTCTCAAATACTGGATGTGGAAAAGCAAACAATGTCATCCTGTTAGTATCCCCGAGCCTAGACCTCAACTGCCTGTTATTTTTCCGGGATAAAGTTTAAATAACAAATTAATTATCTTGATGTAACGAGGACAAGATCTATGCCTTCAAGTGGACAAATGCCGAACCTGAATTTTTCACGTTTTTAGCGGGACAACAAGTGGTTATTTTGTGGTAAAATTGTAAGCTGACTTTGGCATGAGTGTTTATTCCATTCAGAGTAATGTAAAAATAATGATGGTTATACTGTATGAAGAACCGTTTGGAAGTTAACTTTTGTATCACTTTTCCACGGGCTCCATTTTCATCTGGAAAACTTGGGCGACGTGCATCTCCAGCAGGGAACACGCGGCCTGTTTGACTGACATCATCTACAAAAACCGCATGCCCAATCTCCACATAACGACCGTGGCGAATCCTCATTAGGAATCACCCATTTCGCCGACCAATGGGAGAACCCCGCCGGCCGATGCCAGATGTGGACAAAGTGACCCATTGAGGAGGAAACCCAGGCTTTTCCTCTCCTCTCTATATCCACACTCCTTCTGAGACACTCAAAGCCTGTTTGTTTGCTTGCCTCTGGCTGCCTATTCAGCTTCAGGAGTGGAAGACTTGTAAAGGCAAGGGAGACCGGCATCTTATCAGGCTGCTCCAGACCAAAGAGGCCAGTCATAGCCGCAATGGAAACACACAGGGCTTCCAGTAAGTGGCCTCGCCCTTAAAGCCCCCTTCTTGCTCATTGTCAACTCCCCCCAAGTGCCCTCGTACTCATTAATATGTACAGCACTATGAAGGCGTTCCCCGCCATCAGCGCTTTCACCCACTAAATGAGGCTAACCCATATCTTAGCGTCAGATGCGCTGGACGTAATTTAATTTAAATTCAATACGTTCCGGTGCATTTAAACCACACGCACGCAAGGTACACAATGGAAACTGTACATTTAATAAGTTCTGCAAACATATGAATAAACATGCCTGCGTATGTGTTCGTTTACGAAAAACACATGCAAAAATAAAATGCAAAACATACAGGCGGTTAAAATGAAACATCTTAATGGTCGTACGTTATAGAATATTATGGCAAGGTCATTCAGCTTTATTCCCATACCCTCATCATTTCCTGAAATGGTAACAAGCATATATTCCTTCACCTTATTCTCTGAATACAAAAAAAATTTTAAAATGAAATATTGAATCCAAGGCTATTTTAAACGAATGAATAAACATTTAATCAACGATTTATATTTAAACCACACGTTTGACTCAAAGAGGTCGTTGACTCTAGCCAAAAAAAATATTTCAGACGCAACGTTATTTCGATGTTGCGTTTATGAAACATATAGTATTTCATAAACTTTCACTCCCTGTTTGTTAGCTGTAATAATTTTAAAATGTGTTTTCCAATATATTTCAATATTTCCACTTGTGCATAATTAAAAACTAAATGCGTATTTCATAATGTCCTCTTCTTAAAATTTAGCATCACGTTTAGAGGAGCAAATTGGCATCTTATTTTTTTCTTAAATCGGGATTTTCTCGGCTCTTAAAGCAAGTTAAAAAGGCAATAAAAAGTTATTAAAACAAAAATTACAATGATTTACAATGAAACAGAACCATCATCGAATACACGACATAAGTGAAACTAAACCCAGTTATCCTTATTACCAGCATTATCGTTACATTACCATAGTATTCAGTATAGACGATCTGTAAACACAACCACAGTCAGGTATTGTCAAAACAACAGGACAATTAACACTTCACTCCTAAATAAATATTTGAGAAATAAAGATACAAGCATACGAATAAACTGAGCTTATCTCCTGTAAAACTGTTAAATTGTAACTGCTCCCGTTCACACGATCGGCTACTATGTATCTCTGGATATCTTGCTTGCTAGCTTTGAATTCATCACCAACCTTAAACATATAAGAACAAAATAGATTAGGCCTACCTGCTTGCGGTACGTCGTCCTCACAGGGTTTACGGTGCTCGCAAAAATCATTTTAAATTCAGGTTCCCGTCACAAGAAGTGTAAGGTTACCTTTACGAACCTATTTGTATCCAGGCGCTCGCTCGATTAAATTACGAACTGGACTCTTGAGCGCATAAGACTTAAAAGCTACGGGCTCGGTTCCCCCCGGTAAATCCCCTTCCGTTGCGGTAATTTGTAGGTATTGCGGTAATATAAACTGCGCCGAGGTGAGTTATCGATGCATCCAAGAAATCCGTCCCAACTCCGGTAGCCCAACTCCAGAATTTCGCCGAATTCATTGATCTGCAGTCAGTTCCCGCAGCACTGACCCTCCCACTGTGGAAGAAACCACTCGGCGATACGAGGCAGGGGAAAACTGAGAGACGAGACAAGATAAATACTCAAGCATAAATCATATTTTTTGTTAGAAGAAAAAAACGTTGTATATACACCTATTTCACATAAATATTGTTCTACCAAAATCGGCATAATGGGTTTTATTGAAACATTTCCCAAATAGGGCATTCATTTTGGTACAGTGTCCCCTATCGGGCACAAGTTGTTTACTCTGGCATGCATACCGCACATTCCTTAGAGCAGCCACCAGATCCAAGTGGTAGGAAAAGCCGTGCGAGTTTTACGCAATTTATAATTTCATGGGACTTCGGAAGGAGGTGTGCCGTTCATCAATAATATAAGCTAAAGATATGAATTGGCCGTAATCCATGACCACACCCCGCTAGTGTTACATTGGTTAAATACCTAGGCTAAGTTACTCGGAGTACGGCCCGCAGCATTCACATTTGAGGAGTGCTGTCAGCAGGTGATTTCCGCTGCACCGCGATTTGGTCCTTTCTGCCGTGCCATCCGGCGCGCGATCTTTATTGCTGGCGACAGTATGGCGACGCTGGGGCACCCTGTGGCAGGAATAATTAGCCTATACCGCAATATGAAATCCATGTTAGATTAGTTTGGCTGTAGTATTCAGTCATGGTCTGCCCCCCCGCCTCAAATTGCTCTCGCCCATAGACTAGGTTGTCCTAGTATGCAGAAAGCGCCTTCCACTAGGCTATTACACATTCACAACAATTTTATATAAAAGTTTCAATGTGCTACATATATTACATAATCGGTCAATACACATATATTCATTCAACTCACACACGTCCATAAGTGCTAAAGTTACGCCCCGGTGAAAATGTGAGAATGCAGCACCAAACAAAAGTAAGCAAATCCTTAAAATCGCTAGCAGAATCCACCATACATGGGGGTGGTGCATTGGGCACCAGTGTGGTTGCTGCTGTAGCTCATCAAGCAGAGTATTAACCTCACAACACAAAAGTTTGTGGGTTGGGGTCCTGGGGGGCCACAAACTATCTGTGTCTGATTTCAGGTGCTGCATTTGAAGATGGGATGTGTTATGGTGGCGTGACGAGGTGGTCCCCTTTCCAAGGCTCCTGGAAATGAATTATCCTTTTGCCGAGATCTCAAGATTCATTGCGTGAACCGTCAAAGGACGCAGCCTACAAAGGCTACGTAGGGCCACGTCCTTCGAAGGATGCAGCCCCTGAATTAAGACACAGCCATTGTAACCCTTCTCTCTCCTTTGGATCTGGATAAAAGCATCAGGTAAATGTTGGCTCGTACCTTTCTGTGTTGGGGGTTTGAATCACAACCCAAATCTAAGTGTATAGAGCTTCCATACTCTTCCCATCTTCCTCCCATGGTACAAAAATGCGCTTAAGTGACCTGACATCTCCAAAGTGCCTATAGCATGTGAGGTTATACCCCTGCCTAGTACCCTGAGCAGCGACCAAGCCTACACTGGATTCTATAAAGACAACCTATTATTAATAACCACAACTAAAACGGTATAGGGTGAACAAAGTAGGATTTACGATGAATGTATCCAAATTTATAAAAGAGTAATGGGAGCGCTCTCCGTGTTGACGTGTTATGTTAACTGCCATCATGGGTCCATGCAGATGTTTGCCCTGTGGCCGTTTGCAATAATCATTACAGCCTATTATAAATGCAACAGGAATTCACCCCGGTAAACATAATTACAGCTGTAGTCAAAAACACAGAGGGTCGTGCTTGAGGAACTCCGGAGTACAGCTTAACATCAGGAATCCGCTTAATGTGAAAAAATTCTGTCAAAAAATAGAACAAAACACACGTACAGTGACTTTTTCACTTTATGTCGGGGTTTATTTAAGAAACTTTGATATATTTAGTGTATATAATGGGGTTCAGAAAAAGAATTATTGACTGATGCGATTTAAGCATATTTCAGTCTATCTGTCACAATCATATCGGTATCCAATGGCAATAAGTGAAATTAATATTCATAGCTCTGAGCCGACACTAAAAGATTATATCCATGGGAAGGATGCGACTTAAACCCCCCTGGAAAATTAATGATGGATAGGAAAGAAAACCTGGTATGAAAATTACTGCCAGTTCATGCAAGGAGCTCAAATTTCACTTTCTGTCATGTCAGGATTCCACCTCGTGCTTTTCTTTCACGCTTTTTAGTTAGTGTATGTCTTCTTGGTCTGGACATCAGTCATTTCAGTTTAGTCAGAAGGTCTCTCTCAGGGTGATTCTGCAGTTAAAATTGCAACAGATTGTCTGTATATATAGATTTGTATATGCTGTATATTCACCCTCTTTTTTGGCATATTACAAGTGGTGTTTCACATCTGCCAAAGACAATATGGCTGACTTATCTGGTTTTAAATTGCAAGTCATTAGCGACAAGTGTCCATTTGTACATTTGCATTTGCTAAGTGTACTTAAGGGATTAGCAGGCAGGACCGGCATTCTCTGGCTTGGTGTCCATCTGCTTCGGGAGTGGCAATACTGCCAATATGAGTGGAACTCCTGCCCCCCCCGGCCAACCAGGGGTGTCCCAAAACCATAAGCTGGGCACTGAGAAAGAAGAGCAGGAGATGCTAGGATTGGAATCATTTTATTATTCGAATGGTGTCCACTTTTACCCAGAGAAGTTAGGTCCAGAAAATAAAAATCCAGACCAAGATTTTGTTTCAACTAACCAGTTGAGTACTCAGTGACTGTGAGTCTTTATATTCAGCTGGTTGGTTGAAACAAAACCTTGGCCTGGATTTGTATTTACTGAACCTGAACTTTCCACCTCTGCTTGTAACCGAAGCACTTTACCCAATAACACAGAAGTGCGACACTCAAGGACAACATCCAGCCCCGAGCATCCCAAAATCACTGCCTCTATCAGCCCAGGGACAAAATTACATAATCTGTTCCCCTATGACGTCCTTTTCTGCCCCCCACCCCAACCCCCAAGACAGCAGGCCTACCTATATCTGCCACCCTGCCTGCAGACTCCCTGAAAGTCTCAATAATAGTGTGAAAGACACTTAATACATTCTCAGTGAAGGCATTGCTTCAGTTCTTGGGGAAACAGCCTCAGGCAGGCTCCTCTGAATGCCTCATTCCTTTGAAACTGCCAGTCCGGTTTGTTGTTGTTTTTTGTTGTTGTTGTTGTTGCTGATGAGGGATGTGAATAACGGTACAGAAACCTCAGAACAAATTATTGTCAATTAAATAAAAAGCATCACTGATATCAAGGTAATTCAGCAGTAGGGTTTGGCATAATTTACACTGTAGCATTGTGGCAAAACAAATTTAAATACAAATTAAAGTTTGATGGTGTTAGTAGGCTGTGGGATGGATCTGAATCTTATTGTGCCCATAAGTCACCAGCTACAAGCCTGTTGCAGATATAATGTTGCATTACAGTGGGCATGGAGCCTATCCCTAGGGACGGAGTTCACCCCAGATAGAGGCACAGGGGGAAATACACTCTACAAGCCATTTAGAGACACAGGCTCACCCAGATTGCATGTCTTTACACTGCAGGAAAAAATCTCACACAGACATGAGGGACACATGTAAAGATCTGGGGGCAGGAATCAAACCCATACAGTGCCACCCAACTTGCCACTACAATACCCTTAATATACACTGACTGGCCACTTTATTAGGTACATCTAACTAGTACCAGGTTGGACCCCTTTTGCCTTCAGAACAGCCTTAATTCTTCATGGTATAGGTTCAACAAGGCGCTTGAAGCATTCCTCAGAGCCTTTGGTTCATGCTGACATGATAGCATCATGCAGGTACTGCAGATGTACCTTCATGATGCGAATCTCCTGTTCCACCACATCCCATAGGTTCTCTATTGGATTGAGATCTGGTGACTGTGGTGGTCATTTGAGTACAATGAACTCATTGTCATGTTCAGGAAACCAGTCTGAGATGATATGAACTTTGTTACATGGGGTGTTATCCTGCTGGAAGTAGCCATTAGGAGCTGGGTACACTGTGGCCATAAAGACATGGACACGTTCAGCAACTGTACTCAGGTAGGCTGTAGTGTACCCTTATGCGCGGAGAAATCCTGAACCCTTTACTTTAGATGTTGGTTGGGGTCCCATGGACCCTAATCTATGCACAAGAGTAACCATGCTGAGTTGGTACTAAGGGGCTCAAAGTGTACCAAGAAATTACCCCCCACACCATTACACCACCACTACTAGCTTGAATTGTTGATACAAGGCAGGATGGAGCCATGCTTTCATATCATTTACATCAAATTCTGACTCTGCCATCTGAATGTCGCAGCAGAAACCGAGACTCATCTGACCAGGCAACATTTTTCCAATCTTCAATTGTCCAATTTTGGTGAGCCTATGCCCACTGTAACTTCAGTTCCCTGTTCTTAGCTGACAGAAGTGGCACCTGGTCTGCTCTTGAGCCGCTGGTTGAAGGTTCGAAGCGTTGTGCATTCAGAGATGCTCTTCTGAATACTTTGGTTGTAACGAGTGGTTATTTGAGTTACTGTTGCGTTTCTATTAGCTTGAACTAGTCTGTCCGTTCTTCTCTGACCTCTGCCATCAACAAGGCATTTCTGTCCAGAGAACCGCCACTCATTGGATGTTTTTTCTCTTTTGGCCCATTCTCTGTAACCCCTAGATATTGTTGTGCGTGAAAATCCCAGTATATCAGCAGTTTCTAAAATACTCATACCAGCCCATCTGGAACCAAGAACCATGCCGTGTTCAAAGTCACTTAAACTACCTTTCTTATTCATTCTGGTGTTTGATGTGAACATTAAGATCCTGACCTGTATCTGCATGATTTTTATACAATGTGCTGCTGACATATGATTAGCTGATTAGATATTTACTTCAAGAAGCAGTTGATTAGGTGTGCCTAATAAAGTGGCCAGTGAGTGTATGATCTAGAATCCAGATGGTGAAACAAGGTTCCTGCTCTAGAGGTTGTTTGCAGGTCACATGGAAACACATACCTGCATAAACTGCAGTCATCGGTTCTTTTGAACATGCTTTACACGAAGGGAAAACATACAACACCTGGGAGCACAGCAGCAGACTAACAGATGAATGTGGCAATGACCAGGGATGGGACCCAAATTCAAAACCTTTGACCCATATAGTGGAACCCCTTCCCACCTGCAATACCTCCTGCTAAAGGCATCATCAATTCATTCTTTACTAAGCTCCCTAAAAACTCTAAACCTGGACTCTCCCTGGTTATCGCAATACGAATGCTGCCCCTTGTCATGATCTGCCCGTCCAGACCTCTCTTGACCATGCCCCCCTCGTTTACCTCGTGTGGATTCCCCGTATTTTCCAGCTGTTTCGAGTTGTCTTCTTTAGTTCGGTGTATTTAAGTCCACGTCAGAGTTTGTCTCAATAGTTCTGTCACTGTATTGTCGTGCTGTTTGTTCCTGATGTTCCGCCGTTCTCCTATTAAACCCCTTCATTCTACCCCAGTTCCGCTCTCCTTGCCTGCTTCCCCGGTCCGTGTGTTATGCTTCATGACACCCCTCTTGCTAAATGCTAACGTTATCAATAACAGCTCCGCCCCGATTTCCTTCCTTCTGTTGTTTAGAGAAGAAACAGTCTGGATTAAAAGGTTTTCTCTGAAAACAGGACGCACTAAGACGCGTCTCCCCGCTCAACCTTGTACCCCTTGTCGTCCGGATCTCCATCAGGACAGCTCGGACGTCCAGCTCGCCTCTGCCTGCGTCAGCACATAAGCCCCACCCTCCTTTGTATTTGACCATATCTGGACAGCTCTGTGTTGACGGCTAACAAGACTAGAGACAGCTGCTCTTTTGACCTCCGTGAGTAAGACAGTGTCCACATTGACAGGAAAAGAACAAGTGGCTTGTCTGTGGAATATAACCTTTCCCAGTTTAAACCAACAAATTCCCCTTTAATGCAAACTGCACCTTATCCAAAGCTTTTCAATATGTATAATTTATTAGCTGAGAGCTCTAACCCCCCCCTCACCCGCCCCCTCCTTTCACCCGTGAGTCCTTCCACAGTCCAGGAGTTGGGGGTCTATAGATTAATGCCTGACTCTCATCCTCCCTGGGAGCCAGCATGGCAAGACTCCCACTCCAAGCGGCACAGGTCACTAATAAAATAAGGGCGGGGGTCAGCGGGGGCAAGGTGTGGGGGACAGAGGTCACGGCTGGAGAAAAATGGACAGATCTGATTCAGCAGTATGTGGAAGTGCGAAGCACTGAGAGCGAAAGAGTGAAAGTGGGGAAAATAGAGGTGTGTTACAAAAACCCCACAATTCTGATGGTTATCTTATTTAAGGTTCTTCGGTCACATTCTGCCTGAATCTCACTCTATGTATATCCTTTCATTTATGCTCTGTTTGGCTTAGAATGTACATAGTTCAGCTACACTGTTTTTGAAATCAGCAGATTGGCACTGTATTGGTCCCCAGTGAAGGGATTCAATTCTACAGCACGTGAAGTTCCTGGGGCGCCTTTTTTCATATTGTAGCTGACCTGGCTTAACTAACAAATTGTAAGAAGTCCATATTCCCTCCTGAGATCATTTACATTTTATTTACAACTGGGGGTTAAAGGCCTTCCGCAGGGGCCCAGTGACGAAGTCACTCTGCTGAGCCTGGGGTTTGAACTGGCGACCTTCAGAGCATAGGCATGGCATCCTAACCTGCTGTGCCACACACCACATAAAGTGCTTCATTTCACAGCAGCGTATACAAAAATGGGCAACACTTCACATTAACTGCACCTTCGTAATGCATTCATTATACATTCATAGATAATTTAAAAAGAGCATGTAAGTTTACCTTAACATCCATACAAATCTTAACAGCTTTAATATACATTAATAAAAAACATTATATGATTATGCAATTATAATGTTTGTAATTATCACATAATGACCATTATTAGCGATGGCGCAGTGGTGCAGTTGTTACTGCTGTTGCCCCACCCCTCTAGAATGAGGGTTCTAGGCTCCATGAGTTTGCATGTTCTCCCTGTGTTGTCGTGAGTTTTCCTCCAGGTACTCCAATTCCCCCCCACACAGTCCCAAAACATGACTGTAGCCTCTGGGATAGGGCATGGACCCCCCACCACACAACATAGCACAAGTGTGTTCAGAAAATGGATGGATGTTTGTTATTAATGTATATTAAAGCTATTAAGGTAAGTTAGGATGTTAATGTGTACTTACATGCTGTTTATGAATGTTCTAAGAATGCATCATAAAGGCATTATAAAAGTGCAGTTAATGTGAAACATTACCCAAATATATAAGTTCAGGGAAAAGAAGCATTCCTCTTTATAGGGAAGAAATCCCCAGAATCTAATATTGTATCTACTTCAGAAAAGATGACCCTCCGTTTCTGTGCTTCAAGTTGCGAATGTCCCACAAGGGCAATTCCGGGGAGCTTCCCCTCCAGCGGCAGCCTGACTCTGCCACTCAGGCTAAAAACACAACTTCCTTTCACAGACTCAGATCGATCCCCCTCCCTCGTAACTTCCTGTCCACTGACTTCCTCAGTGCTAACTCCAGCCCTGTCTCAGAGGCCTCGTCAGAGCCCAGATCGAGGTCCTTGGCCTAGCTGAGGACACGGGGCGGGCCTGCTATCAGGGCTCGCTGCTGTTTTGAAGGGCTGTAGGACAGAGACCAAAACCCCTCTCAGAGAGAGAGAGAGAGAGAGGAGTATCTCTGACAGCTCAGCAGGGGCAGAGTCACCCCGGGCAGTGTGTGTCTGTATCTGTGTGTGTGTCTGTGTGGTGTGTGTGTACGCACAGCACAGGAAGATGAGTGGATCTTGCAGCAAATGACTGAGTTGGGGGGGGGGGCATGTGGCAGGAACAGCAATAGTTGCCTAACTACAGAAATCATAGAACAGTGACCAAGATTCTGAAAGGCAAGCAATCAAATTTATAACTACAGATTATAGGGTATAACTTCTTGAAAACAGTAATAAATATTTGCTTAGACACAAAGACAGTGGATTTTGTTTATTAGTTCCATACCTCACATTTTTACACAAAGTGACCTTGCCTGATTATAAAGCATCATCATATTTTTATTTATGCAATTTCGGTTAAATTCGAAGGTCTAGGAGAAGTCCTGCTTGCTTGCACTACAGCTAATGCTCAGTAGCATGGTAAATCTGCCTTCTCCGTCTTTAGTGGCCATTGTCTTCATGTCAAGTTTGTGAATAACGGATGAAAGCGGTTAAGCAGCTAAAGGTTAATGAATCCATGCTGTGCTACCTTTGTTCCAGTCATTACGATTAATCACACAGTATTGTGATTAATTATACAGTATTGCGATTAATTGTACAGTATTACGATTAATCGTACAATATTAACATTTTTCCAGCTGTTCCTACCTGTAAGTTATTTGGCTATTAGTATAAGCTATATTTGTGCAGTTAGTATTTATCCATCCACGTCTTAAAACCACTAATTCAGTAAAGGATCAATTGGTAGTACTGTTAATGGATTCATAAATAGATTTAACTAATTTTGTACAATACATAGGCCTACTGCAACGGAAATGAATCCAACTGATGTAAAACAATCTAAAAGGAAACACTTAGTAATTAAGTAATTTATTGATCGATTAGGTATATGTTAACTAACATGCAAGTTGATTAGATAATATGAGAGACTGAACTCAAACCAAGATTTTTTTTTGCTCCCCTTCTTATAACTCGCAATTTCTAACAACTGCCTCTCACCGCAGGCGAGACACCACTGCAGAGCACTGCTGTTTATTACGTTTGCATAAAGGACTGAAATGTGCAAAAATGTACCCTAACAATACAATTAAAAGCATCCGCAAATACATTTAAAGAACTACATTTGGACAGCAAACACAAATTCTCAGATCAAACGAACCAGCTCCATACAATGCTTAAAACCTGCGACGGTACAAACCTATAAAAGCGCATCTGCTGCGACGGGGAGTAACGCATGGCAGCGCACTCTGCAATGTCAACCATGGCTCAGGGGCATTTCAGGGATGAAAAATAATACATTCCCTATGCAGACAATCAAACTGTAACGCTTATAAGCAATACACAATGCATCTCCTCATGGACATAATGTAACGAGTATATTATGACTATGAAAAAAGTCATTCCAGTGAATACAGCTTGGTTCTAACAATGCTCGGACCAACTATATCATTAATAAATACAGAAATTTAGCATATGGATGCTATGTGTCGTCCTATGATTTTTGGCACCTTCCGCCCCCTATTAGTTAATAGGCCTAAGCCTGCCAGATGCACGCTGCCAGCCGCTGGGCACCTGGGTGGGGGCTACGAGAGCCAGTGGACTCCCTTCTCACGGCACAAAAATCAGCTCGACTTCCTTGTTTAATCTTGTGCGATCCACTACAGGGTAGTGGATCGCACAGTATTGATGGGGAAGGACTTTCTTAAGCTTTCATTCTAGTGTCCCTCTCCATATAAACATCCCACCGTATCCTGGCGACAGTCGCAGGCGGCCTGTAGGACTCGGAGCTCTTGTGGATTGATGACCAAAAATAACAACACCTTTCCTTCCCCGATGCAGTGCTGCTTCCTGGCATTGATGCTATTAATGTCACTGTAAATGTGCTGCCTCTTATCTTAGTTCAAGCAGAACAACTTGAAAGATGAAACCTATAGCGTGCTTGTGGCATTTAGCTATCACCGCTTAGCTTAGCAGCACACTTAATACAATTAATAACATGCTCGTGTATTTATAAAGGAGAGCAGGGTGGTATGATGGCTCAGTGGGTACCGTGGCTTCACACTTGACGGCGGCCTGATTCTGACCATGACTGTGTATAGGAGGTGTTTTGAGCCTTCGTCCAAGTCCACGTGAGTTTTATCCCACAGTCCCGAGACACATCGGTGTCTCTAAATTGGCTGTACCACGTGCCCAATAATGGAGCAGCATCCCTTATAGTGTGTGCAGGACTAAGTCCAGACTCAATAGACTGTCTATGTCAATGTTTCCCAATCCGGTCCTCGGGGACCTACAGTCAGTCCATGTTTTTGGTGCCCCCCCCCCCGGGGGCGGGGGTTGGCGGGGGGGGGGGGGCGGGTGGGGGGGGGGGGGGGGGCCAGGGGGTGGGGGGGGCC
>JAODLD010000001.1:44954032-44974241 GCA_026781065.1 Mormyrops boulengeri
CCCCCCCCCCCCCCCCCCCCCCCCCCCCCCCCCCCCCCCCCCCCCCCCCCCCCCCCCCCCCCCGGCCCCCCCCCCATCTGCTGCTTGCATTTCTCCAGACTTCTCCTAGATTTGGATGCCAATTTTGTGGCCGTATCAGATTAAACCGCCACCACCCCCCCTCATGGCAGCCCCCAGCTCACCCCAGCTACAGTCGGAGGAACCTCGGTGTGACCTCGCAAGGAGCACCACAGTAATCATTGCTGTCGGGGGGGCGGGGCGTGTGAATTTATGTCTACATTGTTAGGGGAAGTATGGTTTCGAAGCAGGGGTGGGATGGTGGATTTTCCATTCCATTACAGGTGAATTACAGGGCTGCTGTGCCTTTAAAAACTGATTTTCAGAAACACTAGCGTGTTTCCCTCAACTGTGACCCCCTTCTCCCCCCACGCAGGAACAAAGTAACATTTCGCCCTCCTACCCAGTCTTGGTCTCAGTCCGAATGGAGCAAGATCTCCTCGCAGGTGCTTCAGGTAGGTGCCTATTTAGTCATGGCTTTCCGACGGACCTGTATCTGTAGTGTAAAAAATACAGGGTATTAGTGCAGCCAGCACAATGACCTTGTTTTATTTTTCTGGAGGTAGAGTAAGTGGGTGGGCAGGAAGGGCCTCGCAGCTCCAGCAGATGCATGGGGGCCGAGATCGAGCGTACAAACAGATGGCCGTGATTGCACCGCGCCCAGAGCTGGGAGGGCCTGCCAGAATGGGGGGGGGGGGTAGGGGGGTAGATCAAACAACGTGGACGCTCCTGTAAATGGGAACACTGTGTCCCTCTCCAAGTTCGGAGGCCCGCTTATCAGCCCCCCCCCCATCTTGACCCTGCCTCTTTTTTTCTGAAAACGCTGGGGGCGGGGCCACATGGACTACTGGCCGTAAAGGTAAGACAGCGCCCCCTAAGCAAGAAAGGGCATGTGGCACCATTTATGGGAGTCCGAACTTCACATGGGGTGGGGGTGGTGTCACCCGTGATGAAAACATCCTGATCTGCTTGAAAGTGACCAGTTATTACTGTGCTTTTAGCAACACGGGAATCTGGGCTCTTACACTGAAAAAAGGGGGTCTAGCTAGCAATTCCGCTTTGGAGAATGATGCACTGAAAGAACTGTTAATGGAAACCTTGTAGGATGAGGCAAAAGATCACATCAGCTTTCAACAGCAAAATATCAATGCAGAACCACCTCCCATCCTACAGATATGTAAATTTTTGCTTAAGGGCAATTTATAAAATCAATAATATTGTGAATTTCTTTCACTTGCAAACAGAAGGAAGATGAAGGAGGATTAAGTAGGAGGTCTCACTTTCTGGCAACCAAATTGATATTTGGTTTGCACACGGTACGTCAAAGTAATGAACAAATCATTAAGAGTATCAAGTCACTGCTTGACTCAAACGCAACATACAATTCCATCAATCTATCCTGCAGTAAATTTACTGGGACCATTTGCGTTAAGTACTTTGGTTGAGGGTTGCAAAAGCTTTATATTGAGCTGTTCTGACTCACAGTAAGGTCTGATTTTTGTTTTCAGAAGCTCTGTCTGTTGGATATGCCAGTAGATGCCTTGCTTCATAACAAGAGCAGGCTTTTCATATCGGCATGGACGGATTACCACTGCCTTGACCCGGAGAGCACTATTTGGTTGGCTTTTCTTAACCATGGAATTGCCTGCGATATCTTATTGGCTACACTCCATGAGCTTAGTCCATCAGTTTTGGGTCATGCACTTTTATAATGATTATTCATAGGTAATGACAAAAAGAACAAGGTAAGGGAATACATTCTGGGAAAGCAGTGTTGGCTTGCTGAAGGCAAGATGGGATTTAGGTCTTGACAAGCAACTCAGTGGAGGTAGGTGCTGCTCTGTTAATAGGCCTGAAAGCGAGTACCAAGGACTTGAAATTGATGAACCAATGAAGAGAGACATGGACGGATGTAACATGCTAGCATTTATGCATATTGAATGCCAGACATATTGCCACATTCTGCATCATCTGAAGCGGCTTCACAGCATGAGCTGGCAATGCTGCCAGTAAATAGCGATGAAATTGTGAAATGGTGAATATATCTATTTTTTATTTTATTAATTTTTATTATTTTTTTGTCTTATTTTGTTTTATTAAATGCTAATTTTTTTGTTCTGACTGCACTACAACAAAGTTTATTGTGTTGTAAGGTGTCCTTGAGTGTCTTGAAAGGCGCCTTTAAATAAAATGTATTATTATTATTATTATTATGGCAAGTGCCTGGATGAAGAGCTGAGCTGCAGAGCCTGAACTTCCTGCTGTTATACAGGATGGGCCTGAGGACTGAGCCTTGGGGCAAATCAGTTGATGAGACTAGCTGATGAGTCATGAGTGATGTGTGCATCATATGCAAAGGCTGATCCATACACTTTCTGTAACAGCTCGTCCCATGCAGGGTTGCGAGGGTTCAGAGCCTATCCCAGAAACTACTGGCACAAGGCAGAGAACAACCCAGGATGGGGAGCCAACCCATCGCAGGTCATGCACACTATTCACACATACAGACACTTTGGCAAGTCCAATTAACCTCAACATGTTTTTGGACTGTGGGGGGAAACTGGAGCACCTGGAAACCCCACAACGACATGGGGAGAACATGCAAACTCCACACGCACAGAGCCCAGGCTCAAAACCCAGGTCCCAGAGGTGTTAGACAACAGTGCTAACCACTGCACCACCCCAGTAGGGTTCAGTATATACGTTTATTGCACGCACCGATCATTCACAGAGGTGATAATGGGCAATTTTAGGAATGTACAGCATGCTTCTAAAGATACCACAATGGCTGTCAGGCAGTGTTCATCCTGGAGAATATCCTGGAGGTAGACCTTTAGTCAGTGTCAAATCATTCTGAAGCGTGAGACTTACATGCATAATAAACTCCTGCCCTCATGGGGTATATAAAATACAGTGGTACCGGAAGGTTCCAGAAGCCCCAGCCAACTGGAGGAAAGCCTGAAGGTTCAGGCAGCCTGGGTGTTCCTTGGCTAGTGCCCACGGAGACTGAGGGGGTCTTGGGTTTCAAAAGGAATGCTGAGGTCTCATTTTTGCAGCTAGGTTTTCTACTATCTCTGGCAGTAAATGTGAGCGTCTCATAATTCATAATTAAATAGCTGTAATTTTTCATTTTGATTAAATAAAGCTAGAAAGCTTGACATGATTCAAAAATGTGTCCCTTACAGATGGCACAACCGCACTTTATGATGTATGACATATCACATATTTTGCTTTATCTGTGGAAAACCAAAGTGTTTATATAACAACTAGGCTACAGATATCGGAGCACGTTGCCACACTGGTGTTTAAAAGATCTCTCTCTTTTGAACTGGCCCACAAAAACAGAAGCAGGGAAAATTTCGCATCTGGGACGTCCCCGTTAATGCGCTGGCCATTTCGGTTCTTGATGCACATCATTTTGCTCTTATTTTTCTCACTTGTCTAAACTGGGTTTTTTTGTTGTATAATTTTAACTGGGGGGATATCGACTGTCGATCAGTCCAGATGATCTCATATCTCTTGATCTGTGCATTAAAGGATTTCAAGGCAGACAAATAAAAGAGAAATAAGTTCTCAGGAAATACCCTTTTGCTGTCAGTTACGGGTTGCCAACAAAGTGTTCTCTTCTTCGGTGCTACGGTTGCCGTGGTGAGCATTATTAGCTGGTGAGACTCTGGGAAAATGCATGAGTTGATGTGCGTTTCCAAGGTGCATATCGGTATATCTTCGATGTCATCATTATACACTTAAAGGAACCACAATGTTTTTTTTTCACGCCTGTAACACAACCCCTTTAAATTGCCTGCGAGCTAAAGAAATCAAGATACATGCCCCATGTGTTATCTTCTCAATGTTCTGTGAGAGGGAAGGTTGGAGGAGATATGCAAATAAGAATGTAATATTTCAAATTGTTTTTAACGTATTCTGCAGTCCTGGCCTCTCACAATGATTTATTGGAGATTGCCAATTCTAAACGATTCATTTGAGGAAGACAAAGAACATCCTCTCATTTTTCTCTGGCGTCATTCATCTTCAGGCCTACCGCATGTCTGCCCATGTGACCTATCCCTCCCCCTTTCTAGGGCAGAGCTGATGTGATTGGACCCCGTTTCACTCCTTCCCATCACCAGCAGTGTGGAAAAAAGCAAAGGGACAGAGGGCCATTTGTTAGGATGCTACTGTACTCTTATTATTCACTGGGTAACTCAGTGCAGATGTTTAAGATTAGGAGGTTGAACGAAAGGGGTTAAGGTGGTAATAGTTAAGCTTGCAGTCACTTTACAGCAACTAATGTGTCCAGGTTTCAGGCTATGTTTATGCTGTCTGTATGTTTTGAGGTGTCCCCATACAGACATCCTCCCTTCAGATGGAGCTCTGATCTGGCAACCATTCCTCCTCCATTTCCTGAGACGTTTTCAGCTTTGCAGCTATAGGGGTCACTGCATCATTAAACAAACACTATGCTTTGACTAAAATGGGATTAAAAACCCTGGACGAAAAATGGCAACCCCCCTCCCCCACACATTTCCTCAATAAAATTGTAAATATGCCTGCATTGGAGTACATTTTTTGCTTTTCATATCTCTGCTTCACACTGTGGCCAGATTATTCGGCACACCTGATTGCTAGCGCAAAAGGGCCCGCTTCTCCGAAACCACACACTATATAGCACACAGATGAGGTTGAGGCCCACTTATTGTCAAGCTAAGAATTGGAACATCTGAGATGCCTGATCTAAGCAATAATGAAGAAAGAACACCTAGTCAATGGCATCTGTGCGGCCAAGAACACCTTGCTAATGAGAGGTCAGGAGAGAACAGCCAGACTTGTTGAATATAATAGGAAGATAAAAATAACAGCTCATTAAGACAGTGGGTTGTGTAAAATGGCTTCTCAGAGTAAGCAATCCCACTACCAATGTAAAGGAGTGGGTCCTACCCGCTACCTCCCACAGCCGTGTAGAGAAAGTCAAATCAACCCCGTTCAGTCCAATGGATCGTTTTTTTTTGCCGCAGTGGTGGATCATGGAGCCTCTCAAAGCAAATACTAGCAGCACAGCAGAGTTGCAGCGGAATAGACCATTTGTTGTGCACTTTTAAAGGGTAAGACGTTTAAAAAAAGTTAGCTTGTATATTACCAGCACATCAGTATCAAATTAACACGCACATTAAAGAATGTTAGTGAATTAAATTAGTAGGTTTAGGGAATGTTAACAGATAGCAGATTAGGCGAGGATAGCGGGTAAAGTTAGCGACACATGCGATTAACCACAAGCGGCCTACTAATTGTAAATTCTGTTCTCTTAATGCTATTTCATCCAACGCCCGAGTCCCATCAGCCTTCTCCTGTTCCTAATTCTTAATAAACCAAACATTAAGCTTCCCAGTGGTGTGGTCTTTGTGAAAACATGTAAATGCAGTGTTTGAATATGATTACCTCACATATGTTTTTGATATTGTAATCTTTACTTATAGTGAGGTTTTTGCTGCTGACTTCAGCCAACCATTTTTTTTTCTCCTTTCCATGTTACTGGGGAAACCGTACATTTGTAGACCTTTCTCTGAGTGACTGGAGCATGCCCATACAGTGCGCACAGCAAACCGTGGTGCAGACTATATGCAAGGACAACATGGAGCAAAGGGCACAGACCTACTACTTGACATGCTGTTCATGTTTCTTAGTTTATTAGTGATTAAGTTATTACGATTACTTAGGCCCTCAGTTACCACGGGATTACTGAAACCACCATGAATTAAAGAAATGTTAGAACATTAATCTGATCTGAATTTTTAAACATTCCTTCCCCATCTCTTACTCTAAATATATCAGTAAACATTAGGATATGATTTCTTATGACTGTCATACAAGTTTAAGAACATAATCCAGCCATCCATTTTCGATACTTGCTTTTCCTATTCAAGGTCGCAGGGAGTCCACAGCCTAGTACTGAATTTTACTTTTTAATAAACATATTGATGTAACTACATACAGATGTTGGAGTGTTATGCAAATATTGTAAATCAATGCATTTACTGACTAATAATTACCAAAAATCGCTCTTTTGGTTTGGTCCTGGATCCTGGAACTGAAGTCTGTATGAACCACATGTGTCCCTTACAGGCATCAAGCATTTTGAACGTCTGTTGACTCCTCTCTCTCTCTGCTGCTGCTTGCAGATGTAACAAAGTGACCAGTAAGTGCATGTAACTTAACCTGACCAACCTCTGAAACGAGGGTATAAATCTCCCGTTAGTCATTTTAAACAGCTAATCAGGATGCTGTATACCTTAGGCTCATAAATTAATGCCTTATTAGGATGTCTGATTAGAAAGCTGGGGGTTGGGGGAGAACTTCACTAGAAGCTGCACGCTAATTGTATATTAAATGAATCAATACAAATGCAACTTGGATTAAAGACGTGTTATACATTTACCTGTACGGATTTCCTTTTTTTATTTAAAAACATACTGCTTTTACCCATTTTCACTGAAGGATGTTTTTTTGACACTGTTCCGATCAAGCTCCCTGGCCAATGAAATCTGAGGCTTCTTCACGGACCATGAACCTGGGACCACCGGGCTAGTCAGCTTTCTGTCACCATGCTGCCCCAACCCCTTTAATTCTGTTCCAAAGCCCTGGGCAAGTGGACCTCAACTATGCCCAGAAAAATTCGACTATAGGTTGCTTCTGAACATGTTGCTAATTATTCTGTCAAACAATTGCTTGATTATATTTTTTTTTTTACAGAACCCTGGGATAATCCAATATTTGACTTATTGTGTTCTTCGGCAGCTGGTCATCCAATCTTCGATGACAGACTCGAGAGAAAAGATAAACACGGTTGAAAAAGCTGAACTCAGAGTCAGGAGCTAATGAACTGCCGAAGCCACACAATGTTTTCACGAATGTCACAAAACCGTCTGTGCGCTTGTTATTATGAACCATTGTATTTAACTTTTAATATAATAGGCTTTATGTTTGTAGGTATATGTTGTCCATAAATCAGACGTTGTTAATTAACTGGGGAACTGTCTGTATCCATTTGTAAACAGGAAATGGATAGACTGTGAGACTATGCATTAGGATTGATAAACAACTTGCAATAATAACAGTGATCATAATGTATATGTTAGGGTGAGTTCGGCTATCAACTCACTCACCCCACATTTCATGCCCATAACAGCCATTTAATCAAATGAAGAAGTCCTCTCATGTATAAACAGTTCCGATTTTAGTTTCGTAAAAGATTGACATAATTAACCTAATGATAATCTTACAAATCTTACAATGAATATGAGCGGAGTGGCTCAGCGGGCTAAGTCTCTGAGCCTGTACTCAGAAAATCACTGGTCCGAGCCTCACAGAACAGTCACATGTCAATAGGTCCTTGAGCGAGGCGCTTAACCCCCAGCTCCAGGTGGGCTGCAAGTTGGCTGACCTTGTGCTGTGACCCCCCCAAGCTATGGTGAGCGTGATGGGTTCAGCAAAGACAATCATTCCAATGTGCAAATAAAGCATTCATCATAAAGTAACACCTTAGCTTAAAATGTGAATTGCTTCAATATATGAAAACATTAAAAATTAGTTTAAACAATCCTTCTATAACAACTACAAAATAACACCAACGACCATTCAAGTCTACCGACTAGCCTGTGGCTACAACTCATATCAAGATTAAGTAAGAGTACTTGACTTGCAGTTAAATTTGACGACTCTTTAGTGACTTGTCTATGCACATAGTATTTCTGTTTTATTATGTAATAAACATGCAAAGACTGCAGATCTTAAATGGAGAAGCGGAACAGAAAATAGATAGATAATTACATTACAAGACATAATATCGATTAGAATTATATATAATGACTACACTTGCGTTATATATGTATATAATAAAACTGCATGTAATTTTCGTTTTATATATTAAACTAAGATGCAAATTGACCATGCAACACAGGCTTTTTGGAGATTTGGAGAGTGAGAATCTGGAATGTGTGACCTCTGAGGTTGAACATTTCCAGGTTCCAGGTTCCCGCCACGGCAGAAACGCGGGGTGATAGTCGGGCCGACACCAACCAGCATGGATCTGCAGAAGAAAACGAGAAATGGTGGGTCTGTGACCCGGCTCTGCAGCCTCTGCGGGCTCCGACAACGCATGGCAGTTTTAAGGGTTTGCGGATGAACTTTTTACTCATCCAGCTGTCCTACAATATGCGTATATACAACATCTAACAAAAGTATTTATTTTTAACAACTTCAGCTAATCTGTGCTGTTTTTGTCCTGCCTCGATTATCTTGTTTATGTGTTTCATTGAGCTGCAACGGAAAGTGAAGCCCTGAAGACCTGTAGCAAACCCAGCACCCTTTTGACCCAAATTACATGTCTCACGCAGATTTCAGGGATACCAGCCTATCTCCCTGGGGGGGGGGGGTGGACGACGACATTCCTTTCTGCTGCCTGAGGTGCTATTTGTCTCACAGCGAGAGACTATTTTCAAAAACAAGCAGTCAGTCATTCGCATGCGTTGCCCTTACCGATCACTCTAAGCAGACGTACTGTGCCACTATAGAACGCAAAGTAATTCAACCCACTAATATCCTCTGATTTTCATATTTAAGTAGGAAAGACTCAAAACTCTATGGTAAAACTTGTTTTGTTCTCAACGGATATTATTCCAAATAAAAATAAAACAATGAATAAAACAAGTGTTGCGCCCCCAAAAATTTCTCAGTAACAGTGCAGCGACTTTAGATGTAGCTATGTAGAGATAGTACATACTTTAAATTCCATATGACCTCCGTGCATTGACGTTGTTTTTTCCATTACCGATAGCTGCCATCTAGTGGTTTTTGTAGGACAATTCAATTAACTACATCCATTACTGCCGATTTAAAGGTCAAGTACAAACTCACATAAATCACAACGACATAAAGTGTTATACAGGCGAGATGATTCACTGATTCACAAAACGTCGGAATAAATACCTTGAAACCTTTGAGAACTATAGTATCTGTCAATTGTCTGCAAGTGTTAGGCTAACTATCTCGCAATTTTGGGAAACGCGATATTGTATTTTTAATAAGTTTCCCTTCCAAATTTTACACATTTCATGATATAGGCCTACACATAGACTTAGAATATTTCATGATTTAAAAATAACAACTGTATAGCTGAACAAAATGAACAGTGTTCATATGGTAACAAAAACGTCTAAGTTGTGACAGATGGCACGAAAATGTAATTAGTTTTACTTGGTTACTATTTGTGCACTGTAAACTATGAAATTATGTAGATCGGAGTAAAAATTGCTTTATTAAGAGACAATGCGTGATCTCTTTGGGCACATCTGCTCGAATTATTAAAAATCACACTGCAAAAACTCTCATGTCAGCTCCCGATAGATTAATTAAGCATTTTGTGCAACATTTGACAGAAGATGCACTAAACACCTGCTACAATATTGTCCACTGTACACACAGACTGCCGGCCAGACGCCTACCTGAATCAAACATGCTGTTCTATCAAGTACGTATTTAATCCGCGGAGTAAAGGGAAAAAAAAACTTTTTGACTTGTTTTTTTTTTAGGAAAAAAAAGTCTTCTGAGATATACTTTTCTGACACATAGTTTCTAAACAATTTATAGTTTACATAGAAAGTGCTCATTACCGCGGTATTTTTTTTCTAAATAATTTTCGCAGATTAATAACCCTAAATGTTAACTGCTATCACAACACGGGCGGAACTTATTAAAACGCTTAAAGTGTATAAAGGATTAACGTAGCCTGAAGTTCTAAAATAACTTCGGAAAACCAAATTTCTTTCACATCTCGCTGCTCATAGGTACATCATATCATACATGAAGAAAAAGCCCAAACACAATTACACAATTCGTGTTACGCTGGTTTTTCCTCAATAGAAACCAATTACAAGGAAATACTTCAAAATGACTTACTGCAGCAACGCAACTCAGGACAACAAAATTTCTCACATACTTCGCTGGTAGTAGGTACACTATACATTAGATATTCATGCATTTGGCAATAAATACTTTGGACCGGTGACATGCGTTGTTGTTTTGGTACGCTAAGGAACATTAACTTTATTTCACGTTAGTGTCCCAAAACGTCTTTTACGGGCTACTCGAAACATGTACTAGCGTATTAATTTATGTGCCTGAAATATGTTTCTGCTATTTGCACGTATGGTATCATGACAGATGCAGTTTAGTGATTACTAAGCCAAGAAAAGCATTATCGACCACAGAAGAACTTTTAATACTAATACTCATAGAATAGCTCGGGCGCACACCGCCGCAAATGAACCCTACAAAAACGCAACTTTGAAAACCCAGGGTTTAACCGCCCGTTCATTTCCCTTCCTGTTACATCCTTTGAATTATTGTTATAAATGTGTTCACATGTGTCTATTTGTATTTGCATATACACACTTATGCCTGTTCATTTACTCCAACACTTATCTGCATCAGATATCTTTCCGCAAGCATGTTGTTCTGAACCCTCAATAGATCCCGATCTTCGTGCATGCAGCGTCTCTCCTAGTCAGTTCTTTATCAACGCTTTGGTTGTACATATGCCGTTATATGTTATCAATATGTATATGTGGGTATATATGTCACATTATATATAATATTCATATATGCTGCATGCAGATGTCTATGCTGGAACAACGGGCAGCACGATCCGGCTGCAAAGAAGCTGATTGGTGCGGCTCCGCCAAGGCGGAAGTCAGAGGCGCGCGGGGGGATTCCCCGTGGGAAGTTCCCAACGCTTTATTAAACACGCAAAATGTACATTTGCACGAAAGGCGCCGCTTCCTCTCGCGTTTGTTGTAGAGAACCTTTCCTCCAAGAATAAAAACCGTCTAAGCAGAGTGAAAAGGGGTCACTTTCTAGATGTAGGTCGTTTCGATCGTTTTCGAGTTAAGGTAAGGTAGTCTCAGTTTACTGTCGCCAGCTTCTTATTTACGGCAGAAACTTTTCTACCGGTTCTTTCCGATCGCGATTACTATTGTGACACTAATAGGCGTAGATGTTAATAATGTCACTGGCACGGCCGAATTTTTTCGCGCTTATAGAGCAGATATCCGTAATTAAGCTCGACTCGGAGCTCGCAATGCCGACTCTAACTCCCATTGTATGAATATTAAGTCAGCTATATAAGTAATCTCGACAGTCTGCGATTGCTACAATATAGTATGTAGCCGTTAAAGAACAGGCCTACTTGTGTTCAGTGTATCCGTGTATGTTCGGTGGATAATACTGTGAAATTTTACTTTAAGTGTATAGGCGGAGGACATTGCCATACGTGATGTATTTCTTATTTACCTTCTTGCAATGTTTTCGGATTTAATATCTTAAAATATAACATTATGTTTCATATGTTGTTCATCTGACTTGCCGAGTCCCTTCCTGGTACCAGGTTCCCTGAGGGATGTATTTATCTGGAATAATTATTAAGACATGAGTTTGATCGCTCAAACCACGTTCACATAATTAACATAATATTATCATGGGTTGTAATACGTTGCCTTAATTACTTGTCGTTTCTGACACTTTTTGCTTTGCTTTTTAAATCGGTTCTGTATTAGGTTACGCACTATGTTAGACATAGTGGTAGACGAGAAAATAACATTTGTTTCTCTTTCTGTTTATGACATCATTGCGTTCTAATTGAGAAATTAAGATACCCATGCGACTTTTGACCAGTGCTTTAAAAACATAGTGTATACGCAGTCTGATAGATACTTTTTACACACATCTGCAGACATTAACTGACCTCTTAACAAAGTTGCAGTATGCTTGTTTTATAGCTACTATTATTTTTATCTCTCAAGGTTACATTCCTGCAAAGTAGTTTACCATATTTAATAAGAAAATCGGCTTTTGTGTTTTGTGTGTGTACGTTTAGTTAACGTTTTGGCATACCCATTACTCAGTGTGTACTAGGCACTAAACTAAACGTAATATCTCTCTTCCGATCAAGGTTTGATGTAGGTCTTTGATATGAAAAATGGTTATGTGATTATTTTCATCACATATAAACATCGATATGTGAGATTTAGGCTGTTTCCTGGCTGTGCAAAGGTAATAAAATGCAAAGACATTGGAATTCTGGATTTGTAACGAAGTTCACTGCTAAAGATAAACTTTAAGATTCTGAATGTCATATGTCCGGGTAGGCTCAACCAATGTCAGGAACATGTCGTTTGAAATAAGGTTTGCAATGGGTTGACATTTGCATTTGATTTATTTGTGTTAAAAGAGGGTGTTTCCCGCCATATACAGAGCTAAATATGAAATTTCTTCAGAAAACTTTCATTAAACTTCAGTGTTTTAATTATTTAACCTTCTTAAGATTTTTTGGACCGTTTGTCACCAAACTCTCTGTCGAATGCAAAAAAAAAAAGCTGCAATGAGCAGCTCCACATCACACGATAACATGTATTTACTAATTATTTAGTGAAGAATTGCAAGACATCGGATATGCAGATCTTTAAGACTCAAAGAGCTGTTAAACCTGTATGTTTTTAACAACTGACCTTAACAAAAATATTTTAAATTAGATCCAATGATGAGTATATTTCAAAACGACCTTGCATGTCTTTAATTTGAAGAACTATCCCCTATGTCTACACTGTATTTTGTAATAAGTTTGTTGTTGCTATCATCATCATTATCATTATTATAGTAACCACATTGTTGAAAGTAATATGAGTAAAATTAACAAAATTAATTTTGAAAATGAAAACTCTCACATAAATTGCATACTTTGCTAGTTTTATTTAATAATTGGAACATTATGAATATATCCATATTAAGTAAAATATGTAATCCCCACTTTCTTGACCTCTTGTGATAACTGTTGTGATGCAGTTGTCCTGTATACTTTGTCCTTGTGCCTTTTCTCACAAATGGTTTGGAAAACTCAGGAAAAAAGCTTTGGGTTCGGTCTCATGCTTGTATTTAAAACAAAAGCGAAGCCATATTTCATGTCAAAGTCAAGACCGATAAAGACTTTTCTTTAACGATCAGATTGTTGTAGGAAAGTTGTTTCATCCCCGTTACAATAACGGTTTCTGGCTGTGGACCCAGGGCTCCTGTTGGCTGCGTCAGTAATGGTACCGGGGCGAAAGGTATGGAGAGAGACTCGCTCACCAAAGCCTTTGAAGCCTACCGACAAGCTTCTATCGAGAGGACCCATGTCCAACGGGAACTTCAGCAAACGGTAACAAAGACTCGTGGTGTCGTGAGTCAGCCTGTGCCCCCCCCCCTTTTTCTAACAAAACAATTTTGCTTCTGTAGACAGAGTATTACAAACGATACACCCAAAAGCTCCAGCAGCAGATAGAAGAGCAGAGGCTGCGCATTCTGAGGCTCGAAGCTGAGCTGAGACTGGCGACGAGACGCGCTTCAGGTTGGTGCCACTCCTACTGGATTCTCCTGCTCCTCCTCCTGTGTCCCTTCATGTCCATCAGGCTTCTTCTTTTATGCTGTAGCAGTAGTCGGCATGACTGTCTGCCACTTAGCTTTCCCCCCTACATTAAAAAACAAACATTAGACTTTTTTTTTTCCCCCCCCTCGTTCATTGTTACCGTATATAAAATACATAATGAAGCAGATTTGTATGGAAGGCGGTTTAATTATGGGCTTGTTTGTCAGGAGAAAAGTGCTGTGAGACTGCTCTCGGAAAACAGGAAGTAGAGACCTTGTCATCCTGCGACCACCACCCTGACAACACTCCATCCAGCTCCCAGCGGAGAAAACAGTTCCTGGTACACTCTTCTTGTACAGTCTGTAGCCCATTATAGCACCTCCTATGATTAATAGCTCTCGTATGAATTGCATTGCACGTGAGTGTGTTAAGTGTCACTGTGTTGAATGTCACAGTGTTAAAAACACAGTGTTAAAAATGGGCCATGTTTGAGAGAGCTTTTGTCCCAGAGGTGCAAGTGTGTCTCGGGCCCTTTTTAATTGTTTATGTTTCACACATGTGACTTTGATTTTAGTATAATGCAAAGACATAATATATAGCACACCCTAATGGATATTGTTGCACATCCTTTCTCTTCTTTTTTATATACTTCATAGACCAAAATGCATTTTTTTGACCTAGTCTCATAGTTTGCTTAAGATATCTCCCATGTGTCCATACATTCATCCTACTTCATTCTGGGTTGTGGTAGGAAATACTGATTAATTAGCATAAAACTAGTTGTTACCCCTTGTAAGCCAAGTTCGTATGCAGTGGTTGTGATATTAATCGTTTGTCATGGTCTCAACTATTGCCGTTGGTTCTGAGAGCAGCGGAATGACTTGGCATCATGGATACATCACTGAGCTTGGAGAGAACTTTGATATCTTTACTGCACACATCCTGTGTAAACTCACCTTGTTTCTGGGTTAATGGTCACGTAAAGAAATACTTTGCGAATAGCTCTTGGGAAAGTTGTATAAAAATATTTCAGTAGGTGGTGCTATAGGATAGCACCCTCTTGTGTCCTTCAGTATACCTGAATCAAATGAGTCTCACTGAACCGAGTCCTATTCATTTGTGATTCATTTCAATCAGACATGGAAATCAATAGTTAAATACTTAAAAGTAATTTGTTTAGGGAAGTTTTGCCTTAATTGTGTTTGTGTGCTGTCACCTGTATTTCATGGGTATGCATGTAATTTATCAACAAAGATATTTATAGAAAGATACCTTTGAGAGAACATAATGGCAATTTTTCTTTTTAATTTGAGTGCATGTCCTAATTATGTGTCAAGAAGTTTTTCCAGAGTATGGAGAATTAGAAAATATGTAAATATTAGTGCTTGTTAAAGAGAAATTCCATGTCACAGTATTTTCTTTTGAAAGCATTTCTGAGAAGTTCTTTTTCGTGGAGTTTCAGGATTGCTTAAACCCAGACATTCCACTATCATGGCTGGGTATGTCTGTGAAATATTAGAAGTTTCACTGTGTATTTGGTCATTGCCCATTCCCGTCACATCTCTCGCATCTTGTGCTCTCTGAGATTTTTGTGTTTTCATTCCCCTTGATGTATCATTCTTCTTTTGCATTCAAAGATAGATCGTACATTTGTATGTTTACTGTTTTTTTTCTTTGCACTTTGCCAAAGAAACATGACATCCTAACATTCTCTCTTTTTTTTTTTTGTCTGAATCCATTGCCCTTTGACGTGTCAATGGCATTGACCCATTTTGGTGTTAACAAAGGACGACCCAGAATCCTTGGAGATGCGCCCACATGCGTTGCTCATGGCTAGCACGGTGGAAAAGTAAGCCGTCCGTCTTTAAGCCCCGCAAGCTGTCTTCATGTCATCGGTGAAGGTTTCTGAGAAAGCCTTCTATCTCACAGCTCTTTTCTCTGCTCCTCAGTGGTGAAGTTCTTGACACACTTCAGAAACTTCAGGGAATGTTCCAGCTGATCCAGAAATTAACCAGAAAACAAAACGATCACTTGAAGAAAATGTATCGGGGGAATGATTCTACAAACGGTAATACCGATACTTATGTATAGGGTACCTTGAAATTGTTTTTTTTTCTTCTTTTTTTTGAAAATTATTTGGATGGGGGTCATACTGCTATTGGTTCAAATTCTGAAGACACCAACAATACAGCAGTAATTTAATTAGTTAAGGCAGAATATGTTGAGTAACAATTGCTTAAACTGTCATAGCATTACACAAATAACTGTAAATTTCAGCTTAATGAAGGGAATGCAATCACAGCTACACTCAATGAAGGAATGCTTTTGTCTGAAGATGCAGTGAATTGAGTACTTTCACAGTTACAACATGAAAACAGAATATGTGGGAATTGCTGGGTATGACTGTAACATTTGTAGCAAGCTCCGTCAACAATGTGATGACTTGTCAGTAAGGGAAACATATGTCATTTGGGTCATTATTTAAAAAATTAGTCTGACCTCCGAAAAACCAAATTCATAATTGTTATCTGTGTGATACAGTTGGAGGAACGATGAATGTGTAGATAGAGAATTACAGACGCTCCTCTACTTACAAATGATACGTTTCGAACCGCCGTTCGCAACTTGAAATGTTCATAAGTTGTTATTCAACATCATTTTAAGGGTATAAGGGCAAGTACAAAGAACTAGGGTGCTGGGATTACGCACGCTACGCTGCTGGCGTGGCGCGAGTAGCGGCCAGAAGTCGCACTAGGCTGAACTGGATCGCAGAAAAAAAAATTGATGTTGCGGACTGGAAATGGGAGCCCAGTGAACACAATTTGGACTTAGTCCTCTTCGTTCGTATGTCTGAAAGTTCGTAAGTTGAACGTTCGTAAGTAGAGGAGCGTCTATACTGTTTACATTGTTGGGTTCGGATCGTTCTTCCAGAGCCCCAGTTCTCGATGCCCATCCAGTGCACGGACGGGACAGCCGAACAGGCCGAAGGCCCCTTCTCGTCCTCCATCAGGTCTGAAGTGTTGGCCGATGAGATGGCCAGCAGCTCCTTGGCCTCCCGAGGAGCCTGCCAGGAGGACCCAGACTTCAACGACTCCCTGAGTAAATTGAGCGTTAGATTCCCCCCGTCAGGAGACAGTGAGTACGAGTTCCTAAATAGCGCCCCAGAGAAACCCATGGAGCCCATCAGTGTCCGGAAAGGCCTGGCCGACGTCGCGGGCGTCCCCAGTATGGGCGAAGATGGCCCGCTGAAGTTGCTGTATCCCGGCCCTGTGGTGAATGCGGCCTCCCCCTCCACCTCCCTCTCTCTGGAGGGTGTCCGTGGCCCCCAGCAGGTAACAGTGGGTCTTCTTCTGGGCTGCTTGCTCGTCTCTGCCACAGCACAAGTGGCGTGCATTCCACTCCAGGATCATCCTGACGGGGCTGAAAGGAACCACATCCAGTTTGCAGACCTCGCAGGTCGACTCGTGCAGATAACAGTGGCTTATGCTGCTATGAATGCTATAAATCGCATATTAAGTAGATCATTAATAATGTGGGGAAGCCTGTAATTTCGCTCGCGGTAAAATCCAGCGGTTTATGGTGGTGTGACGATGCTGGCTATCACCTGTCAGCCTTAGGATTGACATGGTAATCATGGGGGGGGGGGGTGTGTATTTTAAGTGTTGCCAAAAGGAACAGGAAAAATGCATTTTTGTGACCTAGTGTCACGGTTCACTTAAAGCCTTCAACTGTCCAAATGTCCATTCTAGTCAGTGTTCGTGGTAGGAAATCGACCTTGCAGATGGTGATAAAGATGAGTTAATAATTAATATTGTTATGAATAATAATGATGATGTTTGTGCATTATACCGTCTGTACTAATGCATTTGCTTATGTCTAAGTGCTACATACAATAACTTTTTTTATGTTGCAAACGCGTACACAGTACATAAGCAGAACGACTGAAAATGTTACAGAAGAAAGTGCTAAGATGAGGTTGTCTACGGTCACCTGCTGCCTTTTTTCTTCAGTCTGAAACATTTAGCAGTAGGACAAATACGATGGGAAGGACTCTTCCGTGTTCAGTGGGTGCTTCACACTATTAACGGACAAGCTTAAATGAATAGCGACCATTTATAGCTCAGCTTTGAGGCACTGGAGCGTTTTACGGGATCCAAAGTATCCCTCAGGTTATTGCAAGTGGTATTACAGTTAAATTTGTGCTTGAATCCAGTTTCTTTTCTACCGTTTTTAATAATTTATTATGTTTCATTGGAATGCTTATTTTTTTTTTGTTTTCTGAAGGCAAGGCCTGGCTTTGCATTCTCCGAATATGAGTTATAATGGAAAAAGCTCATATAAGATTTGAAGTTTGCAATAATATCTGTTGTCTTAAGCAACAAAAGGGGGGGGGGGGGGATTGGTGTTGTGCTTTTTCACAGTGTGAGCTAGTGGGTTAGATAATTGACACATCTTTCGATAATAATGTGTTGAAGACTCCCCTGCTATGAAAAGATGATAGGTCACTTCGAAAGCAGATGTTATTCTGCGATGTTATTGTTCGGCGCATGCGTCATGTGAAAGCCATGCTGAAAACAGCCATGAGCCGGCAAGTGTAGCACTCTTCCAAAGTTATTTACCACTGTTGCCTCCGGTGGAAAATTACCGCTATATTCTGATGGACCACCACTTTAAGATAGTGGTGATCATGTTTTACGGACCTGATGCAAGCGTCTTGTTTTGTAGTGATTTTGTCTGATGTGTTTGTCAAGTGTTAAATATAGTGTCAAATATTCATATTCATTGAATTATTATCCAAGAGTGCTTGTAATATTTAAATTGATCACGAATGGCAATTTGTATTTGGTAATGTAATTGCTAATAGGTTCAAGTTATTAATAACTAATGCTTCATATGCAAGGAAGATTAACTGGAATTCTTTAATAAAATATCAATTATCCTCACCACCTCTCCCACTAGTGTTCAGCTCGACTGTAAATGGTTAATTCACTGTGAAACATTTGCGCACTGAATGCATAACGCACAGTTGATGAGCATTTTAATTTGGGAGAGTGAAGATGCGTAACATAAATGGAAATTTAGTCTTGTTATTGGTTTATGTAGTATTTGATCTGCTTTATTCTAACTTCTCCATACTGGAAGCAATAATGCCAATATACTGGAAGAATAAAAGTCCACTTTTGGAGTTTTTATGCCCATAACTGAATCATAGAATGTGTCTGAAACTTACATTGAATTGTACTAAAATGGTAATGCCAGACTTGACTCAAATGGAAAGAAACAACTAAAAAAACATTTTATTCAGTAAGGACTGGAATTATCTCCTCAGAAGCAGAAAAATACAATTTAAAACTATTAAAACATGTGACACTACAAGATAAACATTGAGCTTTTGACATGTAACACTTATGCCACATCAGTGAAATAGGTGACACAAGTTAGTTTTATATTCTTGATGTGCCAGGGCCATCTAGGATAGGGGAAGAAAATTCACATGCACGTGAATTCATTGCTTATTTGTTTTATTTTATGTGCCTATTTCCTTACATAAGCATGAAAAAATGAGCGGCATGTGGTCACAAGGGCGGCGCCGTGGAGTCATGGGAATCGCACCCCAGTCAGGGAGAGTGGAGCGAACTCCCAAGTCGGACGCATCGTTTATTTATATATTTTAAACCGTAGTGTGAGGGGACCTCAGCACGATTCTGTGCGGACGAACAGCGTGGGTGCGTGTACTTGTGTGTCGCTGGTGGGGTAGTTGTTGGCTTGCTAACTGAAGCGCCTTTCTCCCTTGCAGCCCCTGTGGAGCCCAAAGCGCTGCGATGCTGCGGATCAGGACACAGACGATCAGAGCCAGACCTTCGAATACTGCGCCTTCTGCGCCTCCATCGTGCCCCAGGAGCACATGCTCAGCCACCTGAACTCACACTTCCAGAATAATGCAAGCAACGGACACTAGCAGGCCTCGTGGGCCTGCGTGGGCTCCCTGTGGGGCTTTGTTCATCTCCACTCCCGGATGGCAAACTTGTGTGCCCCTCCCCATACCTATTTAATTTGTCATTTTGATGTACTTCAGTGTCTTTCTTCTAAAACATTCTTTGAATGAAATGTGTTGAGTTCAATATCAGACTGTGGTATTATCTGGTAAATTCACTGTGTGTAATAAAACTAATAATGATCAAGCACTGCTTACATGTCAGCCCCGCTCCCCTGTTTGTCATGCATGTTTTTTTTTTACGTCCATTAAGTGAACTAGAATCATCTCACACAAGCCCATGGTTTCAGTGTGTGAACTGGATCCAGTAGATTAGCATGATGAATCACCACAAAAGGCTTCGCCATATCGTAAGCTCGTCTTCCACGGGCCCAGTTTTGATGGCAGTATCAACAAAATCAGCATTTCTGCCGCGTTCAGCACGCACTCGCCGTTTGCCACCGGGAGGCTTCCGGTTCCAGAATGTCGACAAGCAGTTCAATGGATCCGCTCGCTGCTGCCCGGTGGATCACTGAGTCTGAAGTCCTCGCTGGCCACAATTAAGAGGTGAGACCTTTGTAATAAGTTGGACAATGCATTTTGAGATGTGATACCACAGAACCAACACATTGTCACATGTTCCTTTCCAGTGGTGGGGGGGGGGGGGGGGGGGGGGGCGGGGGGGGGGGGGGGGGGGGGGGGGGGGGGGGGGGGGGGGGGGGGGGGGG
>JAODLD010000001.1:44974341-44995468 GCA_026781065.1 Mormyrops boulengeri
CCCCCACCCCCATCTGTGATTTTAGGTGGAAAGTGTTTTGGGAGAAAATATTTGAAATGATTGCGAATTCAGGTGACTGTTTTAAAGTAAGGATCTTTTTCTATTTATTACTGCATGAGCAGCATGTACAGCACAGATTGTTTGATAATGGCTAATGGTTTTATTAAGTTTTAAAGCCCATATTGTATTGATAAGCACTCAAGGCAAAGTCAATGCCAGAAACGGTTTGGGGTATTTTGAGAGCCACTGAACTTGGCTGACTGTGCAACACCAGTTTGAACCAATTTTGTTAGTTCAGTCTATTAAACAATTTATGGTAAGCTACCAGTAGCATCGCTCACTAGCCGTATGGTCCGTATTGGCCTGTTGAAACTGCTTGTTGAAATCTCAATTTTGAAAATTTGTTAGTAATTTCCCTCCAAAGCTTCAACTCGAATGCATTTCATGCTGTTGTGTTTCCAGTCCCAAAGTATTTAGGTTTAAATAATGTTTATTTTAATGCCTTTAATTGTAATGAAATATACCATTGACTATTACTCGATAATATCATAATACATATTGTAAATTAGTGTTTCATACTGACTAAGCGATTTAAAAAATAAATCCCCCAGTGCAAATAAAAACAAATGTTTAATTTTAAATCCCACAATAGACATTGCATTTAAGTGTTTCGTATTATATTCTGTATAATTTTTTTAAAGCGGTAGACAAGAGAAAAGACATTTGTTAATGGTGTGTGTTAGCATCTCGCCTACAACCAGCCTTTGATTAAGGGGTATGTTTATTAACAGCTTCGCAAACAAATGTAATAATTTTCACAAACTTGCAAGATGATGTGTTAAAGGAATAGGGGGGAAATGAGCGTGTTTAAAACGCAGTCGTACAAAGAAGACCTTGTAGCCCCTCGATACGGACTGGTAACACTTGCGCTGAGTCGATGAGCTGGTGTGAAGTTTGGTTATGTTATTAGGTTTGTATTGAGCGCAGCGATCGTATTTCATGCGCGTGTTTTCTAAAAAAAACATAGGTTGTCAGATTCTCATTGTAATTTAGTTTATAGCAGACTTAAAATATAGGATACAGCTTTCGTAATGCTCTATGCAACACTTTTACGGATTCCAAATATATTAACAATATTAAGCATTTATTCAGAATACGTTATAATAAACATCCACAATATAGAGATATAATTGCATTTTTATTGCCTGTATGTTTATCAATGCAAGGTAAGCCAGAATTGGGAGGGGGGTTCTGGCGTTAATTAAGGGTACTTGCAGCACTCCAATGTGTGAAAAGATTGGGTCTGATTGTTTATTACAAGGAACGGTTTTATCCCTAGTTTGTTTAAACATAGGACGTCGGAGCTGATGGGTCCTTTTACATTAATCTGCCTCGATCGTCCGGATCTCGTAGGCTATCGGAAGCAGTTACGGTTTGAATGGATTAAATTTTGTTTGAACCGCGAAATCAAATGATCGGAATGTAACACAATGTTTTAAAAAGCCTACAGAAACCTACTTATGGTTGTTTGTTGGATGTCACACGTCCGCGCAGACGGTATATTTCTTGAACATGTAGTTTGAATGCATAATTGATGTCGCCGGGCGGGGTGGCGATGGCGGGGAGCTCGTTTTACAAAACTAATAACATATTTTCCGACATGGAGGAGAAAATGCTGGGAGAAAGCACAACATGTTGAGCAATGTTGCCTGTGTTATGCATCGCATTTGCAATTTCGCTCGCTCTATTTTAATTCCGCGCTATGTGCCATGCATAACGTAGGCCCGAAAACTTGAATCAACATACACGGCCTGATTTCTCATTTCTCACATAGAATTATGGCCAGTGAATACAGTATTTATTGTGAAAGTGTAGCGAATACAAGGAAAGCAGTCTCCCTAATGATTTTGCTTTGAAAATCTGTGAAGAGACGGTGAACATTGCGCAGACAGTATGGTGTTCTCTCTGGAACCAGGGACAGCTGCTTGCACATAATTATGTTGTCATTGCTTGTTATTTGGAAGGGATAAGCTACACTGACAGATACCGAGTCCATGTTTTTTGGTTAATAAAGTAATATAGATGCTACATAGTAAAACGGGCTTAAAAACTCACGGGAATATGCGTTTCTCGCCTTGTAGCTCTTGATCTAGTTTAACTCATCGATTTATTTATTTATTCTGGAAAGGACTCCATGTTTGTGCTGTATGGTATTTGTCCGCTCCAGCAGGTACGATTCGGTGGCGGGTTTGTAGAATAGAATAAGAGGAAAAAGAGGGACACGGATTGAAAGGGAGAAGCAGCAGGCTGATTACGAGGTGTCAAAATTGCCAGGAGCAAAAAGGTGAAAGCAATCAGGGGTGAGAAGAGTGCAGCATTCGTGAGGGGCAACTAATTATCCATCTCATTTGAGGAGAGCAGCATTGGAGGCAGCACTCGCCCGCTGAACGGTGACAGATTGGAGCGGAGGAGAGGGGAGGTGTTAGAACAATGGAGCCCAGCTCACAATCATTACTGCATGCTAATCAGAGTCGGTGCTGCACCGCGGTCTGAGCTGCAGAGTTCAGGGGGAAAAAAAAGTAAGACATCATCTTCAGGGGAGCTCGCCTGCCTCCAGTATTTGGAAATGAAAGGGGAAAACGGACGAGTCCAGCGTTTTTACACGAAATCCTTTTCCCAAAGGCCAAAAGAGCCAAAAAAGTTCCTCTAAGATGTAATTGAGAAGTCGACTGTGAGCAGTACTATTACCTTCCCATGAATTAGAGTGCAGCGATTTTACCCCCATAGATGATATTTTTCTGCAGGTTTATTAGATAGTGACGACTTGAACTTTCACAATTAAAACCAAAATAAACCGAAATGGAAGCTTATTGGCTCCCGCTCGTCAGTCTGCATTTACATGTTTTTTCAGTTGTCTCGTGTTTTATTATCAGTGCTAACAAGTAACTCAGACCAATAATATACACTTAAAAATTACCATATCAACATCCATATTTGATGTCAATCAGCTGCTTGCATTTATCTCCTGATAGTGACATTAATTGAACATGATTTTTGGACATCTGCTATACTGTAATTCATGTTGATTATATTTATTGATGCCACCTTATGTCTTGCTATACAGATGAGAGATATTGAGATCAAGTTATTCCCGTGTTCAGTTTTTCAGCAAATCGAAATCAAGGGCAAACCAAAATGTTTCCGTCCCTCCCTTCCGGAGATCGGAGACGTGCACCCATTTATATAATTTTGGAGCGGTCGGAATTAAATACTGATAATTGCATTTTTCTAATGCAGAACATACTTATATGACGAACGTAAAACAAGTTCATGTACAAATATATTATTTCCATATGGACTTTTGGACGTGATTTGCCCTTGCAGCTACAACTGGATATATTTTCAAACTCTTGAAACAAAGTGTTTGCTCAGTTATATTTTACTGACATTCAGCTTAGTTAGCCAATAAGACTAAAATGTTTTCATATTTAGTAAGCCTATACAAAAATTCATCAATATGATTTGATAAAAATACTCCGACCTAAAAATTTAAAGATTTAAATAGTATGCCTACCGTGTAGCCTATTTGAAACAAAATATACAAATTTCGTTAGCTTCTGAAAACTATAGGCCTATTACCAAAATGAATTAAATGGAAAGCGACGCGCTATGAGTTTACATCAATGACGTGGATTGTGCTTATTATCAAAATGTTTTAATTTATGGAATTTACGGTAACGTAGGCCTATTTAAAAAAAAAATGTTCATTTAGAAAAAGAAAAAAAACCACCTTGTTAGTAGGCCTACTTTTACCATTTAGTTGAATTGATACAAGGGATTCGTTGTAGCAAAAATATTCCGCTAACCGCCAATATAGGCCAATTCACTTAAATACGGTATTTCTTCATGCTCAGTAATTACAATGAAATCATTTTAGAGCGGGTACAGAAAATGGATGGATGGATATGACCTTAAATTGTTCCAAAGGCAGACTACTCATTCAAGGCACTAGAACTCCAGTTATCTAATTCTAATTATTATGTTAATAGAAATTAATCGACATTTTAAATATTTGTCAGTACCGTACGCTTAGGGTTACAGAGTTGCACATGTAATAGTAAAATGCTCCTTATAGCAATAATCGTGGCTTAGGTGTATGAACATGTTTAGGTCTACTGACTTGATTATACCACTGTCTCTCATTAGTGAGGCTCCATGGTGGCTGTGATACCTATGTACAGTATAGGCCTATATTTCATAGGCCGCTTAAGTAAAATATTTATGATGGGTGTAACTGCAATAACAATAATGCAAATTAACATATTAAACATCAAAAGTGCATATACATCCCGTATGTTGTATCCATTCCATAACACGGTAGAACTTATAATAACCAAAAAAGTGTTAAATACATTTACAAGCGTTTGAGACGCGATCTTCCCGTCAACTGCAGCAAAGCGGAATCGGTAGTGATGAGCCGGAAGTAAACGGTCCAAGAGAAAGTCGCGAGATAGAAGGCGGGGTGTAAAATGTGAGTGCATATGTACTTAGATAACAGATAACAGTAGAAACGGTATGTCGCATTTAAATTAACATTATGATGCATGAGTGTTGTATAAGTGCCTCCGAGCTAGTTTCTGTAACTGGACGATTTGGCGTATCGTGCGTTTCGGCGCGCGAACTTCCGCTGACGTCATGCGGCGAAGGCGAAGAGTTCATCTCGCTGAATTGATGCTGCAGCGTGCTGGGTCCCCGTAGCAGGCGCGGTATAAACTGCAATGCATGTCACTGTACCGCTGTCTCTGATGTGCTATGGAAAATGTGTATGAAGCGTTTAGGAAATAAGGAAAACGTTAGCAAACATGGAAATGTGCATACATAAACAATAACATTAAAAATGAGGATTTATTTATTAGTAATTATAAAATATCAATGGGTTATTCCAACCGACTGACTGCTACACCAAGCATTGGTCTAAAATTCAGTATTATGACGTTTTATGCCAGAGAATTAATGGATAGATGGGAATTTGCATTGATTTTTAATAAGGGTAGTAATTAAGGGTACAAGATCACACTGATGTCTTGAGACAAGTCATTGCAGAAAGTTACCTGTGTGGCACAGTCAATGGAATTTGAATGACAAAGCTGTAATTTGCATATCTAATTTAGGGATGGTAGTTAGTACAGTTAACACAAGAGCGCATCTCCCACTGCATGATGTTGAGTTCACTGTGTGGATTCTGTAGAAAAACACGCAGTGTTGGTTTCAATTTTTGTTGAGTGTTGCTCAATGTTTTGGACACATCAAAAAAGCTATAAAATGAAAAACAGTTTTATGCTGTCATCACAGGCTAAGAAAGTGATTAGTGGGGAAATCCAGCTTCCTTCCTTCCATCCATCATCCATCCATCCATCATCCATCCATCCATCCATTTTCTAACCACTAAATAGGGATTATATATTATACAGGGTATAATATATCTAAATTATACAGAGTGTAATAAATATACTAAATATAAAAGTATAAAATACCAACAAAAAGTAAGACAAAAACAATACTGTGCAATGTGCAAGGCAGTGTGCAAAAGTGCAAGAGAGGTGAACAGGGAGAGGGAGACACACAAGGAGAGAGACAGAGAGTTGGTATGAATGTGTGCAATAGTAGGCTGTCCATTATTGTGTTGTCGTTGAGAAGTCTTATCGCTTGTGGATTCTCTTTTGTTTCTCTTGAAGTATTCAGTCCAGCTTTTGAGACTGCAGAGGCGTCTCCATGACCTCAGTAATCTGAACAGTTCATGTGTCTGGTGGGTGGAGTAACAGGTAATCCTGAAGGCTCGGGTTCTGCACCTTGCAGAGTAAATGTCCTGCAGGGTGGTGGGGAGTTCCCAATGCCGCATTCAGCTGAGCGCACCACCCCAGTATCCATTCTAGACAGACAGGATGCTCTCTGTTACTCCAGAGTAGAAATATTGTAAAATGATGGGAGAGACCTTACAACCTCCTGTGTCGTCTCAGGTGGTAGAGGCGCTGTCTGGCTCTGCCAGTGAGGAAGTCTGTGTGAGTGCTCCAGGTGAGCTCCGCAGTGATCTGGACACTGAGGTACTTAAAACGCCTCACTCTCCACCAGGGATCCACAGATCTGAATCGAGGTGTAGCTCCTCCTCTGTCTCCTAAAATTTATCACTATCTCCTTGGTCTTGTTCATGTTCAGGGATAGGTGATTTGCCTGCCACCACGTCGCTAGGCTTTCCACCTTACTCAGGTAAGCCCTCTCATCATTTTGGGAGAACAGGCCCATCACCACTGTGCTGTTGGCAAACTTCATAGTGGAGTTGGAGTCCCGTCTAGCCAGGCAGTCGCCGGTGTAAAGGGAGTACAGAAGCGGACTCGGTACACATCCCTGGGGGGGCTCTGTGCTGAGTGTGAGTGTGCTGGAGAACACATCACCCACTCTTCACTGTCTGTGGTCTCAAATTTGCAGCTACCAGTTTCCTTCAAAATTCTAAAGTTAAAATGCATCATGTATACTCTGGGCACTGATATTTCTTTTTGCACTGATGTACTATAATCTCTAAATTGTTGTTAGATCTTTTCCTGCTTCTGTGCCAACTCTGCGATTTGACACAGACAACGAGAGTTCCAAGTTAGCTAGCACGAGTCAGACCTGTAACTGTGCAAGCCTGCTGAAACTGCCCAGAAAACACAAGAAAATAGAACCAAAATGACATCAGATGCACTGGAACAATGTCACATTATTCAATATGGATCGACATAGTAAGACTGGATTAAACAATTGAGAAAGCCATTATGAAAATAAATCTTTGAAGAGTCTGCTATACATTAACAAACTGTCACAAATTCTGCACTTAAACATAAATGATTTTCCCTCTCTATATGCTGATTCTTATCCTTCTTCTATATGCTGTGTCATGGTATCAGCCTGGAGCCTATCCAGGGAAGCACAGGGAAGACCATGGATGGGATACCAGTCTCTCATATAACGCACACGATGGGAAATTTAGAGATGCTAATTCGTTTAACTGCATGTAATTTGGACTGTAGGAGGAAACCCGAACAAACACGAGGAGAACGTGCAGGCTGCATGCACACAGAAATGGTGGTGGGAATCGAAACCCCAAATCTGGGTGGTGTGAGGCTGCAATGATACCCACTGTGCCAGCATGCCAGCCTCCCTACAGTAAAAATATAGGTGAATTGTTACCTGCATGATGGCGAATGGTTCCTTGCATTTGGTAAACAAATATTTTCGGAAAGCCTGGACGATATAATGTTGTTTTCTTAGCAAGTCTAGCAGTGTTCTAATTTTGAGCTTTTTTAAAAAAAACAATTCATAATTTTAACTGTTTAAATGTTTTTGGTTAGCACTGTGCAGATGGAGTCTTTGTAAAACAAATAAGACCTTTTGTTAGCATGCTAGCAGCCTGCTTTTTTTGCATTTTTCTTTTTCCTCTTCAGCCAAAAACCTGAACTTTGGATGTGACGGTGTAGTTGAGCGTAAAAACGAAATTTCATTTGTCGGCTACTAGTAATTAGGGTATGAAGAAGAGAAGCACATTTTACTTGGCAGGCAAAGTTATCCTGAGATTTTTGGAGCCAAGTTGGAAAGGAAGTGGAATGGCCACATGAAAACTGGGGGGGGGGGGGATGAAGAATTGTAGCAGGTAATTTAATCTTCCACACAGTGGTGTGCAGAGCAGAGTGAGAGTGCAATCATGCTAGGTTGCACACACCCAGCCGACAAGAATCCTTTCAGGTGGGCAAACTGTTTCACAACACTGGAGTCTAAAGGCAATCAATGTTAGGTCCAGCTAATTAGATAATAGTTATAATTAACTGAACTCTGGTGACACTTTTTGTACCTAATAGGTAAAAGAGAAGAACATTAAAATTTAAAACCGTAATATGATTAAAATATTCTTACATTTATGAGACTTTTTTTTTTTTCTTTTGAACAGTCCTACTGTTGGGAGAGTACAACGATGTAATTGGTTAAGCATGATGGAAGACCAGCAATATGTAAGGAGGTGACACCTACCTACCCTTCAGGTAAACCAATTAAAACTGTAAGGTCCCAAGATTGGCCACAGTGATGTAACTTGTCTTTTGACATAAAGTGGGTCATCGTTGCTTGCAACAAATAAATGGGAGAAGAGTATTTGCACATTGTCATAAAAAAAGTTTTTTTTGTGTGTGTGTTTTCCAGACATGTGGACAAATGTGTTTATGTGTGGAAAGTCAAGAGGAGTGAGCAAATGGGGGCATGTTAAATTAGTTCTTGAGCCTTGTTAGTCAGAAGATAGTAGTGACAACTCAGCATATTTGTTCATGATGACCCAGAGGTCAATGCACTTATGAATCTAGAAATTTGTGTTGCCCTTGGACTGTACAGCTGTTTCCTCTGCATTTTACAAGTGAACAAGGAACAACCTGATGAAATGGAATAGATTGATTGGTTGACTGCTGCCATAAGGCCTAATATCAGATGATCATTTTTTGTTATTCCAGTTTTGTGACTAATGCCTGGGGTACCTGTAATATGTTTTGGAAATGCAATAGTCCACAATTCTCCGCATTGTGTTTTATCTTTTGTTTGTTCTCCATCTCATATCCAACATCAGGTAACTTTTGTCTGGCCAGCTACATACTGAGAAAAAATGTTGAAAAGCATGGAAACATCTTTATTTATTCTTGGTGAATTTGTGAGCTGCTTTTTATGGACACGAATATATATTTATACCATTTTTTTGGTCCAGTTTGGGATTTGGGTGGGATGTTAGTGGAGTGTGTTTTTGCAGTCACGTTGAACAAACGAGAATCTTTGCTGAGGTATCGTCCTGCTGTGAACTAAGGCAGTCTGGGGATTAAAAAAAAAAAAAGAGAATGCTGGTTAATTAGAAAGGAAGACACATTCTTGAATTAGTATGTGGTGTTAATTACCAGGAAGTCTGGAGCAGTCCTGTAATTACCACCAATATTTTTGACGTTTAAAGAGTGGAGGTGAACTACATCCATAGTTGCTTGGAAAGTTTAGGGTGCGATAATGCATTTTGTTGTTCGATCTGCAGGAACTCTGGTCAACTACGAGATATGATTTGTGGGGCTGTCTTGGCTGAGGACTGCAGCTTTTCACTTAACCTTTGATTGATGATCTATTTATTAAGTTGAAGGCAGGTGCCCGATGAGGGTGACCACTCAGGACAACTGACCTCATTATTTATGTAGTATGACAAGAACTATGTTGACCTATAATGGACACTTTACCCTAAGTGGGTCTTCATTGTGCTTGTGTGTCCTGGGACCAAGTGAGCAAAATTTCAGGGTAGCCCTGACGATAATGCGCTCATTAAAATGCCAGGCGCTTCATTTAGGCTCTGAGGGAAGCCAAAACATTGCAGCCAAGAAGGATGAAGGGAATCACAGATTTTTGTGTGTGACTCAGTACACTCGCCCTGATCCTCCTACAGTAGCTGCAGGATTTTCCTCACGTGAGGCGGCGTGTTGTGGCCGCCTTTGATTCTTGCAGGACTAGAAAGCGCCCTCCCCATTAAAGTGTTTGTTTCCCTGGTGATGCGAAGGCCCCCATTTTTTTTTTCTTTGGAGATCCGATCTGGCGCCTGGCTGCGAGCTATGACAGAGGCTGTGGTGAGATCGCACCCAGGGCCCCCAGAGGGGGGAGGTTGGGGACGAGGGGGGCTCCCAAGTTCGGCGGAAGTGCTAGCTGGACGGCATTTGAAGATCTCGCCAGGCTCACCGAACCGGCTCATTTGTCGAGAGTCACTGCGTCTTAAACGCAAGCGGCCACGCTGTTTGCGCGAAAACCTCGCGGGCACGAAACCCGGTGACGCTGGTGCCGTGGCTCCAAATGGTAGGCTTGGAAATATATGGGGTTTGGGTTCTGGGGAACGAAACACGACCCCTAAAATATAATAAACTTTCAATTTCCACTTAGGACAATTAATAATGGAAAAAACCGCAACCAAAGAGGGAAGTTTCATTGTGTCTCGCTGCTACCGCGACAGTGAGAGAAATGGCGAAAATAAATTCACCGCGGCAATGCTACTGTTGGAGCCCCTGATTTTCGCCGGTGGGGCTTTTTCATTACAGCGGCTGAAAACTGGGGAGGATGGGGGTGAAAATTGTGCCTCGCGAAGCAAGGGGTTAAGCCAGCATGAAAGAATTCATTCCCAGTTTAATGACCTTGCCTTACTGGGCGAGGACGACGCGGAACATGCTTCTGACTTGTACTGAATTTGCCAATTAACACCTCCGCTAACAGGCTGCCTCTGCACATCAGAGGGGAGAGCTCCGCCTGCAGCTTGTTTTTCCCCCTACCTCCTCCCTTAATATTCAGGACTTAAATAAACTGTTAGGCAATACGACTCGGCTCCCTCCAATTCACAAGGAATCAAGCATCTGAATTAATGGCTCATTTAAAGAATTGTTTTAAACATCTATTCGCGAGACGGGCGTTAGGTTCGGATGCGATCTTTTAAAATCAGATAAAGCGTGTCATGTTTTTTTTTTTCCCTCCCCCTGAATAAATCCTAGTGTACTTCATGAAATTTCTATTTTCACACATGTCCATATGGCCTTGCGTAGACACAATTAGAACAGGGACTGGTTTCCAAGATACTCGCTCCGATAGTATGCTTTCAGTCTTTTGTTTTCTGTCGTACAGGGCGCGCAGAAAGGGAGGAATCACGGACGTTCAGATGTTTATCGTGGGATCGAATAAACACCCAGTCTTTTACCTTCCCTCACTTTGCACAATATGGTCCTCTACCGTGTCTGTCCCCTCCAAAGCGTCTCTCCTGTGCTGCCAGAAAACACCTTGCGTGGTGTGAATCTCCAGCACCTAGCAAAAACCTCTAAGGAGTTTTTTTTTTCTTGTTTTCCTTCGAGTCCCTTTTGCAGGTAGAAGTCATCTACCCTCCCCTCGCGGGTCTCCATGATTAAGACGTTACGAGATCATAAACACCTTTGGCTGAGTGTAATGTGGACATTCTCACATCAGGTTGAATTTAAAATGCCCAGAAAGGGCATTCTACACCAATGTGAACATACAGTATAATAAATCGCCACGGCGACTCCAGTCACACACTAACGCCTGGGTTCACAAGTCATTAGCAGGTATTTCAATGAAATGTATTAATGGAAGGATAGCTAAATAATTGATACCAGTTCACACCATAGGAAAGGTGGAGTAATCTATCTAATTGTGTTAACAAATTTGCAGAGGAGGAACTTGGTGTATAACACATTGTGGTTCGAGCAAAGCCATTGTTACAATGACAAATGGCTTCTCCTAACACTTTGTAAACAAAAGAGCCTCAAATTCTGATATGTTGTTGGTGGCCCTGCCTAAACAAGATCAACATAATTTCTTAAAAGCTCGATATCTATGTATATTTTTCTCTTTATTTAATCGTACATGGCGTTTCCTCAGAGGTTATCAGAGCACAATTTAAAAATATATAAATATATCCATTTGACGACTATACAGTTATATGGAAGTAAATACATGTGCGTGAACCTTGTTATTGAGGTTTGCTCACAAATCAAACTATTTATGCAGTGTTAGGAAACCATCTGGCTTGGGCAAAGTTGATCCGCAGGCTGGCAGAGAGGGTCTCTGACTGACACCTCTTCACATCAGTGGGTGGACGACTTCATTAAGCGCCCAGTTTCGCGGCTCCAATCTGGAGAACGCGGCTGAGCTTACATATACACTGTACATGCGCACTTACATCCACGCAAGTACACTTTAATATATGTACATACGCGCAAAGTTTTAGGTAATGATAAAGTACAAGCACAGATGTGAAGTGAAGGTGAAATGTGGGCGGGGTGATTGCAAACCTGGCTTTTCTCCTGTACTCGATCGTGTGCAATGGGGCTCTAACTTGTTTTGGTGCAAAACCTGTTAAAATGGCACACCATATGTAATGTTCCCGGTTTCCGTGCCCCCCACCCCCCCAGGGCTCTAGCTCGTGTGCCAGTGCGCCCAGTCTTTCGTTGTCTTTGGGGTTTTGGTAATTACTTCACTAGAACAGATTTTTCTATTAAAACTCTTTCATTCAAGGACAGCTGTCTTTTAATTGCAGTATCTATTAAAACGGAAAAGAATTGGGGCCCCATATTTATGTCTATGGGTCTTAAAACGAAGACGGGCCGAAATGGGGTGCTCAAATACTGCGAACTTGATAAGATACCGAGTTGTATTTATGTCACATTTTTACCCACGTAAATAAGACATTAATATAATGTGAAAAAATAGGACAATTACATGGAGGGGTGGAGTTGCAATAAACGGCATGCAGTTTAGGACAGGTGTACTGATGATCTGGAAGAAATTTTGTTAATTCCTTTTTTTCTGCTTTTAATTTAGCGCAAGACAAATAGTGGGCGTATTTTCTTCACAGCTTTTTCTACCTGGGGACTACGAACGCAATTTTCTCCTGCCGCACCCGTGACAGCTACCTGCGAAGTGTTCCCAATGCCCCAATCTGCAAGTTATCTTTGGATACCGCGATAAAGCCATTGTCTGCAAGGTGGCTGTTTGCTTGTTGCCTTGCCCCGCAACCCGCCGGTGTTTTGCTTTCACACCGCCATTATAGTCACACGGATAATTGGAGGAATCAAAAGGGAAGACGAGAGCTGACTTTGCCACCGGTTAGCCTCTTGCTGTCTTATTAAGTAACCATCCATGTGTAAATCCAAAATGAATTATTTCCCCGCACATATTTTTTTTCCGGCAGTAAACCTGTGGTGGATTTCGAACGTCAGTGTTTCTTCTCTCTGCACATACACTGGAAAATAAATAAATAAACAAACAAACAAATAAATAAATAAGACAAATATGACGCCTTTTAGATAAATCTTTAGCTTGCAAAGTGACCATCATTCATTTGATCGGTGTGCATTACTAAGCGGCTGTCCACTCGCCAGAATTGTTCCTCCTACTTAATATTTCAAGTACGTATCGCACACCTATTATTAAGATCAAAACTCAGAAGGGAGTTACTGTTTAAAATGAATATTGAGCACTAAACTAGAAATTAATAGGGGTTTGCCGTGTGATAATGTCAGGTGTTTAAGATATTGGTAGACACCACAGCCAGACATACTTAGCAATAATTACTCTCCCATCTTGAAAAATATGGAACACTGCTGTGTAATGAGGATGTGCTTTATCTAATTTTAAAAATTATATTGGTATATCTAATGACTTAATGACTGCTTTTCCATGTCTGTAGTTAGATATTTGAGCAGTATATGCAAATCAGTCCTGCAGCTGTGGATTTTCCTTATGTCTGATCCGGGGTGACTTTGGCGGACTCACTGCCGTTTCCTTTTCCCCAATGCACCCAGCCCCCTCCTAGCAGATGCCCGGGCAACAGTTGCAGCTGCGTCTCCCAGTTCTCATGCCCCTTATTTAACAGTCAACAGGTAAGATGGGGAAGTGTCCAGACAGAATGTATCACCATCATTACGGCGTGAGCAGGCCCTACCATGAATGTAAAGGAAACGTAGGGTGTCCTTTGAATGATCCTGTTCAGTCAATCTGGCAACCAGTTTGCACTCGGCCGGTGCTGTATTTTTTATGAGGCGTAATAAAGACCCTTAGTAGATATATCAGGAACGCATCTCTTACGTCTTGCATTTTAAGTTATAGCTTATGATGCACGTTGCATCTCTTTCGCTTACAGTTGCGTAACATGACCGCGCGAAAGGGTTGTGTTAAAAGTGATAGACGTCTTCAGTTTTACTAAAAACTGTTCTGGTTTTGTATGTTTGTGGCTTGTCCAGGCTTAAAGAAGGGGAGAGGAGTGTTTGTATTCTGGGGCAAAGGTGTTGATGTTGTAGAACATGAAATTTGTATCGATTTGTACGTCATGCCTTGCGTATGGAAGAAAGCTAATACTACAACTGCATGTAAATTCACATAGAAGTGTTGTTTTTGTGAATTATGTAATTAACGCGGGAAATAGAATTTTTTTGATCGTGTCGTGCTACTTGAAGAAAGGATTTTTGAACGTAAACATTTTGTTTGGTTCAGTTTTTTTTAATGATTATAGTGACGTTTATGGAAATAAATATTGTGTTTATAACACTAATGTTAGCTGTTTTGTACTTCCATATACTGGCGAAACTGGTGTTACTTTACTTAGAGGTTAAACCTTTAACGTAAAGTCAAACGAGGGGGAGACGTAGCATTGTAAGAATGTGTGCGCCTTTGGATGTTGTGCCAGTACGTTTAGTTGTAGCACTGCAGTAAAAAATGTAGAGACTAGGGTCACTTGTCTTAACCTGTTGCGAACACAGTGATATCACTGTTGACTGATGTCCAATAGTTAATGTGTTTGAGCCCATCTTCCATCAAAGTGTGAAATAAACATTAATTAACAGATGTTTTCATTTAATTTCTTTAATAAGTAGAGTTGTTAAATAAGTGTTTTGGTGGCCCAATTACAGTGTGTTAACATTTTTAAAAAATAAAAATGCAGCAGTTACGGAGAATATTAATAAATGATATTTAAAATAACATAAATATATAATCTTAATGATACAGGTATGGCCTTTCCTTACTTACATTTAAATATTTATATATCTTAAACACAGTGAGAAGAACACAGCTTAGTTTTAAACAAATGGATGGAATGTTTTACTAATTACTTCTGTTTTTAGTTATGCAGTCAATAGTGTGTCTGTGTGTGTGTTTTTCCCCCCAGTAGACTATGTACAACATCCGACGAAGGTTTGTTTCGCTCTGAAATGAACTCCAGGCTTACACTGGACTTGATCAGGTCAGTGTTCATGTCAGGTCTTTTGTAACTTATTGTCATTGTTGTTCCATAGAGTATAGGGGCTCGTTGTAGGTACTTGATGGCCACAACATATGGGAGTGTCTGCCCTCTTGGTAATGATTGGTAAATGTTATTGCTAAAGGCAGTAATAGCCTAAGTCAACTTTACCGCATTAGCGACAGCTTCCTAGGTACGTTACAGTCACGCCTATCCAAGTAACATCCACAATTTCATGCTTAGTCATCCATCCCTGTTGGCACGTTTGTTTGTCTTGTGTGGGCAAAATATTTTTCATACCCATCATTAATAAAGATGTTGTTAATGCTAAATAAAGGCATGGTAATTGTAGCAAATGTGGGTTTTATAAATTCAGATGCTTGTTAATGTTGTCGGCATCGGGCACACGTATCAAAAATATCGACTATGAATCAATACTGGATTTTGAAGGTCTGCGTTCCCCCTCCCAACCTTCTCTGTTTTAGAGTCTTAGCCTGGAATAAGGCAATGCAGCCAGGTCTCTTGCGAGAATGTAGCGTGGACCTGAGCAGGCAGAGAGGTAAGGATGTGGAACGGTTTGTATGTATATGCTCACGGGCCATGTGGTTAGGTACCCTCAAGCTAACAATGGGTAGGACCCCGTTTTTCCTCCAGAACTGCTTCAAGGCTAGACAAGTTGTGTGTTCAGAGTTGCCACTTTGTATACCACTTGTACTGAGCTGTTAATTTTGCACTTGTGGCCTTCCCGTTAGCTTTAACGAGGCCGGCCGTTCTCTTCTAACCTCTCTCATTAACAAGGTGTTTTTGGCCACAGAACTGCTGCTTGCTGGATGTTTTTTGTTTATCGCACCATTCTCTGTAAACCATAGACACAGTAGTGTGTGAAAATCCCAGGAAGGTGGCTGCTTCTAAGATGCTGGAACCACCACGTCTGGCGCCAACAATCACACCATGTTAAAAATCACTTAGAACATAAATCTTAGCCATTCTAGCGCATATTCAAACAGTAACCTCTTGACCCTGTCGGTCTTCTGTTTGTATTCAGTTGTAACCACCTGACTTACTGCACTTTGCGTTGACCAGCAGGTGTTCCTAATAAACTGGACACTGAGTATGTAAATATAACATAATACACAGATCCTTACATAATACAGCAGTTTCCTTCTTTGTTGATGCACTGGCATCACAGCAGCTAACCCTTAGCATTCGAGGTCTTCCACATTACGGCGGCCATTTTGTGATGACACTTTTGTCTATTTCAGCACATTTGTCACCCGCTTAGTCAAATACCTTTACTGTGAAGAGGGGAAAAAAGTATAGGAAAAAGGAAAAGGTGCAGCGGCTTCTAACACTCTGCAAATTGCTTCCTGATCGAGCCCTGAGGCCCGCCACTGTTTTAATTGATATTTAAAGGGTTGGTAAGTCAGTGTCGGGTGACGAAAGGGTAAAAAGTGACTCAGTCAAGGTGTGGTAACGGGATGAAAAGCTGAGAGCTGGTTTTATCCTCTGTTAACGCACACGTCGCCCCTAACGATGTGCCCCTCCGACGATAGCAGGAAGCTAAAGGCGCCTTGTTTTATTTTTAGTCCGATGTTGCGCTTAATCTTCCTTCATGCTCTGTGAGTCCTACAGAGGTCTTCATCCTTCACATCCTTCATTCCGATGGAAGCTGGAGAGGTTGCCCATCAAGGGGCTAGGAGGGACGCTGCAGGGATCCACAGAGCTACGGTGGGCCTGTTGGACCGTACCGTCGCTGCAGACTATGGATCTGACCTCATACATCGAAAGGAGGTTACAAACATTTCATAGCCTATTCGCCAGAGGGACATCTTCCTGGGTGAGAATTTTTTAAAATTTTATTGTGCTTTTTGTTTTGTTTATATAGATGAATTAATAGCTATTAATAATTATTATAGCAGTTTTTAGTATAACTTTTTGAATGCAAAACTGAGAACCCAAAGTTCATTTAAATGTGTCATGTGTGGCGAGCAAGACCTGATTTGCCGAGGTTATTTATCTGTTTCTTGAGTAATACGATCACACGTGTTAGTCCCCTTAAGTGGCCTCTCGTGTTGACGTGAGCAAGTAATGAGACGCTGACATTTTATTCACTGTTTGTGGAGTGGGTGCGACAGAAGGAAAAAGAAAAAATACCCAACCTGGGATTTTTGAACTTAGCCTCTTAACTTAGCCGAGTTCCCCGACTCGAATTCCAGAATGATCATTAACCTTTGGATTCATGTGTGTGCCCCCCCCTTTCAGCCTGGACATTTTTTCGTTTTCTATTTGCTTCCTAGCCCCATATGTCACTTTCCTATTTCCTGCCTACAGACAGCAGGGAGCGGTTCTATTATCACCCTCGCAGAGCTGTCTGTGAATGTGAGACACAATTCCATTTCAGTTTGCCACGGGGAGGCCGACCAAGAGACACCGTGCGACATGCGGAAATTGGCTCAGGGCTCCCTGTACTGCGGCCGGGCTCCACTCATGCGACAGGATGCTTTTCCGGGCGAAAGTTCGGCTTCCGCATTCAGAGCAGATCCGGTGCTCTGAGCGAACGCGAGGATTAACGTATCCAGTGGCGTAGGGTCCCTTAAACCGCGTGCACGTCGCGTGCTGGCCTGCTGGTTCAGGGAGGAAGCTTGTGTCGCGTTCCGTCAGTCAGCAATGCTGGTACCCTTTAGGAATTTTCTCCTGGATCTCACGTTACCTCGATAAACGAGACCAGGCAACAGCCACTAATAGGTCAGCCTGACTTTTCATGCTATGTTCATGTAACACTTACATGGCCTTTGCATCCAGCATCTCCAACAGAAATTTCCTCCCTTCATCCACTTACTAGAACTGGGCATGAGATGCAAATGCAAAATGCATCAGGGAAGTAGCCGCATTCATTATTGTGGAAGCCTGAAGCCATCAAAGAAAATGTTTAAAGCTATTTGTCCCAGTACCAAGTGTACATTTGCTCAGAAAAATTTAAAATAAATTCACTATTAAATTATATGCAAATGAACAGTAATACACTATACAAAATAACAAGAATTTCTTCTTCTCTCTAGAAAAGTCACTGATATCTTGTCAGATGGCTAGAAAAACTCAGCTTTGGTTCCCAAACCAAATATTCATTCAATTTCACCTCTTAATTAATTAACTAAGTCAGTAATAAATAGTAATAATTTGGTGAGGTAAAGATCAATCAAACATGGTATGCTAGGGGTCAGGTTGACAAAATTCCGATTCGCCTCTGAATTGTCATCTTAGCATAAACAGCAAAATAAAATAAAACACTTTGCTCTGTTTGCATACAAACAGCTATGGGATGCTGTTCTTTGGCGATCATTGTTCCGTAGCGCAAAAGTTCCCTGAACCGCAAAGCTCTTCGCCTTTTATTTTGGCGTAAATATCTTATGCAGATTTCAGAGCTCTAGCAGTGTCTGAGTTGTGTGAGAAACGCCATATCATTTTGACCCCCTTCACAGACATGCTTCACAGAGACTTTCCTGTTTTTTTTTAAATTCTCTACATTTCAGGCCAAATAAATAGAAATTCTCTGAGGGGCTGGAACAGAAATGCACACACCGGACGCCATCTCTAATCTTAAGCTCAAATTGATGTTTTATAAATAATTCCAACGTTACAAACATCAAGGCCACAATCACAACAGTCCAGTCATATTCATCCGTCATAAGTCAGCACGGTCGGACCGGCGCCTTTCATCGGAAATGGCCTTAAAAAGTGCGGCTTTCTTGAATTTTTTATGCTGCGGGCACACCGGGGACGGCGGCTGATGTTCCTCAGCTGTGGATGGGTGCCGGCTCATGGCAGCCGGAGCAACAGAACGGCCACGGCCCCGTGGTCATGCGGACCCCTTAATTTTTAACGAGACCCGATGACACGTCGGACAGTCGATAATCGGTCATTTGCAGGTGATAAGTCACAGTTTTTGAGACTGTGTTCTCGTGTTCTTCACCTATTTATCAAGCTTTACATGGTAGGTGTTTATCTCACAAGACTGAAGTATGGAGGCACAGCCTGCCTGATTGCTGGATTTTTTTGTCCATTTGTGGATCGTGCTGTCTGAACTTATGCTAGGTATCTAATATGCCAGACACCCTGTTTTCCCTGCTGGCACTGGAAGGGACGTCTTACCTGTTAAAGGTACACTGTTACGACATAGTGAGGACTCAGAGCCTCACATAGCTTCCCATCAATAGTATGTAAGCGCCCAACCAGCACAGGATCGCAGTGGGCCTGGAGCCTTTCCCGGGAAGTACAGGGCACAAGTCGGGGCAGTCTGGATAGGGTGACTCAGCACCTCATTTTATTATCATAATCATTTATTTTTTGCAGTAAAGATGCTACGATGGTTGCTTATGATTTTTGAGACGTGCTTTGTGGAATCCAGGTTGTTGCATGGAGGAACATAACGCGACATTAATAAATCAGAGCGAGTCATCCCCACGTCCTTCTTATTCTCAGTCTAGCTATTTAACGATGATCCTGTCGAATTTTGCATTATGCATTTTTCCCCTTCGGATTCGGGGCTACCTGTTTAGTAAAAGTTGTTCTTTGCCATTGTTACTTTATATCAAAACAATCCTTTTATTGGGGTGAAAATTATAGTTGGGAAAGGGAGAGCTGAAATTGTGAAACACAATACAGGATTAAGCGGGGAGGGGAGATATATACCAAATGGATGGAACAGTTGTATCGTAGTTGTGCTGTAATTTTTTTCCGTATATCGAAGCGGCCTGGGATTTCTGTGTTTTATCGTCTCCTTCCCAGCTACCGCGTCTGAATGCCTTGTGTATAAAAGTGTTAATTGAAAAACATTTATTTGAGGGGTCCAGAGAAAAAGACAGCAGGAATAACACATGTAAATAACATTTGGCCCAATAGCGGGGCTTCTGCTTTCAACCGAGAGCCAACTGTAGATGGAAGGAAAAAAAAAAATGCAGCCGAAATATGGATATCCACGCTGGGAGATATTAAAACACAGAAAGACATTTGCATACGTAACGCCTCAATCGCTGCTTAAAACTTAAACCCTTATATTTACACGCTGAAATGAGACGGGTTAATATCTATTCTGAGCTAGGTGTATTAACAAATTCTGTATTGTGTCTTGTAATTAAGTTTTTGGATTTTAAGGTCAGTTTTGTTTGTGTTTCTAAGCATCCTCAGCCCCAGATCATGATTATTATTAGTGTTTTATGATTTTACACCACGATCAGGCTGCAGGACACGCCTGATAACCCTACACGCGGTAAAAGCCTCTTCTAACGGAGGGGGCTGATTACTCAGAGAGGCCACGTTCCCTTTTTAATTAGTCTCTCTGGGCTGGGGGGGGGGCGTGCTGGCCAGGCCTCTGACTGTATGATGTGGTGACCCGAACGTGCTCTTAAACTCCATCCACAGTGCCACACCATGAAGCCGCGCACCGCTGGGGTCGCCGAATGGGCAGGGGGATGCATCGCGAATGTTTGCTCTGACGGCACTCGATAATGTTATGCATTTTAGTGTTACGTATTAAATACAAAGAAAAAAAAATATTATGGGTAATTTACCGAAGTACCCAAAACCCACTTTTCTGTGTTGGGTACTAAAGCTGTAAGTTAGCTTAACCTGAGCTGTACTCTGTGCTTCTGTACTTGTAATATACTTATATTCTTATAAATAATGTATTAACGCAAATAGAATTTTCTGGTACGCATTGCCAACACGCTAAAGCTGAGTAATTTTGTTTAAAATTATGGTTTTTTTCCCCCCCATACCAAATGGTCAGTAGTCTCCACTCTAGGGCATTATAACCAAGTGGCTGTAAGTGGTAACTGCTGTTATGGGTAAACCTTTTAACTGTGTGACAATGACAGGTCGCTGTAGTCATGGGTAAATCACAGCAGCACAGGACCTCAGACCTTCTGTAATCCCTAAGCGGCGTTTTCATGGCCTTTAAATGCAGTGTTTGTCATTGGTGGTGATTTAATAGTGGAGCACCTGGTGAATACACGTTCTGTGATGTCATAATGAAACTCATACAAAGGCAATCTGCCGTGCATTAGCCAGAAAACGGAATGGTCACATGTCTTGCACTGTCCTGAAGGTGGATCAAATTGTTACAATAATGGATAGTCACGCGAAACATCCTTTAATTTTTTTGTCTGTGATTTCATCTGTGATTTTTTTTTCTGCATGCATAATTATGAGAGAAAATAAAGTGCCCCCCCAGGGACACCATGGCCATGCTTCGGGGGGGGGGGGGGGGGAGTTAGATAAAAAGGGTTTAAAAGCCACAAAAGC
>JAODLD010000001.1:44995568-45009374 GCA_026781065.1 Mormyrops boulengeri
TATATATTTTTTTTTTTTTTTTTTTGTTTTTTTTCTTTTTTTTTTTTTTTTTCTGTTTTTTTTTTTTTTTGTCAAATAACCGGCCCCCCCCCGGCCCCCTTTGGCCTGGCTGGGGGGGGGGGGGGGGGGGAGTTAGCTAATAAGGGTTTAAAAGCCACAACTGCCCAGGCAGCCTTCTGTAGACCACCAGCTGCCTTTTTTTCCATGCAGCACCGATTCTTTCTGACAGTGGAGTTCTGGGGGCGATGGGAGACAACAGGGGTGAGAGGTCATGTTCAGATTCAGTTTAAACAAAGCTGCAATTAAGCAAATTCTTTAATAAGAAGTGGACCATCCTGCAACACTTCCTTCAACTTAATAAAAAAGACTTTGCATTGATTTATAGGTACAGCTGCCGAAGTGACATCTGGCACACAACATATAAATAACTTAGATGCCATCTTGAATGCATCCCCATGAAAATTTTAGTGACACTGTAATATAAGCCACTACCTGTCATGAATCTCTAATAACCTTGGCGATACGCTTTTGAGTTCAGCGCTGCGAGCACCCAGCCCTCGTCGCTGCCCTGACAGCCACATGTTTATCCATCCGACATGAGAGGGGCTATTTTATAGTCGGAAAAAGCAATCGCATCTGACTGGGGCAGCGTTCCCAGTCTCCGGATCCTCACTGGCTGTAATTTCCTTGTCATTTTCCGTGCCTGGTCACGTCATTGATAGTGACAGTGCTGGGCATTAGGTAAATTCCCAAGGCTCACACTCTCTTTCAGCCCCGCCCTGTGTGGCCGGCCAGGACAGGCGGCAGCAGTGGGCGCGTGGTAAGGTACGGCGGAGAATCAGATCTGGCCGGGAGCGACGCCTTTTATGGGCCGAACGTCCGGCAGAGGTGGACATGGGCTGGCAAGCAGACGTGTCGCCCCTGAGTCAAAACGTCTGTCAGTGACCGTGTGACCACTGGGAGTGTCTTTCATTAAGGACTCTGGCACGGAGCCAGAGGTGGATATGCAGGTGCAGGATGTGAAGAATATTAGGCCTCTGCTTTGGGGGGGGGGTGTTTACTGGCCAGTATGACACTTTGCAGCTGTGCTGTGTTCGAGCTTGTTATCGACGTCTGATCAATGCTGGTACAGGGCTTGGTTCTGGGATGTGGATCAAAGCAATTGCCTGATCCTGGCCAATTTAACAAGCCGCCCATCTGATCCTGTGGTCACATATGTATATATGTGTGGCTGTGTGCGTATACACACTACGTGACAATTTCATATTTTCATTTAATTTAGTTTTTAATTTATTTCCACCATCATCCTGTACTGGCTAAGCAGTGATGTGGACTGTATGGATAGGCAGGTGGACATTTGAATTTATTTTCAAATTTCTGTGCAGAAAAAAAAAATAGACCTGCCAGCCAACTTTGGTGCCCAGCCCCCCTTTTATATAGGGTGCCTGTCGCTAATATAGGCGTCTAAATCGGTGCCTGAGCCTGCCCTTCATCCAGACTCACCAGCCTTTGTTTATGCCCAAACTGAGTAGTTAAGTCCTCTCTAACACACACAAAGAGGTCCTGAGGGATGGAACGGTCTTGCCATTAATGATGACGCTGGCTCCTGGGTGATTTTGACCACAGAGCAGGCTAATATGTGCAGTGCACTGGAGCAAACGCGCATGGAGGACAACCTGCCACTCAGTGGTTTAAAAAAAAAGAGCCTTGTTTGCTTATTATATGATAATGCCCAAAGTGAACAATAATCCTGTAATGAGTGGTAGATGGCCGCCGGCTTTGATTGGGCACAGGCATGTCCATGCTTGTGTGTTTCAGGAGAATAGATTACTGGACCTTATTCCACCGCGGGTAATGACCTCTCTCGTTAGCCTCGCAGATGTAAGCCTCATCATTAGGACGGCAGCCCCTCCACCTCTCCGCAGAACCTGAGTAACAGGACACCCCCGAATTTCACACTTTCCGGGCCTCTGTGTTTACACATAATTTCAGCACGACGTGATGTTCGGATGACGTCGAACAGGAAGTCATATCGAAGATGGTCATGTGACCGATGGTATGACATGGTTTTATGTTCTTGCCGTTCATTTATATTATCTGTTTTTTAGGCTGTAATATACAGACGGAGCATGACTTCTGAATGCTGTGTGTCTCGGGAAGGATGAGCTAAAGGGCCATGATACTGTCACTTTCTGGTGCTTTCTTGGGAAAATTCCAGGTACTATGTCATGGAAGTCACTGTTGCCATTCAGGAAAGTCATTTGTTTAAACCATAAAATCACTACATAAGTGGACAGGACCTGGTTGATTTGTGTTTTGTGGCACAGCTGTTCACTGCCCATGCAGATGTTATGCAACAGCTGTAACAATTCATGAATGTAATATTTACTAAGAGGTACTTCATGGTAAAAAATATCAGTGGTGTACTTTTTCGTCGTTGATCATGTGACCATTTGCGAAGCGCATTAGACTGTAGATTTCTCACTGTCACCATCGTGCCAGTCTTCTCTCATCTGTGACTTGCCCGGACAGATGCTTTCAAACTTCCACTGGGGGGCAGAATGGGGGAAGAGGGGAAGTGATGTGAGTGACCGCAGCATCACTGTCAGGCCGGCAAGGAGACACCGGGGCTGGCTGAGATCTGAGGCCTTATCTGTATAGCCAGTGCTGCTTGGCGAGTTTGGTCATCACTGCTCCAGTGTACCAGTTCCTCACTGGAAAGTAGCTCAACCTGAGCTGATTTTCGACTGCAGTTGAACAGGACACGAGTCCTCCAGCCCTCACATAGCAGCTCACTGGAACACCCGTGGGTTAGGATGTACTTACTCTTGCCAGATAATATGTATTTATTCTGCACCTCCCTTCCCCAAAGTGTCACCCCACAGTTTATTTAATACAAATCACAAAAATGGTTTAATTATTCTGGCAGAAACATTACAAGGCTGTAAATGCAATGGATCTTGCACGTTTCACAAAAAAATGGCTTAATTATTCTGGCAGGATCATTGCAATGCTGTAAATGCAATGGATCTTGCACGTTTCAAATTTCCAGTACAGGGAAAAAAATGAGATAGGTCACAGACAGGTTGACAAATCCTTGGAGTTGATTTTCTGCGCTACTATAGTTATAGCTAGTTATCTAACGCGGACTGTCAAACTGCGTGAGTCATACAATAAAAGATGCAAAAGCTGTCGTCTGTCACCACCCAGAATGCGCAGCCAGAGACTCGAGCTCTGCATGTGAAGGATGCATTAATCAAACCGTTTCGTCGACGTCAGCGGCCAACCTGAGTAAAGTAGTACAAAAGTGATAATTAATTCAAGCGTATTACCCAATGTGCATATTATTGGGTCCTTCCATTCCTCTTCATTGATATTTTTTCTTGTTTTTCTTGCAGGATGCGATGATCTTTTGCAATGGAGGCCCCGACGACTTCTGATACTGCCCACAATATGTTGGATGTGGGGCTCCCGCAGTGGATCTCATGTCTGTGTGTGGGTTCATATCCTGTTAGGGTGAATCCATTTTAAAATGTTTACTGAAGCAGGGCCATCTATGAGGAGAGAACTTTGTCTTGCAAATAGACATGATGTCCTTAATAGCAGTGTACAGTATCACACTGATGGTTCCCAGTACTGTGCCCATTTTGACGTTGCGGTACTGAATCAGAATTTTCTGTTATTCTGTCATTTTGTTTTGATGTTTACGCAAGAAAATGTATATAAAAAGACATATGTAATGCAAATATGCAAAATTATATAATGTGTCAAGATCTTGCAATAAAAGGCATTTGCCTATACCTGTACACCTGCAGAGTCTGTGTGATAGTGTGAAAATAGAATTGGGAAACTTGTCTAGCCGTAAAGTGTCATTGATAGTCTTTTTAAATTGTCATTATTTTTTAACTTATTCTGGGCCTTGCTGTTTTTTGCGACATGCCTGTCTCTAGCAGTTTGCTGCTTTACTGCTACCGAATACGTACGTTTCCGTATTTAATCTCACTTTTGTATCTTTGATTTTAAATATTCGGCTTCACAATTAAATATACTACCCACTAAGACTACTATTAAGTCTATTTTATAACGGTCTGTAGCGCAAAACTAAATATGTAGACTATACAACAGACAAGCGGAATAAAGCGAACGCGCAACTATAAAAAAAACCGCATCCAACATGCTTAAAATCGCCAGACTTCGTTTTCGTGTTTTTATGCCTGAAACAAGAAAAAAAAATCATGTTGTGTCTATAACGGTCATTAGTATTACTCAACAGGTATTAGACATTCCTAGAGGTGATAAATCATTTTTTTCCCGAAATTAAACATCACCGTGAAACATCTGCGTTAAAGCCATATGCATGATTTATTTTCTTACATCACTCGCATGAAGGTCCCACTTTAGTAATTAGCAGGTGGTCATTTACACGCACACACATATATATTTGCGTATATGTAAAAAAATTACATGCATCATATTTTTCTCTCAAGGTCCAGGGGCCTTTCTTACATTATTATTTCCCTATTTGAAATGGAAAATGCATAGCAACAACATGCTTATCGTGAGCATGTCTAAGCGCAATCGTAATACATTTAAGGTAACCGCACTTAAAATCTACAATAAAACCAGGGGCTATGGCGAGGGATGGACAGCAGTCTGTTTTCCGGGATTTTGGCAAGGATTCTGTCACAGTCCCCTATACATCATGAAGTCTTTCGCTCATAAAAATAATTGGCCTATATCGTGCTGAGAACAAGCAATTTTCCCTCGAGAATTATTTCCCCCCAGAAATGAATTAAGCTTAAAGAATAGCAGCTTTAGTTGACTATGATGACAAATTGGAAATATGCGGATGTACTCATTTGGACGTTATTTCGATTTAATCTAAATACACAAAATGTTTACGTTTATGCTGAAAAGAAAATAATGCGCTGTGCGTCAATATAGGAGGCACTCAAACCGTTAACAAATATCGGGTCCAGCTTATGGACTTTTGCTATTTATGTCTATAGATAGCAAACTCATAAATGATTTTGAAATTCATGCAAAGTGATTTAAATGTGGCCGTGTATTCCGATTAATCTGCCGCTATAACTGAACTTGAATATAATATTCTACTTATTGTTTAACATTTCTTTGAACATGACTTTTTTTGCATGATTTGATAATAAAAAGGTGTTTTATGTTACGATGATATAAGTATTCATTTGGAAAATGCATTTGGTACGAAGACCCTCTTCAGTCATACGTCTAAGTAGCCTGCTTGCATTAAATATTTATTTGTCCTGGAACCAGTAACCTATCTTTAAAGGTACTGAGAGATTTCACGCTATATCACAAGCATTTTAAGGTATGAGCACTAGCTGTCATATTCGGTGTTTTAATAATAAATTGTCGTTTCACTGCATGGTCAACACACTTCGCTACTTATGCTAAATGAACATACACATATTTCCCCGTAATCATAAAAAGTATACAAAATCTAAGAAATGTCAGTAAACAAATCGGATTTTACCTACCATTTTAGAGTTTTATCTCTCATATCCTACGAACATGGACATAAAATACTAGTACTGACATTAAGATAGTCTTACTAAGTTGCCAAACTACTGGATATACATATAGCTGAAATTCAGTTATATATATATATATATATATATATATATAAAATTCAGGATCAAGAAGACCTTATCGCATCCAGAAGCATCTCTTGATATTTGCTATATACATTGAAATCAGGGCTCAGATGATTATCCTAATTAAAGTCCGTCTAATTAAATTACTGTCACGGGCTAACCAATAGCAAAAGTCGTTTCATTAGCGTTGCTGGCAGGAAGATCAAAAGCGAATCGTTCCTGATTGCAGCGTAGTGTCAATTGGCTCATTTGTCGTCTAACTGAAAAGCTAGTTAAAACCGCAGGAAGGCGTTTTCTCTCTAACTCGATTTGTGGGGCGTTGAGTTAAGCGAGTGGATATTTCACAAAGGTTGCGTGAGTCGCCGTTTGTAACTGAGCTATGCAGCTGGGGCATTGTATCTCGCCGTCCATCATGCTCTCCAAGAAATTTCTGAATGTGGGCAGTGGTTTTCCCAACTCAGATGGATCCGAGCTAGCCATACAGGACCACCCTGTTATGTCCGCTAGTGACAACCTGGAGAGTAGTTCACCTCTGAAAAAAAATTCCAGTGGGATGACGAATCAGTCGGAGGGAGACAATTTTCCTGACTCCAAGGACGCACCGGGGGACGTCCAGAGAAGCAAACTCTCTCCTGTTCTGGAAGGAGTCTCTGAAATTCGTCACAATTTCGATGGATCTGCAGCAGAACGGTATCTCCTGTCTCAATCCAACCAGCCTCAGCCAGTGTCTGCGTCTCCTAGTGCCATGTTCCCCTATCCGAGTCAACACGGACCAACGCATCCCGCCTTTTCAATCGGGAGTCCGAACCGCTACATGTCTCATCACCCGGTGATAACCAATGGAGCGTACAACAGCCTTTTGACCAACACCTCTCCGCAAGGCTACCCAACAGCGGGTTACCCTTACGCGCAACAGTATGGACACACTTACCAAGGGGGGGCTTTTTACCAGTTCTCCTCGACACAAGCTGGGCTCGTGCCTGGAAAAGCTCAAGTCTATCTGTGCAACAGGGCTCTGTGGCTGAAATTTCACAGACATCAGACAGAAATGATAATCACGAAGCAAGGAAGGTGAGTAAACACGAAAACACCAAAATTAACCGTTTTTATCGCGTTTGTGGTAGTTGTTTATTTTTACGTTGTATTATTATTATCGTTGTTGTTTTTGTTGTTGTTACTGTTATTCTCGTAGGCTTCTGTATCTGCAACATTATTTTGGGAAAATATTGCTTTAAAAAAATGTCAGTGCTTGATTTATCATCAGTTTAATAATAATAAAAATGACGACTAAATTGACTGAAGATCCGTCGGATGTTTTCAAATATGTAATGCATAAAAATAACAATATATAGTTTTAAATGAGTTGTGCTTAATTTCTCTGCTTTAAATTAATATATTTCATATTTGGAAAATATTTATCGATCGAAATTATCTTGGGCTGTGTTGGTGTATTTTACAATCGACTGACAGTTTGTTTAATCGCATTTTGTTCTAGGCGAATGTTTCCCTTTCTTAGTTTTAATATTTCCGGTCTGGACCCGACGGCTCATTACAATATTTTTGTGGATGTAATTCTTGCCGACCCCAACCACTGGAGATTTCAAGGAGGAAAATGGGTTCCGTGTGGTAAAGCGGATACAAATGTCACAGGCAAGTTCTCCTAATTAAGATTCTAAGCCAGTATAGTTGGGAATCGTGCGTGATATTATTTCGTCGGGAGTCCGCGCTCACTTAGCGCTGATAAAATCACCCTTTCAGTCTGAAAACAAGCTTCATAAACCTTGCTTCGCAGCTTCCCTTAAATAATGAAACAAGCTCATAACTAATGTCCGTATTTTTTTGTTTTTTAAAAAAGGTAAATAACAATGTTTTCCTTATAATGTTGCCCTCCAGGAAACAGGGTGTACATGCACCCAGATTCCCCGAACACCGGCGCCCACTGGATGCGCCAAGAAATTTCCTTTGGAAAACTTAAATTAACAAACAATAAAGGCGCCTCAAATAATACAGGACAGGTAAGCTTCGGCTCTTCAAAATCTGGAAATGGAACGTAATGTATTACGCAGGCCTAGCGTTTTATTCAGAATAAATTAAGAAATGCGCGTATGCTGTACAATACACGTAGCCTATTTATAATGCATCGGAATGATTTCGGTCCAATTTATATATTTCCATAAAAATAAAATCGCATCTCACAACGCCATATCAAACCAGTATTTCCTTGAGCAAAATAAAAGATGCGACGTGAAAATTCAGATTTTCACACTATGCCATATTACGGCTCGCCAAGCGAGTGGCCTGAAAGTATGGACACCCTTTTCTGAGCTCGCGAAAGGGACTGAAAAGGATGTGACAGTCGTTAACACCTACGTCTTTTTTTATCCCCGTCTCCTCGGCTGCTCTCCGCAGATGGTCGTTCTGCAATCCCTCCACAAGTACCAGCCTAGGTTGCATGTGGTGGAAGTAAACGAGGACGGGACGGAGGACTCCAGCCAACCCGGCCGAGTGCAAACGTTCACTTTCCCCGAAACGCAATTCATCGCCGTCACCGCCTACCAGAATACCGATGTAAGGAAACTATTTACGTTTATTAGTTTATAAACATATTAGCTTCTATAAAATGTCTAATTATTTTAAATTCATTGCATTTTTTTCTCTCCCTCTTTACAGATTACACAGTTAAAAATCGACCACAATCCATTTGCAAAGGGATTTCGGGATAACTACGATACGTAAGAAACTTAGAAACGGTTTCGCACGCTTATGGCGTGCGATTCTTTTTTTCAGTTTTTTCATCGTTGTCATAAATATGTAACTGACTTGGCGTTCATTAATAATGCTTTCTGATAGTGTTTCAGATAGATTAAAATGCGGGTAGCAGGTAGGATTAACAGTCTTTACACAACTAACCTAATAATGATTTGAGATGAAACACACACATCTTGGATTTATCTATGATAAAAATATAAGACGATCCAATGAATGAGATAATAATAAGTAAACCTTAAAAATCCTACTGCATGAATTAAACAGCCTATATAGCTTACTATTTTCTTAAAGGATACTTATAAACACCAACACAAAGTGAAAACCTGTGCATTCCAAATTATTTTGAATAAGCGTTTGCTTATTATTTAAATAATAATGATGCCCAACACAGAGTTGTATCCGACTTTAATTATAAGTATTATTCACATATGGAGAATTAAGTATATGTTTTAACTGAATGTGTATGCTTTTTAACTATTGTATTGTTCTGTTTAGAAAGTTTAGAATATTTTTGCTGCAAATATACATCCCGACACTTGGGGAAAGACTTCGCAGCCTTTAAAGCCGTTTTATTTGCTTAAATTTATATGCCTTTATGAAATATGGCTGTGTCTTTTATTAGTATTAACGAACAATATTTCAGTTCGGTGTGCCGACGTTATGCGTTCACGTAAACATGGAATTGGATAGTTTAAAACAGTATCTGCGCAAATATCTCTAGTATTAAAGAATAATGTGTCTGACACAAAAGGATAGGTCAAAGACGTTTATACAATGTTTGTTTGTCGTGTGACGTAATAGATATAAATATATTTCTTATAGCCTGTATTGCAGATAATAAAATAAGAAACTGAGTTAAAATAATTTGAAACTCCAATTTCAATAAACGCTCTCACGACAAAGTAACGTGATCATCATTAAACCATTTTCAGCTTGACAGTTTGTCAGTATAACACATCAATTTATTCATCATTCATCAACTTATGCAACACGTAACACATATACGCACATTTACTAAGTAAGTGTGTGTAATTTGGCGTCTTTGTGTGTGTTTTTTATTCAGCATCTACACAGGTTGCGACATTGATCGGTTGACACCGTCGCCTGGTGACTCGCCTCGCTCTCAGATCGTGCCTAGTGCGAGATATGCCATGGCTGGTTCCTTCCTTCAGGACCAGTTTGTCACCACTTATGCCAAATCCCGCTTCCACCCTGGCACCGGGACCGGTCCTGGCACGGACCGCAGCGTCCCTTTAAGCAACAGCTTGCTATCCCCGCAACAAGCCGACGAGACCGCAGCGGCCTCCCCGCAGCGATGGTTTGTCACCCCTGCCAACAACCGACTGGACTTTGCCACCTCGGCATACGACGCTGCCGCCGCTGCTGATTTTGCCGGTAACGCGGCCACCCTGCTGTCTTACGCAGCTGCTGGAGTAAAGGCACTTCCACTCCCCGCTGCAGGGTGCTCTGGTAGACCTCTGGGCTATTACGCCGACCCCTCGGGGTGGGGCGCCCGTACGCCACCTCAGTACTGCAGCAAATCGAGCTCGGTTCTTTCCTGCTGGCCACCAAATTCTGCCGGGAGCAGGACTAGCGCCTCAAACTACGTGGTTGACGAAGGAGACACGCTGGCAACGGAAAGATCTCCGCTGGGTGCCTCCGAAGACGCCAAACCAAAAGACCTGTCGGAATCCAGCTGGACAGAGACGCCTTCATCAATAAAATCTATTGATTCGAGCGACTCTGGGATATTCGAACAGGCCAAGAGAAGACGTATTTCACCGTCGGCCACGCCGGTGTCGGAAACGGCTTCCCCGTTGAAAAGTGAAATGTTACCGACTCGGGAATGCGAGAAGAACTGCGCTAAGGACGTTGGTTACTACAGCTTCTATTCACATAGTTAGATGATGACGGTGCTGCCTCAACAAACGGGCCCCACCGACCCTGGTGCGCTTCGAATTCTTTCTTTTATAAGGGAAGTTGACTTAAGTCAAATATTTGTTTATTTGTAGGCTAGCCTATATTTTGACATGACCATTGAACCCGACATTGCATGCAATCAGTGTACTTTCATGATTAAGGCCATGATTAATCGAATCACCGTTATTATTCCTGAATTAATCCTTACCATTTATTAATAAATTTAGTCAATATTTTTTTCTTCCAAAAAAGCCACTAGGATAAATCAGTCTTTATCCAAAAATCATGGTCCATAGGTACTTTTCATTGAAATTATCGTTTCAAACGCTACGCTAAAGCACAGTTTAATGAAACATACCAAAATACCCTCAAGTTTTTTTCCCCTACACATTTTCTTAATCTATTTTTGTTAATTACGAAAAATATCAATGTACAGATATATTTAGCTTTTAGTAATTATTGTGTCAAATGTAGGGGTATGTTAAACTATTGATCGGTTTTTTTGACATTTCTAAATCTCCTGACGTTATCGTTTTCTGCAAATGTATAGTCACAAAGTGATGTGTGAAATTTATGGATAACGATCTAGCAAATCACAATTTAGATTAATTAAATCGTAAAATCGGCTAATTTATTTGTGCTGCCAACTTTTTATTTCATTGTTAGGTTTTAGCGCCGGGATGTCAATGCGTATTTATCCATGGTGAACATTATTTTATCAATACCTTGAATATGTCTTAATATTTGATATATTTTCTTTTACCTATCTGTCAATAAAACCTGAATTTCAGTCGGTATTTGTAGGGCTAGAGCTTGTGTTTTAATATTAATGTTGTGTGACATATGTTGTAAATGTCGTTACAATGTGAACGTGTGTTTTATTTATTTATTTAATATTATTTTTTACGAAATTAAAAACCTGTGTCTGAAAATGTCGTAAATGTCTTGTTATTCCAAGGGAAATGCTTTATTAACTTATTACTTATATCTGAGTCTAATGTACGTAGTATTTATTCATTTGAGAAGTTATCATGTGCTTTGAAATGCATCATTTATTCAAAACGAGGAATAAAACTCGAGAATTACAATGTAAATCTAAGAACTTCCAAATATGTATAATTACCCGTGCAGGTTACACACTATGGCTTCTTTTCTTGATGAGATTTCATCCGCTACATTATGATAAAGCATCGTTTGCTGTTGAATTGCTCACAGAAAAAAATTTAATTATATACATAAAAAGCAGTAACATTCGTAAATGAGCGCCACAGAAACAGAATGTGTTAAACATGCTTTGCATTCGAATCCTCATAGATCTTAGATGCTGTAACATTATGTTCAGTCTCGATTTAGACGTCATCGACCTTGTATTTTTTGCCCGGGGCTGATTTAAAGATTTGGGTAGCGTTAATCATATCAGGACAATCGAGACATTATGCGATTTTTAACTATAGCCGTTATCTTGCTTCCTTTTCATAATACCCTGAAAAAATGTTACAGTCTCATAAAAGGCGACATTTATTTTAATTTTACTCATTTTTATCATTAAGATTCATTTTAAATAAGATTTTATTATTAAAATATATGATAATGCAATTACTTTCGTATTTTACGATTTAGACAAACATAAATATGCCAATTTAATCTATATATGGAATCTGACACTTAAATATATTCTGGAAATTATTGCTGTGCTCTTGGATTCCATGATATCACTAGAGATTACTGTACACATGGGCTGTAAGTTAGAAAATGTTGGTCTTTTCCAGTTCATCCTGATTATAAATAAAACCTACAACTTTTTTGTAATCTTGAGGATTGTAAAGTAGAGAAATTGGACTTTTTTGTGACAGGCACCCCAATGCATGCAGACAGGATACATGCAACTGATTAATAAACATAGACCTACTTAATTACTTTTTGATAGATTCGTTTTTATATAACTATACATCTATAGGTTATTTCCACCAGAAAATGGCATATAGTTAATTATAGAATACCATTCCAACACTTAAACCCCCCAAAATGTCAAATTAATTACATACTTTTTAATTAACACCAGAATTTACCTTGCTTTATACGCGAGTATAAAAATGGATGGGTGGCTGGATGGATGGATGGATGGTTAATAAGTAAAAGGCCTATTGAGCTGTACATGGCTATTCAGTCACGCTTTACTGCCATCTTGTGGTGACATTAATTTAAACACCAGCACATTGTGCACGAATCATCTGTCGCCCTCTATCCACAAGCACGTACAATAACAAAGACGCAGCTGGTTAAGATTTTAACTAGAGCTGCGCGCAAATGGAATTACGTGAAACACAGTAACCTCTGTTTTTCGTCTGTTGTGGCGCGTTTTCGTATTTCGTGCACTATATTTCCTTCTTAATCAAATACTTTTAAACAAATACTGTTTTCAAAACAATGAATTATATGATTGTTCAGTGCAAAGCTAAAACCTAAAACAAAGGGGCACTACCTTCTGAAGGGTGTTCAAATATTTACAACAAAAAAAAACTCACATTTGTCTGTTTCTGAACTCACTTAATAAATATATTACATTGCAGGGCAGTGGGGCTCTAATGGGTCATGTGCTTATGATTGAAAGGTTGCTGGTTCAAATCCCTCAACAGCAAAATACTGTTCCCTAGGCACTGAATAATAGCAGCCCACTGCCGTATTACATACGGGTTAAAGGTAGAGGACGCATTTTGTTATTGTGTGTCAACAACAACAATTAATCACTTGATGACGTGGAAACTCAGTATGACTGAGGATGTGACTGTTTGTTATAGGAGAGATAATGCAGAAAATGCGTGTAAAGAGGAATCCTTTCTATGCACTCTTCAGCAGCGTGTGCATGACTCAGATGGCTGGTACACGCTGTTCTGGTGTTTCGGAGGCTGTTAGTCATTTCAAAGCCCAGGCGGTGAGCGGCTCAGCATGCTAAGTCTCTGTGTGTGATCAGAAGATTGCTGGTTCAAGCCCCAGCCTCAGCGGAAGAGGCACAGGTCCATGAGCCCTTGAGCGCGGCCCTCTAACTCCCAGCTCCAGGGGCACTGCACATTAGCAGACCCTGCACTGTGACCCCCAAGCCAAAAACAGCAAGATGGGGTCAGTGAAGAGAAGCATTCCAATGTACTAGTGCAAATAACGCATGTGGACTATACTTTTTCCACATCCATATATCTTCCATTATTGATATAGATACTTGCCTGGTGTTTCTCTCTCTATACACTCATGTGCCTTTCAGCAAATATTGCCAATGATCATAAATTATCTGTATGTTGGGTGGTACTCACATAGTCAGGAACTTGGGGCTTATAATTCATTGTTTTTTTTTGCTAGGGGGTGTTTCTATGGTGCACTCTCAGAAAAAAGGGTACAAATTTTTACCTGCTTGTCACTGGGGCTGTACCCTCAAGGGTCTGCCAATGGTACCCTTAGCTATATATAGGTGATTGTACCTAAGGGTACCATT
>JAODLD010000001.1:45023557-45049337 GCA_026781065.1 Mormyrops boulengeri
TACGATGGCAGGAAGTAAATTAATATATCAGGCAATACGTGCTTGCTTTCATCTTTTTATAAAAAGTTCATGGCGCTCCTGCATTAACCTGTTCTCCCCCCCCCCCCGCCCGCTCATCTGTATGCACAATAAAACCTCACTATGGGATTGAGAAGCCTTTCTTTCTGCTCACCCTTTCTTGTGGAAGGTGCCCTGCTGCCGGCTTGCAGCGCCTCAGAGGAAACTGAGCATTATTGTTCAAAAGACAACCCCCACTCCTGTTCCCCAAGCTCTGGCCTCCGTGATCCCCTCAGCCACCTCGCACAGTCCCAGTTCTCCTAGACACTGTTCGGCTAAAGGTTCATTCTAGTATGCCATCGCAGTGGTGCATCTACACGTTGCTGTGTAGCCTCCCCCACAGGATGTAGGTGGTTATTAATAGCATGACCGCTAAATCAAACAGTGATGCTTCATCAGAGAAATGGCGTTTCCTGCTTCTTTAGGGTAATGTATTGCCATTTTTTCCAGGGATTTATTTCTATGCCATTTCAGCCTCTTAAACTTTCTGACATTATGGAGCAGTTAATATTGAGCTGAAAACACCCATCTCTTACAGTAGTTTGACACTGTGGTTTGATTGAGTGGAACAGTACTGAAGAATGATTTAACAATCCATCCATCTTTCAGCTGCTTTTCACATAAAGTCTACACACATAGAGCTGGGACTCAAACCCCCAACCCTGGAGGGGTGAGGTTCCACTGCTACCAAGTGTGTCACCCCTTGACAACATTTAACATCATTAGCACTACATGATGACTGAGAAACTTTCCCTTGTTACTATTAGGTCTTGCATTGATATTCAGTTCATTAACATCGCTGAATGTTCTTTCTAGATTTCCCCTTTCATCCTGCTTCACCACTGAAATGTATTTTATCAGAAACCAGCTGGAGGTATGATCAAGGGTAGAATAAGTATTTTACTACTCAAGTAAATTTATAAAGAGAATAATGTAGAGTAAAGGTACCTCTCCTGGAAACTAACACAACAGCTTGTTTAAAATGTACTAATTGTAATGAATATTGGCTAAATGTGTTCCATTTACATTTTTGTTAATTTATCAGATACTTTTGTCCAACGCGGCATACATTTGCAAGATGTGGATTGGACAGTATCCCAGGAGCAATGTGGGGTTAGGGCATAATGGTGAAATCACTGCAAACCACAGGATTTTTATCCAGTGACTTTCTGATCAGGAGTACAGAGTCTTAACTAGGCTTTGGTGTGTTTTGGGTATCATATGCATAAAAGTCATATGACAGATTATATTATGGGGGACCGCCCTGTAAATTTGATCAAACTACTGGAATAGGGTTGCTTTTGAAAATACCACTGCATATTGTGGCATAATGTATGACCAGCATGAAAATCAGGGTCGGGGCCATTGTGACTACTTACAAGGTAATAAAACTATTACATACATGTAAATGTGTGTGTATATTTGTGCAGACTAGTCATCTCACTCCAGTCAGCTGACAGAAGTTGGCAAACCCGCTTAAACCACAGAGCCACACACCGTCCCACAATGTGCACCAACAAGAAAACAACAAGAATCGTGCGAAAAGTGTGGCACACTCATTTACATTAATGCAGGCTTCTGGCAACTTTACTCCAAAAATATTCATCCTAAATTCTGAATCAGCCGTTTTGTAGGGCTCCTGATTAGTCTGAGATAGGTAGCCTTTGGTACAGTACATTGATTTAAAACCCTTAGGGATGGTCAGCTTTGCTGCTGAAGATCGGACTGATTTCACAGAAGCAAAGTTAACCTTACACTGCAGCGGCGAGTATCTGACACACAATAACACCGTTACTGCGGCCTAGAAATAACAGTGATGGGCCCCAACGAATTACCTGGTTAGCTAGAAATGGTAGCTAAAATTTGACTGCAAATAAAAAAATGTTTAACAGTGTTTAACGACAGAAGGAAATTTTTAAACGTTACCACAAACTGACATGTTGGCTGGGTAAGTGAAGTTCGTGGCTAGCCCAGTTGAAACGATGTGACAGAGTAATTAGATAAAATTAAAACTTCCCTCTCTATGTTTCTTCAATTAGAGACCGAATTCTTGAATGCAGATGACAGGCCAAGACACAGCCGGTACGACGTGACGATGCTATTAACCTTCTTGGTTTTAACTTGGAAAAGTTCCGGTAGGTGCGGCCATGAACGTACTAGTTATATATCAAGGCAACTCCCGTGACGAGCTCCATAAACATTAGTAGGTGTTAATTTTTTAGTTGATTCGCTACCGATATTAAGCACAAAATGACTTGATAGGCTACGGAAAATAATATTGTCCAATCGTCGTTAACGGAGAAGGGAACATGAACATGAAATATGCGTCGTTCCAACTATGTAAGTTGGTAACTTTGTTAGAAAGTATGCTTTTGAAAAACTTATTCGAAGTAAGTAGGCTAAGTTAGGGATGCGGCACAAAATTTCCCTCGTTACTACTGGGTTTGCATTGATATTCAGTTCATTAACATCGCTGAATATTCTTTCTAGATTTCCCCTTTCATCCTGCTTCACCACTGAAATGAATTTTATCAGATACCAGCCAGAGGTATGATCAAATCCCATGAGGATTTTTTTTATTTATAGATCTCTTTTTGCATCGGAACTGCAAAACCACAGCCCCTTGTTGTAGCCATTACGTCTGTGTATGTCATCTTACAGGTAGGGGATGCTCCCAAAAAGTCTTTCAATGGCGAGGAGGTTGGGATGCAATTTTTGTAATTTAAGTCTCATTTACTCCACATCCAGCTTTGACCTCTGTCTTCCGACCATCTTCAGTAGACTGAAGGCTGATTGGACCATGGCTCAGCTGGAGAAGTTCCTGGTTTAGGTGGAAATTAAGGAGCCCTAGAACAACCTTTTGTAAGCTCTTTGAAGGCAGCAAATGACACAAAGGCTGGGGACATCATGGGCGGGACACAAGTTCATTAAATGATGACACATGCACAAACTCATACAGCCAATGGGCAGTTTAGAGACGACACCTTGCTTGATTATGTATCTTTGGACTGCTGCAAGGATCCAGTGTACCTGGAAGAAACCTATGCAAGAGGGGGAGAGGCAGCAACCTCCATGCGCATAACAGGGGCTGTATTTGAACCCACAACCTTGGGGTTGTGAGGTGACAGTGCTCCCCACTGGGAGCCTCCAAACCAGGATTCTCCAGTTCCAGTCCTGGAGGGCCAGAATACAACACAATCTGCAAATTTCCCTGTTAAAGTACATCTACTAAACCTGGTAATTAGCTGATTAAGGTGTTTTTTGAGTAAGGAAATCTACAGTGTTGGATTCTAACCATCCAGGACCAGAATCAGAGAACCCAGCCCCAAACCGTTTACCTGAAATATTTTACTCCACAATATTCTGTTTCTTGAATATTTGTTTCCCTTTACATGTTTATTTTAAAACCTTATAACTAGACTTATGTCATTACAAGATTGAATTATAGGTCCTTTTCTTTAAAAAATAAAAAAAAAAGGTCAGCTTTTAATTTCTAGCGTTCTTAGGAACTTGTTTTTGTGATTATTGGTGTGAAGTTTTCCTACAGCTAGGTTCAAACGGAGAACACAGTGGTATAGAATATGCCACAGCATGGGGGCTTATCTAACAAATATCATTATCCGTTTTCTACGAAAGGTGTGAAAGATTATTTGCTCTGCTGGATTGCCGACAGGTAGGAAAGTGGCTGCAGTAATATTCCTTTAATATCTTTAAATAGCTCCCCTAACTAACTAATTTAAGGAAGGTTTCAGTTATATCCTGTGGAACTTTATTTTAAAAAGTAAGCTGGTAAAAATAAAATCAGAATATCCATTGGATACCAGATGCCTCTTCTAGTTCTGAATTCTACTATGCCTAATTAGGAAACACAAGCATGACATGACTGGCTGTTTTTGGCACAAAAAAAAAGGGGGGGGGGGGACACAGATTTTTGCTTACCAGTCAGGTGCACTGTGAGTCCAGGCTAGAGTGACTCATCTCGCAGGCTGTCATGTTCCTCCTACACTTTTCTGCACTTTTCTGTATGTCGAGCACATACCGCTGGTCTTTTGTATATCAAATATCTCCAGCTCCGCTCAGGGCCTGGGAATCACTGCCACTGACCTACTAAATATCTCCAGCGAAACATGCCTCTTCCCAGCGTGACTTCCAGAAAATGGGTTTTCCCTCGGTGCTGTGTCGTTTTTACGTTTTTTTGAGCCGGGTATCAGGATATGTCATGAAGAGCTATTCTTTCATTTTGCGTGATGGACGGAGACAGCCCTTGACAAGCAGTGAAGGCCTCTGCTGCACCCCGTACTAGGAGTTGCCTTTAACCAGGCTGGTTCCATAGCTTTTTATCTGTTACAGGGTTATGGTGAGCCTAGAAACCTACCCTAAGAAGCACTTGGCACAAAGCAGGTGACATAGATGGGATACCATCACTGACATTCACACACTCAGTACGTTTACAGGCACAGTTAAGTCGAGCTTGACTTTGCTATTTAATCGGACTGCTGTCCTTGTCACAAGTTCTTTTTCGAACATCTGGTTCGTGACATGATTTGTTCGTGAATACAGTCATGGCCAAAAATATTGGCACCCCTGCATTTAGATTTGTTTTTTTCCTTTGCTTTTCTGTGTTCTTCCAGTGCCAACAAAAGAAATTAAACATGACGATACCAAAGCATTTGTAACTGCAGCAATTTTCTGGGAGAAATGGTGCGTTTTCTGACATAAATGCAGGGGTGCCAATATTTTTGCCCATGACTATTTATAGTTTGCTTATTGCTTTTATTTTAACAATATGGCTTTACTTGTTTGATTTCTAACATTATTATCATTATTCAGGATTCCATTTTTGTTATTTTTAGGCCTTTAGTTTGTAGTCATCGTTGGAATTGGAATTGTTATTAAAGTTTCTACGCCTTTTCAAAATAATTTGCCTATTGGATCTCAGATGATATCTATAGGAAGAATTCAATGTTGAAATGAATAACTTAATGTTCTAGTTGTAATTATTCATTTCAACATTGTATCCAATTTTGATGCCCACTTGACATCAGCAAGGTCTGGTTCATAATCTGTATATGTGTATGTGTAGGTACAGTGCCTTACATGTTTTGGCATTAGGCAACATATTCTATTGTTTGGCATTCAAGATCATTGGCGTTCAAATTGTAATTTATACTAATCATGATGCAAACTTGGTAGCAAAACATACAAGACAAGTTTAGCAACTGATATTTACATTACTTGAAAAAGGAATCCTGACATAAAGCAGCCCTGTCTGTAGGTCACTCCATAAAACACTGTGATTCAGGGGAACCTAAATAATTTAAAATTGGATGTACATTTTCCAGCAAAATTCAAAAGGGGTGCAATTCCCGGCAGGTACCCTGCCATAAATGGCACCCCCCTGTATCTTTGTCTCTGGTGATTATATCACAAAATGCTTTGGACAGTACATTCTGTGTGGCAAAATATACTATCTGAGCAAGTTTCATTTAATTAGCACCAACAGAACCAGAATTCAAAGGGAGTGGAATTTACGGCAGGTACCCTGCTGTAAATGGAACCCCCCTGCATCTTTGTCTCAGATGATCATATCATATTTTTTTCGATAATACACACAGTGGACCTAAAGTTGTTATCTGAGCAAGCTTCACAGATTCAGTTTCAGTGCTGCTAGATTTGAAAAGGGTGCGTAACCTTATACATAACGACACACCCCCCTCTACCCCTGCATGTTCCTATCAGTTGATCTTCTCCTAATATGCTTTTCATAAATCTACACAATAGACCAACATCAATAAACAGTGCGAACTTCGTAATGTACTAATAAGTTACTGAGCCAGTTTCTTAAATACAAACAAGTAAGCTGCCGTAAAATGCACCCCCGCGTGTTGCACGTGATATGGCAATTATGAAATTCAGTAATTATTATGTATTTCGTTAAATGTGTTGGTTGATAACAGCATTTCGTGATGGAATCAAAGGAGAGAATGGAAATGGATTTCCTGCCAGGTTAGCCGTCATAAAGACAAAAATTCTTTTTGTTTAGGTATTTCAGATCACTGTACCAGAACATTATCTTCATTGTGGAGAAAAAATATACTAAGGAATGTGTAATCTTCTTTGGTTATTAAAGCCAAGGACTTCCTTGTTCACAAACTAGTAAATTAATGACGAGACAGATAAATAACCTACGCTCTAGTTCGGGGCTCATCATCTACATGTCACAGTTTATCAGTTTTATATGGGTTAAATGCAGCCTTCCTGAAATGAAACAGTACAGATAAACGCCTTCTGAATGTGCAAACGCAATTTAATATTTCTGTTGCACATTTAGGATCGAAGAAAATCGCGGTGCGTGCTCCCGACAGGGGGTGCATTTCACGGCAGGGGTGCAGAATTCGGCACAACACCTGTTTCAGTTTTTACCCCAGTGGAAAACTAACACCTTGAAATACTTTTGGTGTCTTCTTTAAGTACCAAAAGTACAGTACCTGTTGCGGTGGAAAAGCGCCATTTAGCTGAGTGGCGAATTGGACAGTTTTACAGCGCTGTCGATTTTGTACGTTCTGTACGTCCTCTGCTAGGTCACACATTCGTTCGATTATCTCTCGGAACTCGGAAATTCCGAGCGGAGTCCGACAATCTCCCGTTCCAGCTACCACATCTCGGAACAAACATGGCTGCCTCCATGAACTCGCTGTTGTGTGATGTTGCTTTATATTTTAGCAGCTTTGGAGTGAGATTATTTTTTTCCGAGATACAAACAAACAGGAAACACGAACTAGTCAAACCACATTAAAAGCTTTATAAAACATTTTAGTACATTCATAGCGATATTCTTTTTCGCGAGGCAAACAAACTACAAACAAACAAAAGACACTAACAAGTCTGGTAAAAATCTGATATTGCATGCTAGGATACTGTTTACGGTCATGACATGGTATTCTCTAAATCGAACACGTGCAATTACATTTATAACTATTAATACATTTAACAAGATAAACATTTTTAATATTTATAAAATAGAATTACTGTCGACTGTGTAAGCCGCTATGTTGAAATGACGTCACAGGGCAATCTTGGACGATTCTGTTACTTCCGGGGGAAATGTGGAGCATGCGCAAAGTGGTGGTTCAGTGGTTAGTCGTGGTGTGCGATACCACAAAATTTGGTATCGATCCGATACCAAGTAAATACAGGACCAGTATCGCCGATACCGATATCGATATCAATACTTTTTATTAAATAATGCATCATGAAATTGCTAAAGCTGACTTAGTTTTCATTACCTTTAAGTGTTTTGTGATATTGTTATCAATTAGTAAAACCCAGGACAGAATTTGGGCAAAGTTAATAAATACTTTATTATAAAACACATGTAAAACAAAATGTCTTTTTCTTAAATACAGTGCACGAAATTAGAGAACCGGCTTTGAAAAAAATTTAAAATAAAAAATAATTAGTGAAAATACAATAAACAAAATACAATAAAAATTGCAATAATAAGAGGGTAATTAGTCAATCAAATCTGAGCTATATTTTATGCAGAATATTTGTTTAAAATCCAGTAAATGTTTTTATTTTATAACATGTGGCAATAGAATAATATTGTTTCAAATAACACGTTAATCTTGATTGATTAATTCATTACAGAAAAAATAATGAGTTAAAAAAAAACTTTGATTAACCGCATTCACTGGTTCTGGTCACGTAAACCCAAACTTTTTACCTATTTGACCCTGATGCTAGCACTAGCATCCATAATATAAAGGTCTTAGCATAATTTATACATTTTGAGTTCTAACCACTTGCACTTTGATTTAGTTAAGTTAGTTAATTTAATATTAACTAATGTTGAAGATGACTGAAATATTACTGGCACCACTATAATCTACCTGGATATCCTCTGCCAAATTGAAAAGTCTCTGCTAGTGCGTGTGTGCACGCATGCAAGTGAGCCTGTTTGCTTGCCTAGCGCCGCTGAGTCACGTGACGGTACAACATGAAAACAGAAAACTGAGGAGGAGGAGCAAAGGCTGCCAACCGCCAATGAAAATGCCAGAAGAAGAGGAGGAGCAAAGGCTGCTCTGCGCTATGACAGGCAGTAGCGGCAAGTGAAAGTAGCAGCGCAGACACAAACAGCTGCAGTGCATTCAGGAGAGAAATGGAAACTGCAGTATCGATATCATTAGACTGGTGTTGATCAATATCAATACCAACATTAATATCGATATTATCGATACTTGGATCGATCCGCCCACCACTAGTGGTTAGTAGTATTGCCTCACACCTCTGGGACCAGGATTCAAGTCTCTGCCTGGGTTCCGTGTGTGGAGTTTGCATGTTCTCCCCATGTCGTTGTAATTTCCTCCGGGTACTCCGGTTTCCCCACACAGCCCAAAGACATGCTGAAGCTAACTGGAATTACTAAATTGCCCATAGGTGTGCATGTGTGACTGAATGGTGTGTGAGTGTGCCCTGTGATGGGCTGGCCCCCCGTCCTGGGTTGTTCTGTGCCCGTAGCTTCCGGATCTCCTGCGACCCAGAAGGATAAGCGGTTTGGAAAATGGATGGATGGATGGATGGATGAATTTATACAAGCGGGATTAAATCGAATTCCAATCGCATTATCTGGGTGTCTTAGTCCGACTTTGAGAAATTTGATTTAGTACGATTTCATGTTTACATGTACTTTAAAAGTCTGGTTTTAGTATGACTAAAACAATAATTTTCTTAGTGTGCATGTAAACCTATTGACTATGGGCAATTCAGAGATACCTGGACTACTAGGAAGGAACTTGAACATACTCAGGAAGAACATGCAAACTTCACATGTGGCTGCCACCACATTGCACTGCTTCCTTATTAATATTAATACCTAGCAAATACTCACTCTGCTCTCGGTATGTATGGGTGTAATGCGACGACGCAATGCATCGTCACCTCATGTGACGTTACAGCCTGCCAGTTATGCTGCAGCATGCATGCGAGACAGTGTAACCTGCTTGCGTTGTGCAAAAAAATACAAAAAAGCACTAGCGTATTTAAACGCAGCTGAGTAGCATTTTGCTGCCAAGAAGGCAGGGGTGCAACGAGGCGTGGAGTCAGCAAGCTGCCTAGGGCCTCTTTGTACGACTATTCTTCTGCATGGAAATGATCCAGTTTGCACATAGTCCACCTTGGCAACAATGGAATGCTTTGAGATTGTGAAAACCACACAAATTCATCTTTGTGGATATGTGGGGGAATTCCACTAAAATCTCAAAATGTCATGCATCCATTTGCTCTGTTCACTTTGGCAGGAATCTATGGGAGGTATTTTCTGCAAAAAATAAAGTGAAAATACAATCTCCACTTTGCCATTTAGTTTTCAAAGTCTATGTGCAAAAATCTCGCAAAAATGGAAATTAAAATGAAATAGCACCATTTGCATTTTTAATTTTTCACTCATGTATGAGTCTGATGTGAAAAATTAAATCTCCCACTTTGCTTTTTCATCTTCAAGTTCACAACATGCAAATATATGTTAATTGGAGCGCTCAGTGGGCGGAGCTGTAGATCACATTGTGGTTGCGGATTCCGTTGTCGTTATGTTGCTTGTACATGGTGACCCGTGTCGCCCAAGCTAGTAAGTCACACGCGGCTTAACTAATTTTTTGCAGCTTCCGATTCATGTAGCTTCTTATTCGCAGCTTTACTAGAAGGGAAGGTTTGTACGGCACATGCTGCAGTTTTTTACATATGACTTCTTGGAAACTTTGAAAACTAAATGGAAAACTGGAGATTGTATTTTCATTTTACCATTTTAATTTTATTTTTTCCAAAAAATACTTTCCATAGGAATCTACCAAGCATTTCATTTTTCATTTCAGTCATGTTTAATCCCCGACATCTGGATCACAGTTTGCGTTTGGAAGTTCCATACATTTCCCTGAGAGCTTTTCACCAAAATCTGTACTATGTCATCCTCAGTAAAAATGTAATATGGGAATCCATCCATCCACCCATCTTCCAACCAGTTATCCTGGTTAGGGTTGCGTGGAGCCTGCAGTCTATCCCATCCGAGAGATTCATTCTTTGATAGTGTGGAGTTGCAATGTCTCTGTTATAAAAAAGTGCATAAGGGTACCTGTGTTCCCTTGTTTCCTGTGCTCTGGTCACCCCTTTTAGATTAATGGAAGCTATATTACAAAAAAGGCTTGATTTAAGGAACTCAAAGTCACGACTGAATTGAGTAGTATGTGGCTAAGCAGTGATTCTGGAAACGTGTGTCATTAAGTCAAATGCAGGCTGCAAAGAAAGGCCCATGTCTGTCGCATTTCAGAATGTAGTCCTGAGAATCTCCATAGGCCTTCTAAAGCTGAGATTCATGTGGCGGATACACCGTAATGTTTATGAGTGAAATGCCGTCAGCCTGTGTTGTGGAAAAGAGGCTCTTGTTTGCTGTCGACTACATTAGTTTCCATGGAAACAGGCTAGTGAAGTTATCCACAGAAAGTACTTGTTTTTATTCCTGGATATTCTCTCAAACCAAGGAGCACGAACACAAAGATCATCTCTGTTTTTTTTATTGCCCGTTAGTACTACGGAGAGCTGAATGTGAGGTTGTGTTACGTCACATGGAGATTTGGTCTGGGTTTTATATTTTTAGAAGTGATCATAAGAGATGCCGTGCTAATGATTTAGCATACACGGGTCTCTTTTACTCTCTTTTTGTTTGAGAGTATTTGAACAAATGTTTTTTATACCGTCTGTTTCGCAGAGACACGATGAGGAAGCTGTGGTGGACAGAGGAGGGACACGCACCATGCTGAAGACCAACTTTGAGAAGGATGAATTGGAAGGTGAATCTCTCCTCCCCGCCATGCTTTAGGTGACGGACAGCGCGAGGGTCAGCTGGAAAACGTGTTTGTTGGAGACACGGGGACGTTTCACAAGCTGACTACAGTGAGAGCAAAGCAAGAAGACTGTCGATACTGATCTGTGTCACATTTATGTCATCTGTATGGAGGCCTTAAGGATTTGTAAAGACTGTTTGGAGGAGCATTCTGTTCACAAAATATCAATGACTTCATTTACATTGAGCCATCCGTCCATCTTCCATAGCTCTTTATGCAGTAGAGTGTCATGTTTATTTGTATTAGCGGTAAAATATATATTTTTCATGCTCTTAAACAGCTATGAGTTTTCCCCATGCCTAGAAAAAATTAATGCAGAGAAGTGCTGATTATGGAGAATCTTACACTGATCATAAAGAGTATTTGTATAACAATGATTACTTATTCTGATTGAAATGTCTGAGAAAAAAACCCCTTTTTCAGCAATAGAGGCTATGGCTGGCTAGTTTAATTTAGCTTAGCAGGAAAGAGCCAATTTGAAATTACCTCTTGCTAAAACTCTTAGCTATAATGATGAGAGAAAAGGAAGCCTGGCTTCTATAACCTGCCATTAAAGAGCTGATATGAGATTTCACACGACCCCCCCGGTCTGTTAGTGGTGCAGATGGGTTTTCTGGGTAAAACCCAGCAATTCATCTGCGGATGATGTCCCCCGTGCTGTATCAATGGGTCAGACGAGCCAAAGGGATGATTTGCCCCCAGTTTTTGGCCTCAGAGTGCATTTCTGCTTGCTTGAGGAGGCAGCGATTCTGTGATGGGCGTCTTTGACATGGAGGTTATTGATTGGACCATCTGGATGGATCTCTCCAGGAGCGTTGGGCTTACATGCAGGAGGCGGGGGTCTCCGGGGTGAGAAATCGGGAGGTTGTTATTGACTAGTCTGATGGATGACCTTTGTCTGATTCCTTCATCACCATGATGTTGGTGAACTGGCTCCATCAGTGCCCCCCCCCCCCCACCCTCCCCTCACACATGCCCCTCTCTGGGGAGTTTGCAGATTGAAGCCTAAGCATTATATATTATTAGTCCATGTAAAATCCTAATTAGTACCTAAAATACGCCAAAAGCCTGCAAAACAAATGTGCATCTGCGATATTAATGATTACGGAGAGGTCTACAGAAATTAATCTTATTATTCCCACTGTATGCTGTGTGTAATTGATAAAGTGCTGTTGCATCCTGCTTAATGGAAATGCACAGATACCTACAGCATTGACAGTCCTGCAGGCTTCCTATCCTAACAAGAAGTCAGTTTCACCTCAGCGACGTCCTACCTCCGCAACCTGAACAACTCATCCAGACCCTGGTTGACCGTGGGGCCTATTAAAGAGACACAGGTCATCCCTTTTGCTGGGGTCCCCTCCACTGACTGCCTTTCAGAGCATCCAGACCCAAATCACAGCTCCCCTAACCCTAGAGTCCATATCCCTGACTAGAGTTTGCGGGCTCCAAGCTCCAAAGCATATGCCGGACATCAGATGTCAATAATTTAAGAATAATACTTTAGTGAGACCAACAAAGTATATAAATCTGTGCTTGAACTCCGCTGCCTCTATCAGGCAGGCTGTGGCATTGCACATGAGCTGTGCAGGGGATAAATCTCTCTGCTAACACTGTCCTGTATTCCTTGCCACTTCTCCTGATGTATAACCTCAGCCCCTCATGGACAAAAGGCTATGGAATTTAGCAATGGTGGGTTCCAAGGCTGGTGACTATGCTGAAACATTTGGAGACCTTAATTTCCTGCCTTGCTTTGGCCAAAATAGGGTCGGCTAATGAAAATTGAATAATACCACTCGGGGCATTTTACAGATAGATATAATAATCAGAAAGAATGTATATTTACACTCAGGGAAATATTCTTGACAATATGTAAATGGGCTTAAATTGCACATTATTCCACTCTGTAGTGTTTATTGGCCTTATTTTGGAAAGGATTTGAATTTGAAGAAGGGTTGGACCAAAGAGTCCTATTTGGGTTATAAATACGATTATTATGTATGTCAGTGCCCTTTATAAATATGGCTGTCGCTTGTTCTCTAGGTCACCGGACGCTCTACATTGGCGTGCATGTTCCTCTGGGGAGAAAGACTCATAGGAGAAGGAGACACCATGGACATCGTCACCGGAAGAGGGACAGGGAGCGAGACTCTGGGGTGGAGGATGGACGAGAGTCCCCGCCTTATAGTATGTGAAAGTTTTCAGTGCCATCTGTGTTGCCCCACTACCCCCCCCGCCCCAACCTTTTCCTTGGAACGGGAAAAATCAGAGCCCCCTTTTTTCCCCCCAAGTGGATTTACATCACACTTCCTACAGGCACGTCGGGAACAGCGGTGAATCATGCGGCCCGTCTCTCCCACCTGCGTGTACTTTCGACTTTTTTTTACAAACTTCTGACTCATCGCCGGGAGCAGGCTGTTACCGAATCGCTGATAGAGAGAGGGGGAGGAGAGAAGGAGAGAGAGAAAGAGAGAGAGGCAGCCCTCGAGGTGAAAATGTTCCACTCCACTGACGCCGCGTCGATCAGCCTGTGCTCATGGACTGCCTGCCGACTTTCGCGAAAAAAACATGAAAGCGCCACTTAATCTGGCAATCTGAACAGGCTCTGAGCTGTCTCCTGTAATTGGGACGGCATGTGGCTAAAGGGCAGTCTTGGCTATATCCCGCACTAACAGGTTCTGCAGAGTTGCGTAAGCTCACCAAGAACCCTTAGTTTGGGATGGGCACTAATGCTTGGTATCCTCTTCTGCGGGTCAGACACCCCCTCGCAGAGGGTCCAGTTCCTGCTGGGCACGGAGGACGACGATGAGGAACACATCCCCCACGACCTCTTCACCGAGCTTGATGAGATCTGCCTACGCGAAGGGGAGGATGCTGAGTGGAGGGAGACCGCCAGGTATTGTGTCACATGACCTGCCAGCCAGTCAATCACATAGGGTGACGGTGTCATCACCCGTTGCTTGAACTATGTGGCAATTTTAAACACATCTTAATAATAGTGATACAGCAGTCAAGAGCTTGTCAACTAGAGGTTGTCAGCTAAAATTCAAGAAAAATACAAGAACAGCTTCACCGCTTTCAATATTTTTAATTTTATTTGTCCAACATATACAGGAAAGGGAAAAGGGAAAGGGAAAGAATTAAAGACACAAAATTCGTATCAACTTTTGGTCAGTTACTTGGTAATGTTGCAGCTAGACTTTAATGACTTCAATTAGTTGTTCTAGGTTACTATTTAAGCTCCTGCTCTGTTGACACGTTGAGGTTGTAAGGTTGGATGTTCTATCAGTTCCTGGATTTTGAACCTTGAATCGCCCGCGGCCCCTGCGTCTGCGGACGTGGCTGATGAGGGATGGTCCTGCTGGTGGTGCCACCAGGGTATACCCAGTAATATCTGTGCATTTCTCTTGTGGACCTGCAGATGGCTGAAATTCGAGGAAGACGTGGAGGATGGCGGCGAGCGCTGGAGCAAGCCCTACGTGGCCACGCTGTCACTACATAGTCTGTTTGAGCTACGCAGCTGCATCCTCAATGGCACCGTGCTGCTGGACATGCGCGCCAACTCCCTGGAGGAGATCGCAGGTGGGGGGGGCGGGGGACAGAGGCGCAGCCATCCAAAGCCACACGGCTTGGCACGGAGTGCTCCCGGTGCCATCTGCTGTGGATATTACCATAAACTGCCGGAGGGCAGGCGCTGTCAACCAACCGCGGAAAAGGGCGCGTTGCTTAGAGATTACAGAGCGTTTCATCACTGTGACATGTCACAAGTCACTGTACAAAGATCCTAAAAAAGAGCTTTGAGTGGGAAAAAGGGCATTACTATCCTGATCCTGATATTAAATTATTGTAAATGAACAGTCATTTATAGGGCTAACGCAAAAATGGGGGCACGTTTGGTGCCATCTGCTATTTTTCGAAATGCATTTTACTTCCTATTTAGCACTCATGTGCTGGTTGTTTGTTTGGACGCCTGGGTTCACCAGTGCTGAGACCCGTCTCGGCAACTTGAAGCTTGCCATGTACCGCTGACTGTGTTGTGTGCGGAAAGCTTTAAGATTTCATTTACTCATCAGAAAAAGCTGTCGTAAACTTTTTTCCGCACTACAAGTACATTATACAGCATGTTGATGGCTGTGGACTGGACTGAAAGTTAAATTTTCTTTCAGACTCAAGTGAGGCCTGGTTCCTTGCATTAGGGTTGAATTATTTTCTGTTGTTCATTATTAGGGAAATATCTGTCTTCATGGGCAGTAGTATATTGGTATACATTTTTTTTTGCTTTAAATTTGTGCGCCAGGTTATGCATTTCTGTGTTTTACTCATATTCTCCTGGGTTTAGAAATAAGCCCTTGGGTTTTCCGGATGTTTTACCATATTAGAACTTCTACGTTTAATTATTCTTCGTGTCGCCTTTTCATTTTGTGTGATACAAGTGGAAAGATGTTTACGATCATTCATTTAATTTGTCGCGCGAAATGACTTCCTCCACGAGGAAATGCTCCATCTCCACAAGGGATCTGTCTTTATCTCAGAATTGTCAGCTGTAAAAACATAGCCTCTAGATTAGAATATACTTTTTTTCATCTAACTGCATTCCAATTTAATGGCAGAGCTGCACTTTGCATCTTATTTGCTGTTGGCCTGCCCCAGGTGGTTTAAAGGCAAAGTGAACCAATGAATTGAAGGTTTTCGTAGCTAGAAAATCACACCGAAATTTCTCCACGCTTCATTTAATAGCTTATGAGCTACTTGTCATCAAAGTGAATCAGAATCTAACAGTGTTCAACATTCACAACTGTGTTCCCCAGACATGGTTCTAGACCAGCAGGAGGCATCCGGTCCGTTGGGCGATGATGTAAGGCGGAAGATCCGGGATGCACTCCTCAAGCAGCACCACCATCAGAACCAGAAGAAGTTGGCCAACCGGATCCCCATCGTCCGCTCCTTCGCCGACATCGGCAGGAAGCAATCAGAGCCACACTCCATGGACAAGAATGGTGAGGGCCATTGGGCCGCTGTCCTACTGCACCATCTGGGGAGATCTTCTCATAGGACCAAGTAGCATTATGTATCTTCTTCTGAGATGATAAATATACAGAAACCCTCCTATCTACAAGGAGCTTGTAAGGCGTGACTCCTTCATTCTAGAAGGCTTTTGTAAGGTGAAGGCCTACTTTAGGGTCTGACCAGTGCCATCTGGATGCAGACATTTGCAAAATATGTTAATTAAACACCATTAGCATCCATGGTCCATCTCACAATTCGTTGCGCAATGTTTATCGAGACATAAAAAATACTTGTGATTTTGATGACTGTTCCTCAGATTTATTAATTCTGTATTTACCTTGAGGATGCATAAATATTTATTATGGGCACTGCAGCGTGTAAATTGTTCATTATGGCTTTGATAAGATTTTTGCCATCTTGGTTGGTATGTAGTGTTTATAGCAGGCTAACAGCAGCAGCAGCATCTGTGCGTCTGTGCCTTGCCCACGTGTCTGTGCGTGTGCGTGTGTGTGTGGCTGCGTGTGAGATTCTCTGGCCCTCCTGTAGAGAAACCCAAATTTAGACATGAACCTTGCCGGTGTCTATTCATCGAGCTGTTTCATTGATCTCTGCGTTTTCCAGCATTTTATCCTCTTCTTTTTGTCTTCAGTGTCTCTGTTTCAGTCTGTCTTTCTTCTCTTCTCTCCACTCAGCGTGTGTGTGTCAAGCAGGCGACTCATCACTCTTTTCTGCCCTTATGTCAGCCCTGCGAGGCTCATTAGTGGCGAGCAGCTGTAGGAGTGACAGGCCGGTCTTACCCTGCGCCACGTGGTTGCTGTGTTGCCCCCAGTGTGTCTCCATCTCCTCTCCACTCCCGACTCCATCCGACACTCACTTCACCCCTGCCAAACCATACCGCAAGCCCCCGGCAAACAGGCTCCACCATGCCGCGAGTATCTCCGATATCCATCCCCTGGACAAGCAAGAAGACTCGGATCCAGGCAACTTAATCCTTGACAGATTTCCTCCCCTCTCCCTTCCTGAAACATAACCTTGTGAAGGTGGCATTTGTCGTACCTGCACCCGTTTCAGTCCATGTGGTTAGAGGCCGGCCATGTTTCTGCTGCATTCTCGTAATGCGTGGTTGTGTAGAATCGGTCTCAGGAGACGCAGTGTGATGGGGACGCATCTCCACATGACAAAAGAAATTACTTAGAAGAAACAAATAAATGAAGTTGAGTGGCAGCTCGTTCATTGTTTTATTTATGTCCGAATGAAAATTCCCTGACCGTGGTAGTCATGGAGATTGCTGTCAACAGAACATGCCTCTATCTTCTGTATAATTAGGATTTCCAGATAGTGGATAGGTAAAGGAATGCATATTTTGTTAGCAGAAAAGCGCTTAAGAACTTAAATAATGCAGTTTGGTGGTTTGTATCTAGAGTCTAAATTCCACACGTCCTTCCTGTGTTACAATTCCGCTCATTTTCTGAAATTCTGAAACCTTTTACAGGGGTTATGTTTAGGAAGCAGCTCTGGCTACACTGCAATCCACACGCTGAAGAAAACAAACATGAAGAACCCTATAAACCCTTTTAGTAAGCTATTTGTAAATTAATATGTTAGATTTCCTCAGTATGTTTGATCATTAAGATGTTTATCTTACCCAAAATCTGAGTCAAGCCGATGGCATACATTGTGCCGAAGGCACAAAGGAACGTGTTCAAAGCTTTGTGTAAATAGTATACTTTCAGATGACTCATCTAAAAGGGTTGTCTACGTGGTGTATCTTCATGGGTAGCAGCTACTTAGGCCAAAAATGTTCCGCTAATGCCATGAGGATTTCTGCAGATCAGTCTCACATTTGTGGCATGTGTTTGGCTCTAGAAAACCACAGTAGAATGCAGAAGCAGTTTCTACCAGCCTTGGCACAAACCAACCAATGAAAGTATTACTTTCTTAGGATTATGCAGTGAACATATTTGTCATCCATGCTTTCGGACTGGTCTTGTTGCTGTGCTGGCTCTGGACTGGTTGCCATGGTTGTATCAATTCGTTTTGAAGAAATAGAGAGCTGGAATCATACACTCATCTGTCTGAGCCCTGTCACCTCAGTACACTCATCCTTAACCCCCATAAGTCACACCACCCATCCACACGCTTTATTAATTTATCACAGAATGATGTGATGTTGCCAATCTTAAACACGCCACAATTGAGTATCTATTGCAAAGTGGTGATGTTTTCGAACCGATTGGTCACCAGAATTACTCTGACTTTGACAGAGCTGTGACGCATTAAAATTGGCAAGCCAAGGAAGCACCTTGTACTAGCCCCAATCCCCTTTCTGTAGCACTGCCCCGGCGAGTGACTGACACTGCTCATTCATGTTTCAACTAGGTCAGATGGTTTCTCCTCAGTCCCAGCCCTCCAACATTGATGGGAAGGGTGATGTAAGCAGGGAGAACAGTGCCGTGGATTTCAGCAAGGTAAGTCATCAGTCCTAAAGTGCTGGAACCTTCATACTCATGCTGTATTTGAAACATCTGAAGCTCTTTTGTACTATGAAGCTGCTTTTAACATCGACTTTGATACGTCTTACAAACACCATGACACAAAGGCCTTTTTTTATAGGCTGCTGAAATAGAATCTTGGCAAGTTAAGACTAAAAAGGCGTTTCAGTGGCCTTTCAACACCAGCGCCAATCTAAATAAAAAATTAAAAATCTATTTAAAAGAAATACAAAGCATCTTGTTTTGTCTGGTATTGAAGACAGTTGCTTTTAATATCTGCCAAATGTATGCTGTCTAAAATGAACGTAGTTGTGCCGTGAAAACATCCATAAACCATCCCTTTCTTTTGAGTATGATGGGTAGGTCTACAGATTCACAGAAACTATGCTTCTCCTTATCTTTGGGCCTCAGGTGACATGAGCTGACAAGGCCTGTATATCATCAGATTATCTTCAGTGTCATCCCCTCCCAACTGCATGAGCTTCACCGAGTGTGATGCGAAAATGACAACGTTTCTCTCGGTAGTGCGAGAGTGCGGCTAGGGGTCACTCACATCTGCCGCACCAAGCACCGTGTCGCAGGAAGTAATTACTGATATCAGCTCATCTCCTCGGACTGTTATGGGTTACTTAATGGCATTAAAGCCCTAAGTAGGAGTGAAAACCTGCAGTATCATTAGGGTAGTGTGATTTGAAGTCTGTTTTTACTGTGCAGAGTAGGCCAAATTTCTCATGAAAGGGTTGTGCTCAGTACATCGCATGCGGGAAACACCAGGTATCTCTATACGCGTTTTAAGTAATTTCTGTATTCTTTGAGGCATGCTAACTGCTAGCCACTTATTTTAACCAATGTAAACTTGGTACTTTGTGATTTTTTGATATCCATAGACGGTCCCACGCCTTCTCCCTCGTTTTTATCCTCCACATTTTAAGCAATCCAACCTTGAGCTTACTTATCTCATAACTCGCTCCCACAGATTGACCTTCACTTTATGAAGAAGATCCCTCCGGGCGCCGAGGCCTCCAATGTCCTGGTGGGGGAGCTGGAGTTCCTGGACCGGCCGGTGGTGGCCTTTGTGCGCCTCTCGCCCGCCGTCCTGCTCTACGGCCTGACGGAAGTCCCCATTACCACACGGTGAGTTCTCGGCACTCTAGCCACCCAGGGCTGTACCAGCCTGGGGTTCTTTCCTCTCTTCCCCATATGGTCTGCCAGCTCTGAATAAACACTGACACCTGCAAATTCGCACTTCGCATCACAGTTCCCTGAAGCACCTTTTCAGGGCCCACCCCCATAATCTGGCTTTATTTAAAAATTATACACATCGTTAAAAGCTCAATCTACTTAACCCATTCTGCTCTGTGTTCTCTTCTGATTGCAGTTAATATGTAGCGTGTACATCAATGACACATTACATTATTGCCCCTTATACATAATCGTTTTGTTAAGCATTAAGCAGCGGATTGGGGTTTCTAAGTTGCCCATTTCGAGAGATTGAGTGCATGCCATGCGATAGGCTGACTTCCCGCCCATGGTTACCCTTGCCTTGTTCCCTGAATTTCTTGGGAAAGGCTTTAGGTTTAATTGGTCACTAGATAAGTGCTTCTGGCACATGGATGGGATTAAGCAATGTAGACATGTAGAAGTGGTTTTGATCAACTGTACACTAGCAGTGTAACTGGGATGACTTATGGCTACCGGTTAGAGAGAGCTAAGCCTTCGTTTTATACCACCTGTCAGGTTCTTGTTCATCTTGCTGGGGCCTTTAGGAAAAGGACCACAGTACCATGAGATCGGCAGATCCATTGCTACCCTAATGACGGATGAGGTGAGCGCCCCTTCATTTCAGAGGGGCCTGTAGCTACTCGGCAGCTGGCTCCGCAATCTCTCACCATCTGGATGGAGACGTTCTCCTTGTGTTTGTTTGTTTGTGGAGTTTCCTCCAGGAACTCCCATAGCTCAAAGACATGTGGTTTAGGTGATTCTGGTGTGCCTAAACTGCTGGAGATGCACCCATGTTTGATTACATTGAATTTATGATAAAAGCTAATGCTTATATCCTTAGTGATAAATATTTTCCTGAGAAAGTAGGGTCGCCCAGTCCCTGGAGCAATTGGGAGTTGAGGGCCTTGAACCAGCAACCTTCAAATCACAGCATGGTGTCCTAACCCACTGATCCATGCATCACCTTCCTAAAACCTGTGCTCCCTCAAACCAGGATTGAACCGACTGCCTAAGAATGTCCATAATTAGGCTTCTACAGTCGTCCTCTCTACCAACTGGACTATTGAAGGGGGTATGTGCGTGTGCCCACAAATGGACTATTATGGGACCCTCAGTGTACCCTGCCTCGTGGCTTGTGGTTCCTGGGATAGGCTCCAGGCTCACCCGACCCCTTATGGGATGAGCAGTTATGGACGGATGGATGATAGGAACTCTTTGCGAGGTGTGAACTTTTCAGCCGCGTCGCACAGACTCGAGGCGTACGACAGAGTGAAATGTACGCCAGAGCGTTAGTGTCACACTCAGATGTTCCTCACATTCGCCTGTACTGGCAGCCGGAGGCATTTCACAGCCCGGCGTAGAATCACACCAAACACTGGAGGTGGTAAAATGAGACGCGCGTGTTCGTGCCTCGATGCCAGTCTGCCCCGCAATGATGAGGGGAGTCACAGACCCGCTAATTAGCCATCAGCCTTTCTGGTGCGTGCCGCCGCCCTAATCTGCTAGCTTGTCTGGGTGTCGTCAGAGCGAGGAATTTCAAGACTGAGGGAGGGTGGCTTGTCAGTGTGGGGGCCGCCCAGGTCAGGATGGAGACGGGTACCATGTGGTATGGGGGTGGTATGCGTTGGGATGGGATGGGACAGGTGGACTCTGTGGTTTTGTGGGGAGGAGGGGTTCCCTCTAAAAGGGATGAGGCAAGAATGAGGTCAGTATGATGCAGAGTGGATATATGAGAATGAAAAATGAGCTGTGTGGCTTAGCGGGTTAGGACACTGTACCTGTTATTAGAAGGCTGCCTGTTCAAGTCCCACGGCCAGCAGAGTGATGTTACTTTTGGGTCCTTGAACAAGGCCTTTAATCCCAGTTGCTCCAGGGAATGGCTAACCCTGATAACTAATGTAATTAAAAAATAAGTAAAATTTAGAAATAGATGGTGGAAAACAACACATGGGGAGAGGAGCTTTAGAGGGCCAACCGAACATTCATAGTAACAAATTCAACTGAATCAGCATGGCTTTCCCATGTCACCTAACCCCACGGCATCCCATAGAATATACATATATGTCTGGTTGGCTTTTGATGTCCCATTGGCCTGTGTGGTGATGTGATTTCGGTTCAATCCAGGTGTTCCATGATGTCGCCTACAAGGCCAAGGACCGCAACGACCTGGTGGCCGGTATCGATGAGTTCCTTGACCAGGTGACGGTTTTGCCACCAGGGGAGTGGGACCCGTCAATAAGGATAGAGCCCCCCAAGAATGTTCCCTCTCAAGTAAGAATTGTGTCTTCTTAGTACAGATCGCCTGTTAGCCTTTTTATTGTCAACAATGGTTGAGGTGATGACGCAGGTTTGATGGCAGGATGCTTTCTCTAAAAACAGGAGAAGAGGAAGACTCCCATGGTTCCTAATGGCATGACAGACCTGAGTGAAGCGGAGGACCACGGGGGGCATGGGGGGGCTGAACTACAGCGCACTGGGAGGTAGGTGTTTGGGCCGAGTAGGGCAAGCCTCCTGCAGGAGGATGGTGGTGGGGTCTAGTGAAAGGCCCCCCCATGAATGAGTGGGACTTAGACTCTTCTGTTGCCTAAGAGGGTCTCTGTATGAAAGGCCATGGTTGTAGGCCCCCTTTTCCAGAGCATTAAATTACATCTTTTTGCAAATTAGGCAGTCTCCTTGTTCACTTACTTACACAGGCGATTTTAAAACGTCTTGCACCTTAACTTTCTATAAAACCGCGGATCCTTCTTCTTCGTGTTGGTAATTTAGCCTTTTCCATGCAATGAGTCAATCATAATATCATTTTCTTATGTTAATTTGAGTATTTAGCATTTGGACCAGATTGTAATGGCTGAGGCATTAACGTTGGAGAGCCAAAGTCAGACTGTTGGACAGACGCCCAGTCTGACGCCGATCCATCTCCCAGGTGACAGGGTTCAGCTCAGCTGAAATATATGTCAGTGTCAGGGCTGTGGTTGCTACAACAACATCCTCCAGACAGCCCACAAATGCCTGTGTTCATGTAGGCCTGGGAAATGTGTCCATTGTTCGGGGGTGGAATTTACATCTTACATCTCGTGGATCAAGAGAAGCTTGATAAGCTTTATTGTATCGTGCTTTCTGAAGAAATCTCACAGGACCAGTACTGTTGGAAGTTACCTAAATGGTACAGATCCAGGAGGAATAGTTTGCACCCATTACACTTCTCCAGAACGAAGCTTAGTTGTACTACTATATATTTTATTTAATTATTAATTTTTTGGATTAGGGTGACCAGATAATCTAGGACTAATGATAAACTAGGACAGAATTTGCAAACTACCATTTTATTTAAAAGGACCTAGATTTCACTTAAGCACTTCTGAGTTCTTGCTGTGTGCTGATTGCTCAGTCTCTCAGCATCATGCGTATGTCACTAATGTTACTGTGAAACAGCTGGATGAGTCTTTCAATCAAGGGAACACACCAGTCAAACCGTGGTCCTCCGCTTCTGTCGCAAAAATAAAATTCCTTCAATGGTCAAAAGCCTACCGGGCATTAATGTACTGGCCATTCAAAAATCACCTCATCATTTTGAGACAACATGTTTACGTTATTTCTTGAGAAATATGCTATTTTATATATAGTCTACATAACAGTAAGCATTATCTTCAATGGCATAAAAACAGTAAAAGCATAGAAAATACAACAACCTTTTTACCTATTTTGTAAAACCTGAACTAGCTGAAAGTGTCCAAAGTGTCTGGTCGCCCTAATTTGGACTAATTTGGCTTCAGGGGAACAACAGCAGTGAATCAGTTACACCAGTGTATTGATCCTATTTATTTTTATTATATGGTCACTAGAAAATGCCATGAAATGACACAGTTGCCTAACGGGACACAATCGGTATAAATGAGCACTTTTCGGTGACTTTCAGGATCTTTGGCGGGTTCGTCCTGGATATCAAGCGCAAGTTGCCTCACTACCTGTCGGACTACGCCGACGCCGTCAGCTTGCAGTGCCTGGCATCATTTCTCTTCCTGTACTGCGCCTGCATGTCACCCGTCATCACGTTTGGGGGCCTGCTCGGGGAAGCCACAGAAGGGCGAATAGTGAGGACCCGCCCTCCCCTCTTTGCACTTCTCTATAACCCCCTCAGATTGGTTGATTAAATCAGGGGTGTTAAACTTCAGTCCTGGAGGGCCAGAGCCCTGTACAGTTTTTGGTTTACCCTCATTTAACACACCTGATTCAACACCTTGTGCTAATTACAACACAGCTCTTGAGTTGAATCATTTGTGGTAGAATAGGAAAGAACTAAGCTATATATATATTGATTATTCATCCTGGATTAGCAGCCATCTTTGACAGCTGTCGGTGATTTCAGTGTGTTCTTACCCATAGTGCATCATTTGTGTCTCTTACAGAGTGCAATTGAATCCCTTTTCGGAGCCTCGATGACTGGTATAGCCTATTCCCTGTTCGCAGGCCAACCCCTCACAATATTAGGAAGTACAGGGCCCGTGCTTGTGTTTGAGAAGATATTATTCAAATTTTGCAAGTAAGTCTTTATCACTCTATTCCATGCTATCTCTGTTTGACACTACCTCAGTTTTGTGGAGAAAGTGCTTGGAAAGAAATCGATCTTTCACATACCTGTGATTAGATATGTTTGGTTCATCCCTGACTGGGATTTAGATTATAGAACTTGGATGGTTTTTGGTACAGGCCACCATGGGGTGAATGAAAGGACGGCTTAGCGTGCTCTGCTGCCAGCTGTGTTTATGAATGTATCACATCATTACGATGATGAGCTTCTCGGTGCCTCATGTTTCAGATTTGAAATTAAATGCCTCCAAATGTTATCTGTTTTTTTTTTTTTTACCTGACACAGCCCCCTTTCAGGTGTTTGAGGTGGAGACCTTCAGGCCATGACATAGTTTCTGTAGATGACATGTCACTCTCCTGGGCTGTATGCAAGCAGGATGTCCTGCATTCTTGCGTTTGTTGCATTTCTTCCAGAGAATATGGGCTATCCTACCTCTCGCTGAGATCCTGCATAGGGCTGTGGACAGCGTTCCTCTGTCTGGTCCTGGTAGCCACTGACGCCAGCTCGCTGGTGTGCTACATCACGCGGTTCACCGAGGAGGCGTTTGCCTCCCTGATCTGCATCATCTTCATCTATGAGGCCTTGGAGAAGCTGATCCACCTCGGGGAGACCTACCCAATCAACATGCACAACAATTTGGATAAGCTCACCCAGTACTTGTAAGTTTGTCTTGGGTATGATATCTTCCAAAGTATGGGCTTGATTGTTTTTAGGACATCATCCATGAGAGGTCAGATATTGCAGGTGATCTTCCTCGCTGCCAGCTAAACAGGGAACAATCCCAGAACTTCAGTCAATGTTATGTAAAGGTCTTATGAAAGTTGGCAGACAGCATTCTTAAATTTTACATTATTATCTGAACATCCTCATAATGTAATTAATGTTGAAAAATATTTTATAATATAAATGTTTTATAAAAGTGCTATATGTGTTTACTGCACTGCAAACACACTGCCCAGCCTGTAGAAGTAGAAGAACTTTCTGGGACCATCAGGAACGCTGGACAATTTGAATGTTTCCATACCTTAGTCATAACATTTGGTAAACGTACCTAGAACAAAGAATTATGACCTGGGGCTATGACTGCAGATCAGTTGCCTGATCTGGAATGACTTTGCCTTTGCATTTTCTGTTCGGATGTTTAGGGCTGAGATTCCTTACTCCTCAGTGTGTGCATTTCATAAAGTACATAAAACAGGAAATGATGTCATACCTCAAGAAAGTGAATTGAGTGTCCGATACTACAGGTGTATCTGTGTGGAGCCCCCAGATCCCAGTAACGCCACTATGACCTACTGGGAGGAAAATAACATCACAGCCTCGGAGATATACTGGGAGGGTCTGGAAGTCAAGGTATTGTGAATTGAGCATCTTTGAATACAGATCAAACTATTCACTTAAGCAGGGGTCTGTAAATGGTCACATTTCGCTTTATGCCTTTTAAAGGATTTGCACTGATTGTTGACAAGCTCTGTAAACAAGATATTTTCTAAAGCTTTTACAAATGCGAGGGGTTTTTT
>JAODLD010000001.1:45049437-45059704 GCA_026781065.1 Mormyrops boulengeri
TTCTCTTGCAGCTGGGTTTTTTTTATTTTTTCTTTTTCATCATTACTCTCTCCCACATTTCATTTTCTACATATTTCTCCTCCACCCTCCCCCCACCCCCAACCCCCCCCCCCCCCCTCCCCCCCCCCCCCCCCCCCCCCCCCCCCCCCCCAACACACCACCCCCCCCCCCCCCCCCCCCCGCCGGGGCCGCGCCGCCGGCGGCCGCCCCCCCCGAGAAGGTAGGCTTTTTGACATGCAATGCCAGATGGAGCCAAAACAAGCAAGTAGATTAGGGACTTGCGGGGTGGATTAGAGGATTAGAAATATGAAATCGCCCTAAAAGCTCAGAAGCACTGCTACATTTGCTATTTTGTGGCCCAGTGTGAGGTTGATAGCATCAGTGCACACTGCAGACATGGCAGAACGGGCCACCAAGTTAACTGGCTGATGTCATGCGGCTTGCGAAGCTTGCAACCATCGAAAAATAAAGTGACGTCAGTCATATCCCTAAGCTGTCACAAGCTGTAGAAATGCTGTTTCACTTTCAAAGCAAAAAGGTCACATCTGTCACAGTATAATTAGAACACTGACTTCCTGGAAATTTCTGATTAAATCCCGCTCAGCTTACATATATTAATTCTCTCAGAATAATTGGAACTGGGTAATATTTAAAGGAAAAATGTAAAAGCTGGGATTGTGACTTCAAATACATAGTGGGAGGTTTTAAGCTACGTCTAAGCTATGATGTTGCTCTTGCTCCATTCGTGCAGGACTGTGTCGAGAAACGTGGGGAGTTTGTGGGGAGTGCCTGTGGTCCACACGGACCCTACGTCCCCGATGTCCTCTTTTGGTCAGTCGTACTCTTTTTCTCCACCGTCGCCATGTCCTTCTTCCTGAAGGATTTCAAAACTAGCCGCTACTTCCCTACCAAGGCAAGTCATCCGGTTTCTTACACAGGCCTGCAGTTAGCAATGCAGTGTGCAGTTAGCAATGCAGTGTGCAGTTAGCATTTGCCTGGTATCGGGAGGCCTTTAGCTTGTAAACCAGTTACATCCTACATGTTGTTTGAAAGTTCCAATGCAAGTAGTAAAATATCCGTCTCAATAAATGGGAATATTCTATCATTTATGCAAATGATAATGAGAGGACTCCTGTCCGACGAGTAACAAAAATAACTTAAGAGTGTGCCGGTGCCCTCTACTGCTAGATTAATGTTACATCTGAATTTGTTGCATGTGGTGAGGCCTTGTTAGTTTTCAGTCTGTAGGATGAAAACATTATGAGAAACCCTTATAAAGGAAATGATTACATGTGGTTCCTGACTGGTTCTTACTTAGTCCAACGTTTGACATGCGTTTTCGTACCCAGGTGAGGTCGATCATCAGCGACTTTGCCGTCTTCATCACTATCCTCACCATGGTGCTCGTGGACTATGCCTTAGGAATCCCATCTCCAAAACTGAAGGTCCCCAACGTGTTCAAGGTTGGTCAAATTCAAATTTCTGACTGATATGTTGATGTATGCTATTAGTATTACGTTACACAGCACCCAAGTTCATAATTCCGGGGTGTCCTTCCACTGTAATTTCACTGTGGGTAACCACCTGACTTTTCACAGCCAACCAGAGATGACCGTGGCTGGCTGATCAATCCCCTGGGCCCCAACCCGTGGTGGACCACTATTGTGACAGTCATTCCTGCTTTGCTTTGCACTATTCTTATCTTCATGGACCAGCAGATCACTGCTGTCATCATTAACAGGAAGGAGCACAAACTAAAGGTATTGTGCATGACCCTTGGGTTTAGAGTCAGGTTGTATTTTCCATGCTTTTGCTGTTTTCATGCCAATGAAGATAACAGCGCTTAGTGTTATGTAGAATAAATACTACAGCATATTACGCAAAAAATAAACAGGTGTTGACTCAAAACGTTGGGGTTGCATTCAGGTTCAGGTTCAGGCTCAATACATTAATGCTTGAGTTTTGGCCATGGAAGGAATTTTATTTTTGTGACATTTACTCAGTCATTTGCTCAGTCTGTTGGCCAGCATTTTTGGGAACTCCAACTCTTCTTGCTCACAGAAGAGCTGCGGGTACCACCTGGACTTATTCATGGTGGGCCTAATGCTGGGCGTGTGTTCGGTGATGGGCCTGCCGTGGTTCGTGGCCGCCACCGTGCTCTCCATCTCGCACGTCAACAGCCTGAAGCTGGAGTCGGAGTGCTCGGCCCCCGGGGAGCAGCCGAAGTTCCTAGGCATCCGTGAGCAGAGGTTCACGGGCCTCATGATCTTCCTGCTGATGGGCTGCTCCGTCTTTATGACCTCCGTCCTCAAGGTCAGCATGGGCTGATTTCAAGGACCCCCACGGTACCTTACTAAGGGAAAGAATAAGCTACAAAACTGGCCATTAGCTATAAATAGGGGCAATGTATTTTTAACGTATTGTATCTCCGATCCAGTGTAAAGCGTCTTTGAGTATCTTTAAAAGCGCTCTAAAAATAAAATGTATTATTATTATTATTATTAAATAAGAAAATCACAAATAGGTAGGGGGATGTGCTGGTGTTATGTGACTTATTAATAGAGTTTGACAACAAAATTCGTAGAGGGGTGTAGGTGGTAGGCATTTAAAATATCAAATAAACATGGGACCATCAGCCCATCATTTTGGCCACCCCTTGCAGGGATGGGCCTATTTTTTAAGGAATTATCCTTTAGAAACAATGATGGCGATTATGCAAGACCATCTGATGGTTCAGATGATCCCTTTGCTGGTTGCTGGCATTTGTGTTGATGTTTCTCCATTATCGCATGCTGTTTTTTTCTAGTTTATTCCAATGCCTGTACTGTATGGAGTATTCCTTTACATGGGGGCTTCTTCACTTAGGGGGATACAGGTAAGATATCTAACCGGTTCAGTAAGCTAAATACTTGCATCGTGTAGCAGATCCTGTTGGTTATCCTTCTTGCCTTTGCTTCTTTAGTTCTTTGACCGCCTGAAGCTGTTCGGCATGCCAGCCAAACACCAACCCGACTTCATCTACCTGCGACATGTTCCCCTGAGAAAAGTCCACCTCTTCACCATCGTCCAGCTCAGCTGCCTGGTGCTCCTATGGGTTATCAAGACCTCAAAGGCTGCCATCGTCTTTCCTATGATGGTGCGGTAATACTTCCCTCTGGCAGCACAGCTCAGGCTACATCACTGCTGATTCTTGTGCAGCAAGGTCAGGTGATTCTGACCTGTTGCTTGATAATTAATGTGGTTATCAGTTGATTTTGTTCAAAATGCTTTTGTTTGTAGTATGTAGTGGGTCTGTTTTGTAAAATGGAGGAGGGTGTCTTCAAATCATTACTTATTTCTCTTCATCAGGTCTTGGCTCTGGTGTTTGTACGGAAGCTGCTGGATTTCTTCTTCACGAAAAGAGAGCTGAGCTGGCTTGATGACCTCATGCCAGAGAGCAAGAAGAAGAAGCTGGAAGATGCTGAAAGAGAGGTACTTCTCATTGGTGCAAGATGACAACAAGTGATTTTTTCGAATGTACTTTAGTTGTTTGTATTAGTTATAGTCAAAATAGACAATGTGTAGCTATTAGGCTGCAAAAGTACAGAAATATGTGTCAACTTACAAGCTGACAGTCAGAGAAATGCCTGACTGCTCGATAATGCTTATGGGAGTTGATTGAAGACTTTACTGTTTCTCTGTGCAGGAAGAGCAGAGTATTTTAGCTGAGGATGAGGGAATCGTTCAAGTGCCATTAGAGGGACATTACAAGTAAGTCCAGATAATATATCTTTGTTTAGTGTTAAACAGTTTTTTAAGCAATCTTGACATATGAGATGAACTTTAATTAGACAATCATCTCTAATTGTTTTTGGGATATTCTACCCATTCCATTGGATTAATTATGCTACATCTTATTTAATGTCTGTAATGTATAATTCCATGCATTTTTAGCATTGCTTACTGTACAGCAACATTTCTTACAAACACCAAAATATCACTCTTTTGGACAAAATTTGAGATTCAAAGCATGCTGGAGTAAACAGGTGTTAAGTGCCAAAAAAAATTGGCATTGATCATATTTTGATATCTTCACTTCATTTCATATCTTGTTCTCAGGGATGACCCTTCAACAGTGAACATTTCTGATGAAATGTCCAAAACCTCTTTTGGAAACATTTGGAAATCACTCAACACAGAAAACTCCAAAAAAGACCCGACCTCTAAAAGGTTTTGAATTTCAGTGTCTGTAGATGTCAAATGTCACCCTTATCCCTGTGCTTGTGGATGTCTAAATTTTAATAAGTTTAATTGCCACTACATTTATTACTAATTTCTTATATTTTATAGTGCATAGTAACAGTGTAAATATTTTCAACCACAGAAATTCGATGAAAGAAAACATGGTTACATGTAGAACATGTCTGTCAGCTTTTCGAGGGAATCAGCTATAATTCTTTGATTCCATAAGGCTGCAGGATATTAAAAAATGAAATATTTAATGCACCAGACTTCCACTTCCTAAAATAACTCAAAGGTTATTATATATTTATAATTCAATAATGCCTAATATTTATCTGACTATCTGCCCGGAAAAATGCTATGTTAAGATAAAGACCAATATTCTGTGCAATGATAATGTGTTTATGACACCATCAGACTTGATTGTCCATTTAAGCTAAATGCTTGTAGTCCTACAACCAGAAAGTCACAGATTGAAACACCAGGGTCATCCAGGCATGCCTGGTAGAAAAGATGTCATTTTTCATTTTTCATCTTGTAAATGAATGTGGATACATCTGTGAAATGGCCCCGCTAAATATGTAGCATTTGTTACATGAACACAATTCCTATTTTCTTTCATCCAGCACTGTACTGATAAGGGAAGGTCAGCCTTTCACTCGTAGGGCAAATGAATTTAACACATACTTTATCGATTTCTCTTCCCTATTCTGTCATAAGCTCCCTTTCTTAACCTCTTAAAAGCTGATTTCCCAAAGGTAAGTGCTTGTTCCTCTTTCGTTATTCTATTCAAGTATTTGCTGAACGCCATGCCTGTGTTGCACTTTTGTTAATATTGGTCTTCCTCTGCATGATTAAAAAAAGGCTGAACTGAGTTTTTGATTTGCTCGGGCAGCGCGGTCCATCCTTGTGAGGTTTTTCACAGAATTTCCTATAATTCCTGAGATCAATCACCTTTCCTTATCAGAGATATATTGCACCATAAATTTGAAGCCAATTTACACGCCCACACCTTCTCCCCGTTTTAAAATGTTTTGTTTGTTTTTTTGTTGGGGCGAATATAAATGCGGTGATTGTGGGGGTGTAGGGGGCGTGAGTGCATGTTGAGGGTGTGATTTGAGAAAGGCGCCAGTGACCGCAGTGCATGTACGCAAGGTCGCAGAGAAGTCGCCGAATGGGGCCACTGTTTGCATGACGCCATCGCCCCCTGCTGGGCTCTGTTTGCATGCTGCCACCTGCTCGAGGCTGCAATGTCAGTGAAAGGCAGTTCCCCCCCATGCGATTTGTTGAACAACAATGCAGAGAGGTGCTGTAGAGGTTGGCCAGATGTATCAAGCCTTAGCTTTGCTGTCTGAACTGTACGGAGAAACTGTTACTTCACAGACATCGCAAACCCCCCCCCAAAGAATGCCCCTCACTCTCAAGCTGTGGAACATTCCAGAACACTACAGAAAGACTATTTTAAAAACCCAAGTCTGGTAATGCTTAGCCAGAGAGTTGATAAGTGGCTTCATGTGTCTACCAATCAGAGATCTGCATATTATAATGTGAGATTTTTTTTTTCTTTCTTTTTTCTTTCTTTCTTTCCCCTTTTGTCATCCATTCAAAAGCAGCGTGAGGAAACAGGGGAGAGGAATGGACATGGGGAAGTGCTTCGACAGGGAGACGAGCCTGTGACTGGCGTTTCTTCTGTCACTGTGCTACTGTTGAACGGACAGTGAGTTGGGGAGACTTCTGTGCATTTCCCTGTAAGTCTGTGTATTTGCAAACATGTAAAACTGTTTTTTTTTTCTTTTAAGAAACTAAAAACCCCCATCCCTCTATGGGGCAAACAAGCAACAATTAAGATAAGTTTTATGTATTGTGCAACTCTAAGTAATACCAGCAATTTAAGTAAGAGGTGTAAATTTGTTAGGTGATTGGCAGAGTGAGTGCTCTATGGTGACATGCTGAAGTTAGCTGTCCTGAAAAGTGTTTTTAAAACTCCTTTTGTTTTAAAAAGAATTAATATGAATTTTGTATGTTTTGTATTTTTTTTCCAAAGACAATAATAGGTTGGTAACCTTTGACAAATTATCTATAGGAAACTCACTCAGTGTTCATAGGAGCACAACCACCGCCAATGAACTATTTCAAACATTAGTCAGGTAACTTTGGTGCATAACAGTCAAGGCAAAGCTGGACTCTAGACTTTGCATTATTAAGTTCCCACCGAGTTGTTTTTGTGAGAATATCTAGCCGTATTAGTAGGTGAAGTTGTGACACAGTGGGCTGAACTATCAATCAAAGCTGGTTGCCGGCACAACTGAATGGAGTAACAAGATAATTATGCCAGTAAGTAGTAGTATAAATATTGAAGTAATTTCACACATGGGCTATTTAAAGTTAATATATATGAACAGTCAAATGGCAAAGACAAGCATAAAGACAGTATGTTTAATATCCAGAGATATTGTCGGTGTCTGTGTGTATGTGATCACTGTTTCAGTGTAACTGATTATTTTTTTCTAATTTGAATCGTACTTCACTAGTTACACTAAAGCTATACAGTATGACATATTAATAAATGTTTACATTATTTTATTTTTTTTTTAACTACAATGCTTCAGAATGTTACTTGGTGTATTTCCATGCAACACTGGCAGTTACTATAAACTAAATCAATGTTTGTTTTATTTCTGTCTGCTACATTCAAGGCTTAGTGAAGAACGAACGTAACCAGAAACCAGAGTAGACCTTAAGGCTTAAAATAAAGTGCAAAAATGACTACATTACAGCCATGCTACATGTAATCTTAAGCAGTCAGAATGTAACTAGCCTATTTGATATTTTTTCAATACTGAAAATATATTCATAAGACAATACAATAATATTTGCTATGAAAGTGAACACTTGTATATAATTTCATGAAAAATTAAGCTTTGTTATTGAAATCATAGAAATAATCAATAAGTGTAAATTTCAGGATTTCCTGTTTTTAACAGCATAGATTCAATAACTTTATATAAAAATTTAATGCAGGATTCAATGTTATTAGAAACAGACACAACAGTTATTTTATTTGAAAAGATCTATAGTATAATTATTGTAATAATTTGAAAATTCTAGAAGTCCTTTATACATTAAATCAAGTTTTGTTTGGGTCTCAGAGGTAAAACTAAAGGGAGTTTTCTTTTGATATATAGCAAAAGAAAAGAAAGACCACTGAATTCACTTGGTTGTGAACATCTATGTTAACTGTAATTGGCACAAACAAAACTGAAACCATTATATTTAAAAAGGAAATTAAATGAAACGCTAAATATAGCATTGATGGATTTGATTCAAATATAGCAAGATGGATTTGATTCAAGGATGACTTGCATATAAAATTTTAGATTATTAAAGTTATTTGCATTTCAGAACTTAGTGAATTTTTAGAAACTAGTATGGATTTATTGTTTTCAAATGTAACTTGTAACATACCACACATGTGTAAATGTGAAATCAAATAAATAGATTTAAACACTGTCCGCTCTCAATCGTGACTCCAGTATGTGCAACTATACTGGACAAAATTCATGTTGTTTGATGTGTGAATATGTATTGGTATGTATAAAATGAAAATCGAAATGATACTTTATTTATCATCTGTATGCATGCAGCTACATTGGAATACTTTTTTCCACATATCCCATCATGCTCTCCTTGGAGAGACACACACACATATAGGTGAGAGTTTGGGGTCCAAGAGCATGGTCAACCAGCACGAAGCACCCTTGGAGCTGGGGCCTAAGGAACTTGTTCAAGGCCCCAACTGTGGCATCAGTGCCTGAGGAATGGGAATAAGTATACGACGGTATCCATTTCAATTCATCAGCTTGGCTAGTAGCTGGGCCCAGAAACCTAGGCCTTCTGACAGAACTTCGGTGATGATGAGCAAGCAAGGTGCTTATGGGAGTTTTACTTACACCAGAATGTTCTGAGGGCAGAAGGAAAAATGATTGGTTCAGAGAAATAATCAATCAGATGATAGAGGAGGTTGTCCAAGCAACTAGAGGAGGCAGGATCAAGACATCTGATTGGTTGGCCCCACCTCCTTTATCATGTGATTGGTTATCTTGTGTTATCATGTGATTGGTCATTTTTCCTTCTGCCCTTAGAATATTCTTGTGATTCTTGTGTAAGTAATACTCCCACAAGCATTGAACATGCTTCGTATTTCTACTTCTGACAGTGAGTAATGAAGCTTTTCATGGATTGAGTTCTCTTACACTGTCAATCACCAACCAGTTTAACTAGCTTTGCATTTAGTACTATGAGAAAGAAGAGGGTATGGATGTTCTGGAGTCGGATGTGGTCAAGGAATAGGCCGCCCCATACATTTGCTCCATACAATAGATTGTAGATAAAGTAGTACTTTTCCACAACAGGGAGGGAAAGAGCAGAAGCTATCTGCTCTGGCAGCTCTCGTGTTGTTTTGTTGGAGCTGAAATGGCTGTCCAGGATGTTTCTTCTGCTCGCCAAGCCTAGTGTATCCCGGGAGGCCTGATAAACTCCCTGCACCATCCTCCAGTTCTCATTTCACGTGGATCTGTCTTTGGCGTCCACACAGATGCAAACCTTACAGTTACCTTATCAGTTCCCAGTGGAGTAAACTTGCTAATGACTGACGGCATGTGGTAATTCCGCCCCCAACATTGGTTTCGAAGCCGCATTTAATCCATTAGCAATTCTCGCCCAACTGGATGGACTCATCCAGAGCCCCTGAACAGAGCCTGATGATGGAAAGTGTGTGGATGAAGTGACCCTTGGCGGCCATGGCCTTCAAACTAACTGGCAAGCCCATGCATACATCACATAATGTGATGTAAGCTCATACAGCTTGCAGGTATTTTTCATGCCCACCATCAGGCACAACTGAAAGTAGTCGATGGAGGAGATGATCTCCTGTTGAAGGAGATTATGTAACACTTATATCATTTTCAGCACTTGCTAGCCTGTTGGGTGTTTACACAAGGTCACAGTGTATAGGGAGACTGTATATTTTACAATTGTTTTATAGGCCTTTAGTCATAAATCAATTGTGGATTACGGAGTTTTGAGTCTTTGTCTTTCATTACTATTTTAGGCAAATGCCCATTCATTTCCCCATCAACAAGGGATCTGACACATACCCCAGACAGCACAGGGCATAAGACACAGGAACACCCTAGACGACATGCCCATCCATCACAGAGTACAGAGCTACTGCTAATTTAGAGATGAGCCACAATCCTGTGAGAGGAAGCCCACACAGCACAGGAAAAACATGTAGACTTCACATACTCATGCCTGTTTTTCTAAGAGCAAGAGATATGGCTGCATGCATCTGCTTTCCAAAACTGATCTGTCGGGGTGAGGAGGTGTATGACACTTACAGACTTTGAACTCATCACGGTTGCATCTTGTGGCGTTCTTATCTATGGTGATGGCCAATGGTGCGCCCGGCATCGCCCTCAGGAGTCGCGCCACGCGGCGCCATGCGGCACCATGCAGCGGACCGGCCACATGCAGGAGAGGCTGCAGATCTGCTCGCTCAAAAATGTGAGCAGCTTCTCCCTGCTGGGTGATTGGCGACTTGAAGAACTAAGACAGCAGCGGATTCATTTCATATTTTATATTTTTTAAAGAACATAACATCATTTAAATGTCCATTTAGTCAATTTAGTTTCCTTTTATGTATATAAAAGTAAATAGTTTCTTACTCTGGTCTGCCCATGTTCTTGGACACGTGGAGGAGGCTTTTGATCTCCTAGGGCATCATGAAGCTGATCTTTGGAAATCTTCTTTCAGGTGCTTCAAGCGCGTGAGGAACACCTCCTCCCCCTCATCTATTTGCCCAGTTACATAGAATGGCACATGAGAATCTCCCCCAACTATCCAGATATTCTGCAATCTTGTTTAGCTTTGTCTAACACAGGGGTGGCTAATCTTATCTGCAAAGGGCCAGTGTGTGTGCTGGTTTTTGGGGTAACCTTTAGGTCAGCTGTTCAAACCCAGGTGTGAGGACTCTTCAGCCAATCAG
>JAODLD010000001.1:45059713-45071625 GCA_026781065.1 Mormyrops boulengeri
AAACCTTGGTCTGGATTTGTACTTTCTGGACCTGAACTTTCCACCTCTGTCTGTAATGGATTACTTTTGTGAGTAACCTCCACAACACTGTGTAGGTGTGATGAATTTCAGCAGCTATGATAGGTAACTTCTTCAGTGTAAAATGCCATATTTTAGTAAGCTTCATGACCACTTTATTTATTTATAATATATTATTATACCAGAAACAATACTGAGTAGGCAGGAAGGGAGCAGTGTTAGAGTAGAGAAATGCACCTCTCCCCTTAGATGAGACACACAGGCCTTGCAGAAATACGACAGCACCTGTGAGGCTGGAGGCAGGGTAAAGTGTGTCGGAAGCCTGGAGAGGAGGCGGCTGGCTGGGGAGGGAAGGGGCACCCAAGGGGTGTCGTAGAGGTTGGCGTGGGTGGCAGCGGTCTCCAGCTGGAAGGAGAACTTTCTGGCAACATTCAGTGCCAAGCCACAGCGTTCAGCACGTGTTCCATTGTCTCCATCCACCTGCGGCATTCACAGTCACTAACGACGTTAATTTACGTCTATAGCGATCCAGCTCGGCATCCAGAGAGACGGCGCTGGGAGGAAAGGTAAATGTATCTTAATGACAAACAGATGTTGTGATGACACACTTAAACTATCTGAAGTACCAGTGCAAAAAATTTTCAAAGGGATCATCTGATTGTGTGACACTGTTTCTAGGGATAAAAGTAGGGATGAAAGATGCATGTTACAACCAGTTTACATTTTATGTATTTTATATAGTATAATATAATTATTCTTATGAGACACAGGTGGTCACTGTTGGGTTAATCAGGCAGGTCTGCGCTAGAGGTTTTGGGCCTCATGAAAGCATTTCATATTGGGCCCTCAACCCAGACTAATCCATTTCAGGGGTCTTGAGATTGCTCAAACTTAATTCCCACCCATTTACAGTGCCCATGAATCCAGACTACCCTTGTCAGAAGGCAGTTCCTTCTTGTCAGACTCCTGTCCGTTGAGCTGCTGGGGGTTCAAGGTGACACCGCTGCCCATGGCAGTCCTTTAACTGCAGACGAACTCGCCGGAGCCGCAGCTCGGGCAGCGGTGGGCCAGTGGGACAAAATACTGTACTCACTTCTTGTGGAAGTGCTCCTTCAGCCATAGCCCACTGGCCATCTCTCTGACCAGCGTGGTGAAGAAACGCATCCGGCTGCAAAGCCAGACTCGTCTGCTGGTGCCATTCTGACCTCTGCTGGTATGAAGGCAAGGCAAGGCAAGGCAAAGATCCATATATCACACAGCACTAATACAGTACTGGGTTACAGGGAGTCTGCAACCTATGCCACAAAGCAATGTTTCCTAACCGGCTCCCAGGGGATCCCCAGATGGTCCATAATCTTGCTCCCTCCCAGCTCACTTTTATTTTCAATCAGATGGGTGTGACACACACTCACAGGGGAAAAAAAACAAAACAAAAAAAACATTCACACAATAGACACTTTAAAAGATAACAATTCAGTAAATTCAGTGAAACCCGTCTGACTGAAATTAAAATCGCATTAGACTTCATCGTTACTGTTTTCATTAGGAGTTTAATCCAAACAAAATTGCAGCCCAGCCTTGCTGTTCGCTTGTCACTGTTGCCATCTAGTGGTCAGTAGTAGCTCGACCATACACAGAGCTGTGCATCTATTGTTATACAAACAAAATTGAATTGAGCTGAAAAACATTTTCGTCGATCAACAAATCATTAATTAAGAAATTGTGTTAATCTGTATCGTTAGACTAATACGTAAAATGATAACACATTTTCCAAGGATTAGTCTAGAAGAAAATGATCAAATTTGTATTTCTTACCTATTTACAGTCGAAGTTGATGAGCATTTTCTTAAACACTTCAGAGAAATTTAGCATAAACTTCTCTAAACGCTCTGCACCGACCCTGGAAACTGTCAAACCTGCGCCTTAGCATTGAAACCCCAAAGTTAACAAAGGCATTTTGTTCTTTAACTAGTCTATTCAGCTAGTTCATATCATGTAAGCCTGTCCGAGCACCCGCTACCTGCCAGCTCCCTGCTCACTCCTCTTTGATGTTTCTGTCATGCCCTGCTCGTCGGACCCTCCCATGTGCCACGCCCCCTCGCTACCTAGTGTGGAATCCCTGTAGTACCAGCTGTTTCTCGTTGTTGTTAATTAGTCCTGTGTGAGTCCAATATGTTTCCCCAGTCAGGTCATTGACGTTGTGATGCGTTCCAGCAGGGGTGTTAGAAGCATTTTGAATGGGGGGGGGGGCACACTGGTGGTGAACTAATATTTTATGTTAAATGTGGGGGGGTCCAAGCGAATAATTATGAAATGTGAGGGGGACACATCCACCTCAGATTTAAAATCTTTTTCTTTTGTGACACACCTTCTCTGCACCACAGCTCGAAGTTTATCTTTTTCATCCGTGTTTTGGCAACAAGTTCTGGATACTAATTGCTCGAGTGCTAGATACTTTTGACGGCAACTGCTAGGCTACTATGGATTGCAAAAGCCATGTCGATGCAACTAAGGTGCAGCCCTCGCAAGACCTGAACGTCTCGATGGCCAGTCCACACCTCATCAGGATACATGCATCGGACCTGCAGCTCTGCGTCAGTGGGGATGTGGATAATTCCAAAAATCTGACAGGGTAGCTGGGCAGCCATACTGGGATTCAGGTGTAACGTTCTCGGGTTCTCAATGACTTGATGGGCAGAAGACCATGAACATAAGGACTGGTATTTTCTCAAAGGCCTCTATGATAACTGGCATACGAAGTGTACCTGGTTCAGGACCACCACACTTCCTCTGCCACCTGTTACAATGTAGGAGGCAGAAAAAAAATAAAATGAACAAATTACAGGCATTAATGCCCTTAAAAAACTTCCCATACTCCTGCTTGCAGCAGTGCTATGTTATGCTATTGTTTAAGAAAATTTATCTATTGCATCAGTCAACTGTTTCTGGTTTATAAAGAAAAATCATTGTCACCTAAAGACTGACATCCCTAATGTCTCTCATTCACACATAAATCATACACAATTTCATGTGACGTACGTGTCAGATATTAACCTGTGCAATGCAAAATAAGGTTCAAAGGCACATTTCTGCAAATACATTTATTAGGACTGTCAGCCTGAGCACAGCGACCCCTCGATTTCATTACAGAAACCTGCTAATTTCTTTGACAGCTATAATATGTAGAGTTTATAGCTGTGAATCCTATTCCTTGAAATGTACTCTAGGTTTATAAACGGGCTTGATACTGACAATTAAAAATGTCTTTAAAAGGAAATTCATCATTTCTTTCTTTTTGTAGCTTTGTCCATGCTGAGATGAGGCAACGTGGCGAGTTCCGCTGATCTCGGCTTTAGATTTTCTGAGGCGTGAACACTGGGATTCCATGTGAAAGTTATTACAGTTTCTGACAGCTTGACTGGAAAGATGGTCATTGAGTAGACAGGGACTCTCCCTCAGGATGTGGTCCTAGACAGTATGACCCTCTTGCAATCAGTGTATCCCTTACATTTCCCCCAGACAGCAACAAAGCCAGAAGTACCTGTTTTGCATAGTTTAACCACTCAACGTCTCTCAGCGCAAAAGAAATGTTTCTCTCAAAGAGTGCAAGCACTGAGGCTCTCATTTTCACCTCGTTTTCTGCTCATTTGTATGTCAAGGAGGATGATTGTAAGCTGTACGGAATCTCAGCCAGTAACAGGCTTTTTTTGCAGTTTCTTGGTCCCTCGTAAATAATAACATTGTTACGGGACCGGTCGCCCGTCTTCTGAAAAGTCCCTCAAAGCAATGGGGAGGACTCTGTCTCTGCCTGAAGAGAAAAACCACAGGAGTTCAGTGTAAGAGTCAGCATCAATGATAGGATCATTGATAAATGTTAGATCATGCTTCAGATGTAAGAGAAATGGGGGTGAGACACACCTAAAGGTGGACATCCTTCTTCTTGCGTGATTGACATGCATGGTTTGGCAAAAGCCCTAAATAAATGAATAAATCAAAACATCACAAAACAGAGACTAGCGCCTGGAAATGTCGTATGTTTGAGACAGGGGAGGGAACAGATGTCCCAAGGGAGGGGGTGAGGTCTGGGGACATGCTCTGTCACACATTTGTAATTCCCTATTAATATTTAAGGATATGTTCTGGCTCTTGACATTCTCCTGCTGATTTATCATTTGTTAAGGCTAACACAGCAATCTTTGATATCCGCTCTCCTCACCCAGACTGCTGTACCCTGGGAACGGTAATAAATTTTCTGTTTCATTCTCCAGTCCCTATACCCCATGGATGTATTCTCTACTCCAATGGATACAACCCATACAGTGTGTTAGATGTTTTGAAAGCACTCATCTATCAGTTATTTACGTCTGAGTTTGGAATAATGGTAGGTCTAGCAGTCACGTGACTCGATTCTGGGGTATTACCTCATTAAACAAGCTACCGGGTCCATCCAATCACTGCAAGGGGGAGAATATCACTAATCACAAATTGGAACACATTGCTTCACGCACCTGTCTTATTCTGCGTATTAAATTTACAATATTTCAAGAGTGAATTTTCTATTTTAGGAGTCAGGACCTGTGTATTCATGTCTCACATGGTTTCCTACCGTGTCACAGAAGGTGAGGCATGTGGTCACTCCCACAGACTGTTCTGCAGCAGAATCAATGCATGTCCATCGCTGTTACTATAAGGCTACACAACGTGCTACCTCGAGTTTTTATAAAACAAAAATGACAATAGAGAGAAATAAATAGTCTACTGCATATAAACTGAATTAAACACCACAGGAAAAGAACAAGAGCAGCAGAGTCCAGCAAAATGACTTTGGGAAAGAGAAAACCAACATAACCAAAATGACATCCTGGAAGATGAATATGTACTAGACATACACATCCTGTTTTGTTCCAGGGCTCCCCTCAGGCTCTTGATCTCTTCCACACTTTGCAGGCGCAAAGCTTGGGCACACTCATCTTCTTGCTTATCCAGGGGAAACCCGAAAATGGAGAGGAACGTGCAACCTCGCATTGGGACGAATTTCTAGTAATGGTCTGGCACAGAACGACGCAGTGGATTCTGCCGCGGACTGTCACGACTGAAGACATGGAAGGACTGATGATCCGAACACAGCAAAGGGTAACCAAAGGGGACTTTATTGCGGAACAGACAAAGCGTACAACAGGTAATAAATAAAGGACTGCCAGGGGTCAAAACAGAAGGCAGGGAGGACAACTCAGGATGGATTAGGGCTGGCCCAAACACAGGTAAGCAATAAAAGGGAACACTAGCATTAACTATGAGCGGGAACCAACACAGAGCACCAACACTAACATCTACAGCACTAACAATGACCAAATTCAAGAACAATACATAGGCAGAAACCTATATACAGAGGCAGTAAGGATCAGAAGAGAGACAAGTATGAATGATATGGAACGACAAGGGAGTAAATAGGATGACCAGCAGAGACCTCTGCTGGCCAAATGGGAACACAACAGGATTGATAGATAACGACACATGTTGCTTTGCCAGATGACTATCACCACCTTAAGTATGGCAAAGTACTGCTCTGCATTCTTGTCCCCACCCACGAGCAGGAAATTCATAAACACAACAGCAGAAGGTCTCATTTCAGATAAATATTCCAAAGGCAGCCTGCCATCTATCTAAAGGGTGGAAAACAAACTATTTGGCATAAAAACCACTTGTACTGCGATGGGTTGGCGCCCCATCCTGGGTCATTCCTTGCCTTGTGCCTGTAGCTTCTGGAATAGGCTCCGGACCGCCGCAACCCTGTATAGGACAAGTGGATATAAAAAATGGATGGACAGATGCATGGATTGATGGATGGATGGATACCACTTGTATTTAAGTTTAAGGCAGGAAACCACCAGTTCCGGTCGGTTGTCTCTGTGAGCAGCAAGCATGTCTGTAATGGAGTGAAAAAAAATCTGGCAAAACAATATTCAAGAAAACTAAAGAAATGAAAGCAAATATAGGGACATGAGGGCAGCAAGATGGCTCCGGGGTAGAACTGCTGCCTCAGCTCCAGTGCTGGGGGTTTAAATCCCATCCCTGCTTTTTCTGTGTGGAATTTTTCAGGTTACACATAGCTACATACACAGTAAGGCTAATGGGCATCTTTAAACCAGTGCTTCTCAACCCGGTCCTCAGGGACCCCCAGCCGGTCCAGGTTTCTGCTCCCTCCCAGATGCCTTCCAGGTGCACGTGCCCCTCAAAGGGCTGGCATCTCCTCCGCGCCGTTCCCCTCCCTTGTGCCATATGACGTCTTAGAAAGGATCTAAGCACCCCCACTTCCCAAACCAGAAACAGATGGTCAAATATACATCAAACTCAAAATTGACGATCTCTCCAACGCAGCTTGCATGGATCGGTTAATCCCGTAACCTTTCCTGTTGCCGAGTTTTTCTGCGAGGCCTGGGAAACCTGGAATTTAATTTTTTTTTTAAATAAAAACTGTTTGTTAAAAAAAAGATACATTTGGTGCCTCGGGGAATTTACTCAAACTGCAAAAAAAAATTACTGTCACTATTGTTTGCGGTTTGCCAACTCGTGCCAGCCTTTTGAAGCTGATACTGATATTTAAACAACAAATATGTCAGTATTTAAACAAAAAATATGCTGAAATTGATGAAACAAGTTAACAAATCTGTTTAATGATCGCCTGATTTCAAGTCTATAGTACACAAGGCTGGCCACCCTGTCCAGTAGGATGGGTAGTAATAGAGACAAACAGCTGACTTTTTAATAAAACAACAAGAACTGTACTGGGTACTGAATGTGGTATGAACAATTTCGATATGAAAGAGCCAAACCCCTAAGACTGTGTCGTTTTAGCTTGTAATGAATTATCTTGCTATAATGGAATAATGGCCACAGAACCCACGACATATATATGGGCAGATTATTTATTTACCCGATATATCTGTGTAGAGAAGTACCGTGTGGCGATGCAATGTTCAGCGAACGGCCGGGGTACTGTTAGATGCTCTACAGATTAACATTACGCATTATATCTACCGAGTACAATTATATATAATCTATTATATAATAAGTTAATATATTGACTGAAACAAATTAAATATTAGGCTACTAGGCCTACATATTATAATTACGCTCCACCAACCCAATACTGCTATTGTAGAAACACATGTGGCACGGGAAGGCCTATATATTAATCGACGTGCAAACCAATAACAATTCACCGACTTTCCAAACCGCAAGAGAAAACATGGCAGTTCTGCAATGAAAACGAAGCAGCGTAGGCGGCGATCGAGTGAGCGGGCAGCAGTATAACCTATATACTCGGTGCGGCCATTCGTAATTAGGCTTTTAAAATTCACGATTTCAGCTTTTAGGAAAACGTTTTGTTAGCAGCAGACAGGTGACGCCATTTGAAAAGACCAAACCAAACGCATGGTCCTCTGAGCGTAGCTAAAATTGGTTACTTTAAATAGGATTTATTTGTAGGGGAGTTTCATCCTGGGATTTACCCACAGATGGTTGAAGGCGTCATATGACAGCTGAGAGAGGTACCAGCGTCCCAAGGCGTGCTTCTTGGCTGCGGCTTTCAGTTTGCAGGCTCCTCTGGTAAGAGCAGAGGCATGCAGCCTCACAACTAATCCCCGATTACGGTTATTAATTGTTAAATTGACTGTAGCGTTTCGTAGTTTAACACCTCACGGAAACGTTGAGTATAAGGTATTGAGACTGGCAATATTAACACAAATCGATGCATAATTACGGCAAGAAAACGCTCATTAGACCTCAGTATATTCGACGGTCTCCAAAATGTGGTGATCGGAGTATCTCTCTTTACACTGTTGCTCTCTGTAAGGAAGTTACACTGGCAACTTTTATTGATAAAGATTAACCATTGTATTTTGACATCGGGCATATATTTACGAATAAAGAAGCGTTGATGAATATAGATGTAATGGAAAAAAAAGTTTATTTTGCAGAGCAATACAACAATAAAGCATGTTCTTCGTTTTGATATCATGTTCTAAATGTACAAGTTTTTAATGGCAGTCGCCAGCAAGCCCAGCGAAATAACCTGAGTTTTTAGTGGTGTTCGTTTTTCTTCAGTAGTTACATAAACATACAAAATAATCTCTCATAGAAAAATGTTTGTTAGTGGGATCTTTGGAAGATACATTATTCATAACCTAAAAGTAAAACATTACGTAAAAGTTTTCAAGAATTGTACCGTCACTGTGTTGTTTCGTTGCATGGCTAAGCAATATGGCTTTAGGTATTTTGGTAGGATACAGATTTTAAAGGCTTTTCAGGTAAAATATAGGACCTAGGTTCTCTTAAACAAAGAATAGTGCATCTTCTTTCACTTATACCCATTTTTGGGGGCACTGAAAAACAAATGAACATACTGTTATTGATTAATAAAATATCATGTTTACATTGTACAACATCTTTAATTTGACTTATTTGCATGTATTTACATTGTAAATCTGCATAGTACACATGCTATTCCAGGTTTTACACTCCGTATCTTTGAGATATGTATTGTAATGCGGTTTTAGGTGAACACACGGTTACCTTGCATCTGAAGGCTTAGAATTCATGACCCATAGTATGTATTCCTTAGCAGCAATGGTGTCTAGAACCTTGTGTAGATCACTGGTGAAGCTCCCATCTACGTGTCTTCTCTGCATTGCATCAACTTGGCTCCATTCCTCTGCAAAACTGAGTATTGACGAGATATTTTGCTTTAGAACGGGGCATTTTCTGCTGTGCTCCGGGGTCATCCTCCAAGTGACAGTCTTGACAGTTACACTAGTGTCCAAAATTGTGGAAACACCTAGCATTTTTGGCATCATGCTTCAAAAATTGCCACACGAATAATGTTTACAAACAATCAAAGTTTGTTACAAAAATATCATACAATGGACAATTAAATAATTGCAACAGTTGAATAAAGTGATTCTGGAAGCGATTCCACAATTTTGGCCACTAGTGTAGGTGTGGTACTCTATCAATGACATTTATTTAAGTAATAAGTGTTGGATCAAACACAGTGTTGGCTTGATGTGTGCTTGTGCAGACCAGGTGTAATACAGGTTTTATATACCAAATTGTGAGACCGTTAACCATTGGCACAACTGGACCACAAACTTGACTACCATGGATATAAAAAAGTCAGAGCTTAAAGTCACGATATTTATTTGAATGACCAGTGAAATAACAGTACAGGTCATAAAAAGGGTGTTACCGTACAGGATAATTATGCACGAGCTAATTTTATCGTTTATCTAGACAGGGAGGAAGAAGCTGGTCACTCGTTTAGAAGCAAACGGCCTACTGTCTTCTGCCTTGTCCTGATTTCAGCCATGAGACAAATTCTTTAGCAGCCATGTCCTGCAGGTACGAGCTGAAATCGCTGGCGTAGGTGCCGTCTGTGTGACGTCTTGCAGGACCACTAGGAAAGAATAGAGTATCTGAGGTTATACCTGCCAGGGACACTCCTGTAATTTGATAATGTAATGCCTAATACAGTATACATGACAGGGGTCTTTGTGTTAAAGTATTGTCTGTTTATTAAGTGGTATTTAAATATTGTAAATTGTTATTGTAAACGCTTGTAACAGTATTATGACTCTAGAACATGTGCTAAGTAGCTTTCATCTGACCCATTCTGTTCTAATCAAATATTTCAGGTGTGGGACCTACAGTGCAAAAATATAATGGGGAGTGTGGGTGTGTATTAAATAGTGCTCAATGATTTTTTTTCTATCAAAATGTTTATTTAATAATGAAAAGGTAGAGTCTTCCTGCCTAGTTTTATCAGGGTACGATATTTTCTTAGTGCCAACGTTCTTAAGGATCTTTAGATCTTAAGATTCACCTGCTTTTTTCATATGGTACTTGCTGGAAATCACATCTGATAATTATTTGGGGGAAGCCAGTTTAAGTAAGAAATACAGTTTAATTTACAAGGGTGGCTTCTGGAAAGTACCAAAGGCAGAGGCAGTTTTCCTACATGTCGTCGTGGTTCTGATTGTTCTAAATGTCTAAGTCTAAAATTGACACAGTATTACAGAGCAGACCTATGAAAATGATGAATTGCCACAAAATCCAGATTCTAACAATACACAATACCTTGTTTTTCTTACATAGTGCATTCCCCATATATTAGAATTTTTATTTTACATTTACAACTTTGTTTTCTTTATTAATGTTTATAATTTACCCAGATCCGCAAATCAAAACAAAACGATTTGCCAGCCCATATGAACATATAGGATGCCCCGGTGAAAGACTCACCCGTTCGTTTTGGAGTTCATCAACCATTGAACAAAGTCTTGCGCTCGTTTCGTCTCCAGATATTTACTGTAATCGTTAGTGAATGTACCTTGCGAGTGTCTCTTCGCAGCTGTAAGTTCCTTTGCTTCGTTTAACATTGTGTCCTCTGCCAGATAGCTGCAGCATTTTATTTAATGAATTAAGTTTCACAACTAAACAGTCATTTGACATATTTATATAAATATATAAATCAATGAGAACATGTAAAATGTGATTAAAACTGTTTACTAATTATTTAATTTAAGATTCTTAACTAAAGAATCACTTTAAATATGTATCATTCACATTAAATGTATATGAGTATCAAAAAAGAACAATAAAATTCATCCTGTGCAAATATGCTTATTTCATTTGACACACATATTTTATAAGAAAATCCAAAATATGTGCGCTATATGAAGATGGTAATGTACAAATTAACATTTTATTTTGTGAAGTTTCATGCATGTATTTAAGGAAAGTTGCATATATGCATGCAATGTTTAACAACATGTGAAATATGTGTGATGTATAAATATATGAATAAGGACACAGTGAAAAGCACATAATTGTTCCCATATGTGGCTTTTGCCGTGTGTCCGGATCCCGAGAAGGAGCGCAGGTTACCTGGCGCTGTCATGTGTGTCCTGCAGGGGGAGCTGCCAGCTGCTCTGGATGGTGATGAGGACCAGCAGTCCAGCCACTGAGCGCACGCCGGCCATCTTGCTTCCAGGCGAAATTCAGCTGCCGCAGAGGAACATGAACTGTCACACGTGGAACATGCAACCTGAGGGGGCATCGGGGCACCTGCCCGGGTAACTTTTGGAACATCATTAAGAATGCAGCAATGATCAGCTGTGAAAAAGTTACCTACAAATAACTTGTTATAAACTGATATAATTCAGGATTTTAGCAATTAAATTTTATCTTTTTTTTTTTTTTAAACTAAAGGTTAGTTTCGTTGTTTTTCAAAAGCAAACAGGCAAGTGGGCAAGAATTTATGCCCTCTCCTCCCCAAAGAAGTGCAATAACACCCACACGTGCTCCGTTACCGCCTCAGGTCCCTTGGTTGAGACTTTTCCGGAAGCTCACCTGTGTTAGAGAGGAAGCGAGAGACCACTGCCGCGTGGAGTCCTCTGTTGGCTACTCTTGTCTGGCTCCCCAGAGCAGATTCCTAGTGTACTTGTGGAGTGCCCATCCTTATATAGTGCATTCCCATGACAGTCCACCCAAGTGGTACGCCCCTCGCAAGTCGTTCAGCCCATTCGTTAAACTCAACCCATTAGACAAGGCTCTCTTGCGCGCAGTGGATAATTTTAGTGCACCTTTGTTTAGACTGGACATCACCAACCCCACAGGTGATAAAAGCTGCTACTTACGTGTAGAAATCAAACAGGATGGCATCCTGTTTAAAAAGCAAAGAAAAAGCCTTATTTCCGAAATATGTCTGGCCATCGAGAAGCTGATTGACTAATTGTAGGTTTTATGTGGGACAGCGTCCCGGGGGGGGGGGGGGGGGGGGGGGGGGGGGGGGGGGGGGGGGGGGGGGGGGGGGGGGGGGGGGGGGGGGGCGGGGG
>JAODLD010000001.1:45078939-45110717 GCA_026781065.1 Mormyrops boulengeri
TCCATCCATCCATCCATCCATCCATCCATCCATCCATCCATCCATCCATCCATCCATCCATCCATCCATCCAACCAATCCTATCTAATCATAATCATTTCCTAACCTATAAGTCTGGTGAATGTCTGGTCTTTTCCTGAAATAACATTTAATGTCAGCATTTTTGCCCCGACAGATATACCCTTTTCACTGCCATGCCTTCTCAATTCCACACACCTTGCGGCGACTCGCATCTCATTCAATAAGTACTTATCAAGGAGGGTCTGACAGTCAGAGAATGATGCGGAATGATCTATAATAAGTGTAAATGAATATCTCCAAATATATTTTTTTCTACCTAGAGTTATGTGTATATTAATATGCATGTGTACATGCAGCATGTATGATGTATATATGCGTGCACTGTATATATACATTATATATATTTCTATTTTGTAATTTTTAATTGCACATTGTAATCTGCCTATAGAGCTGTATTTCACTGTATACTCTGTGCCAAATAAAACCTGTGACTTGGGGCATGCTGGGATGCCTGAGGAGCATATAGGGGAAGACACGCACTGACTTCACGTTCCACACTCTTCCGTTAAAGTCATAGGTCTGCAGGAGAACATAGTTCTGGCTCCTCTTGGCCCACTGAACAGCGATGCGCTCATCAGTCACCCAGGTCACAGAGCTCAGGTAGTGGTCGCTATGAGGAAAGAAGCAAACACAAAAACCACTAAACAGGTACATCTCAGGCACCCCTAGTTAAAAGAGCTCAAAGGGAGAGAATTTTTTTTTTTACATTGGCATTTTTTGCATTCTGTTAGATTTGCATTAATGCTGGCTGGATACTTCAGACGAAATCAACGGAATCAGCGTTGTTTTTGCAATAAGATATCGTTTGATTGCGTAATCACCGTGGTAACCACTGTTTCGGCATACCACCTCTGCAGAGTTTCCAAGACAAACTTTTTTGTTTATCCTGATCCCACCCACTATCCTACGCAGTTATCGGCAGGATTTACACCGCACGACACTTTAAATAGCGAAAATTGATATGTGTATTTGTGGATTTATGTTAATAATAAATGACAGATCTGTGTTAACGTTTGTCATGGAACGTGTGTGCTTTGTTACTGTGTAACTGTGAGTGTCATGTAGCTGCTAATAAAGACAGTAACTTCCATTTTAAAAGAGCTGTCATCTCTGTTGGGAATCATCTACAATATTTGCACCCTGAATCTGGGTCTGCTACATCGAAAACATTCTGCTCCCTCTAGGGTCGTTTTAAGTACGAGACAGATTGTTGTCGTTGACGTGTTGGATTTCGTTTTGTCTGGACGTCGTCTGAAGTATACGGCCAGCTTTACTGTGAGAAGCAGCACCTGCATACTCTACCTTTCCCCTACTGAATTTGGCACTACAACTTGTGTGATTCCTGATGTACCTGTGGAATCGGCAATGAACAGCTTCACCTTAGGAATTGAGGACCCAGCCTGCATAACAGAAATACATCAGAAGCCGATTGCTCAGTCAGTCCGTTATATTCAGCACATCTTCCAGCAAAGCTTTGAACTTTAGAACTTAGAAATTAGAGGAGGATGTAAATCGTGCATTCCAGTACTGGATACGTGCTAATGGCACATGGGTGGGTGGATGGATGGATGGATGGATATTCCCGTACATGTTTCATTTGGCACAATTTATTTTAAGTTTAGAACCTCTTTTATCTATTTTTGCAATTCATGTATAGCACGTTTTCTGTGATCCATCAGCTTTCACACAGACAAAGTTCCACATAAACACCTTACCTTAGGGTACGGAATGGCCACTGTTTCTGGGTACTGTACAGAGCCATACCAGGAATACTCGATGGTGTGGACTTCTGTGTCATTGAACTCCACGTAGGCCAGATACTTGCCACCGGGTGACCACCACATTGCATCATTCGAAGAGAACATCTCCTCTAAATGTAAGTTTGAATATTTGGATTTAAACTTCAATCGAGAAATACAGAATCTCATGGATTTACTCTGGAAAATTTGTTATTGTTATTTACACATCAGGAATGCTGACTGTGAGATGACAACATAAAAATTTAGGCACCACGTTACATTAATAATGATGTTAATGTTGTATAAACATTCCAATCCACAGTTGGTTGTAGAGGAATGATTATTTTACGTTATACTCACCCTCGTATACCCAGTCTGGAATACCATTGAGAATTTTATTCTTCTCTCCATTTTGAGTTATTTGTTTTGCATTAGACGTTGCAGAATCTTTAATGTAAATATTATATTTCCAAACATAAGCCTGTAAGGGTGAAACATGCCTGAGATGTGACATCAGATTCATGGCACATAAAACATAAACATGAAACTGGATAAATTCATTTCTTTTAACCAAAATCACATATTTTGTTAACACCAGAATTATTGTCTAGCACTGTTAGCATAAATCACATCCAGGAGTTACGGGTTCAATAGAACTACAGTCCAGACCACAAATATGCTGCAGTCATCAACTCCTACCAGCTTATTTCCAACTGGAGCCCATAAAAGGTATTGTACTTCTTCAGGAATGTGTGATGGTGTGACAAATTCCCTGAAAAGATAAACACTTTTGGTTACTACACTGCTCATGGCCCTTGCAAACTGAATTTGCTAATTCATTTGTTAATTAAGTAGAATGTGCACTCTATAAAATAAGAGAACATATGCAGAAAAGTGTGTGCAGGCCTGTAGAACAGTGGTCATGAAGATATTTGAGACAGAAGATTCCTAGGCCAAAGTTGGACCTACAACTCTACACAGGAAAACTAATTTTTAAGTAATTAAAAATCCAGCTATTTATCTGGGCAAGTTTGCGAACAGTTTCAGGAAGAAAGAAAATAACGAAGAAAGTGTTCTGCACTAATCGGAACACAGTGCATCATATATTTTATATCTTTCTGACACCGAGTTGTTTACCCGCTATAAGGGACAGTGGCCGTATCAAGCGTAGTCCCAAACCCTCAGAATCAGAGACAGAAGTAATTACAGTATGATGCAAGTAATCACAAACTGGAGACAAACAAATGCCCGACACTTACGAGGCGTCCAGGTTGTAGAGAGAGTAAGAGGCCGTGAATGAATGTCTCCATTGCTATGGAATCACAAACAAAGCTGTCAGCCACAAGTGCTAATGGACTGTTTAGGCACAAATGCAAGCAGAAAAATGTGCATCATTGTATCAATGTACTTACCTTTGTATAATTGCTCTCCAAACAAACATATTTACGGTCAGCAGACATCAAATAGTCAGTGGCATCCACTTGTGCCTATTTAACATACAGTACATATATAATAATACGGTATAGTAGGGGTAAAGTAATAATAATAATAATAATAATAATAATAACGATAATAATAATAATAATAATAATAATCATAATATACAACTTACAAATGTTTTGTTGTTCAAAAATTCTGTGGCACTTCTTGTGTTGACATTGTGGAGAAAAACACTGCCTTCTCTTGTTTTATGTAGATATTCATTGTCTGTCAAAAAATCATGTTAATAGATTGATTTAGATGAGAGCAGGCTAACGCTACTTACACTGGTCACGCTGGAAGCGCTGTCCCATCGCATTACCTGATATCCATCGCAGATTGTACACCTTATATCTGATGGTGTCATTGAAGTAGTCTTCGAGTGTGAAGGTTCTCTTGGAGTCCCTTTCACTGTCTTCTGAAGTAATAATAATACTTCAGATATTACGTGTCCTAACTAAATTGCCTCAAAATCAATCCCATCATAAGTGCCATGCGGTAATAGATAAACCATTTGTAACATGGTCTAAAGCATATCCCGAATTTCAGCAGCCTGTTAATGAAATACGCCATCTTAACAAATATGCATTCATAGCAGTATATGGTAATAAAATAATTGTTGTCGCCGTATATACTAATAATATTTCAATAACTAAAAGTAGTCACTTGGTGGCGCCAAGTCAATATCACGCACCAGTACAATCATTTGATAAATGCCTTGGGTCTGAATTAATTCTGCAATGTTGTTTTCTGGGTTTAAACCGAGTTCGGTGGAATTAACTACCTATGATTCATAATAATCTACAATCTACTATCTTGTATATCTTAATTTGCTATAATGCTTGCAGTTCGAAATTACATTCAGTTTTAAGTAGGCCTATTTTGTAAGTAAAGGTGAAGAGTTTCTTGCTTCTAGTATTGTACATGTCGCAACATGATTAGACTGTAATTAAAATAATCTAAAATCACCCCGGGCATGTCAGATAATGCTGACATTTAGTTTCATTAACGGGTAAAAAAAAACAGCTGAACATGAATTACTAACTGTAAGGATTACAATAGTAAATGTAGATTATATAGGCACAAAGACCATGCACTTACTGTTTGCAATTATTGTAGCAAGGATTGCTATTAATGTGATGACGACAGCTGCTCCAACCAACCCCATGAGCACTTTTCCACTGCTCTAAATTTACGATTAATGCAAAAAAGATGTAGAAAAAATAAACACACTCACACACATTATAATCCTAGTTGCATGCCCGTACGCGATGTAAGTACTGTACGAGTGTCTTCCTCGTATAAATAAAACGTCTGAATACACTGAGTGAATTTAAACTGGTAAAACAAACTCGGAAATTATCATTTACTTTCATCTTTAACATGCAAGCTAGTTACGGGGTTTATGCCAATAAGAAAGGTTAAAAGACCAGGTACTGACCGGCATTATTGTACCAGGACGGTGGATATTCCCAGATGAAAAGACTTTTAAGTCCGATGGCGGGGAAGCCCGTGTTTCGCGATTGTTTGGCCGATGAATATATTTTCTCTTTATGTAGTCAAGCCAACAAAACTGAGAAATGTACACCTTTGGAGTCCCCGACACGCATATCTTGACTTTAAATCACTGCACAATTCCGCCTCTTTGCCAGGTTATTTTAACTTGAAGCGACCGAACTTCTGCAAGCGTTCTGAGTTATTAAACAGTCCTTCTCAAAAAGACGACTCAAAAAACTCACGACAGACTGCTTGGAAATCTAGGGCCATCGATTTATTCTTAGCTATTTATTGCAAGAATTATCAACTTACTAACAAAGCATTTTTTTTCTTTTCTAAAATGCATTTAGATGTATGTAAATTAAACTGGGTTATGGGGTCATGTAAAAATGATTTAAAATTTTTACACGTCCTGTTACGTACTTCAACATGGTATTTGTTATGGGATGGACTAAGTGGAATGGGCGTTTCTGAAAACCACAATATGCATGCTTGAATTTACGGAAGGTCTTGCCAGGTTCCATCAATTCACAAAATGAAATCATTCAAATACGTGAGGATATAAGGTTGTATGTTGAAATATAAGTCATTATAATGCACTGTATGGCATGAATTGTGCTGCTTTCTAACTTCATCGATTCAGATACACCGTTTGCCGTCTGTTGTCCGCATAATGAAATTATATTAATATAAAGACTTATCAGTGCCCGGCGCCCGCAGCCTAGCGGTACACGGTGGGTGTAACTCCACAGGGACTCCAATACCTTGTGATGAGTAGGATAGGAGGGGCGCCGACCTAACCAGCTGATTTCTCTTATGTGCGGCACATACAACCATGTTGCAATAGCCCTACTTTATATATATATATATATATATATAAAAGCTTTTGTAGTCTGTGTATTCAGTAGGCCAATAGAAATTAAATTCTATTAGCATGACCAAGACAGTTAAAGTTCATGAGATCAAAGAAATAATGTAATGTAATGAAGTGTTATGACTTGACACCTGTTTTATAAGATATTATGGTATATATTCCCATGTTATTTCATAAATAAGAATTTAAAGAATGTAAATGTAGAAAACGTACTTGTGCAATGTATGTAAACTTAAAGATTATAGCCTTAGAAAGCATTTGCTATTGCACTGTGTGTTAATCAGCATGTAGTACTGAACCATCTGATATACAATATATTGCTGCACTGTGTGTTAACCATATCAGTACAGCAGTGCACTTGAATAGATTGTACGTTATTCATTATGTTACTGCACTGAGCAGTCACCATATACTTATGCACTTCAGAAAATAGATGGACAATGTAAAACTAAGTCCCAAGTATGGCAAAATCATGTGTAACCTTTAATTATATAAAAACAGAATAGGGATGCAATGGCAGAACAACTGTACACTGGGCCCTGGGGTGCAAATGGATCATGGACCCCCCCCCCCCATGGCAATTTACACCTAGGGCCTAAGCTGCAGCACTTGCAGATGATGAAATTGAAGTACAGTAGCTCCCAAAAATCGTACCCATCATGCATTGCAGTAGTTAGCAAATTCAATAAACATGTTTTGTTACATACACGCCTCAACAACATATAGTTTGACTACAAAACATTACAAACTATTACATTACAAAATTGTATTGTACCACTACTTATGACTCCCACCATAATGAGATGCCCTTGACGTTGCTGGGAGTTCTGGGTGCAGTGGCAGCTGCTCCTCCTACCTGTCCTCCCCTGAAGGCCCCCAATATGTCCAAAAGATGCAGGACGATAGTAATTATGTGCAAAACTCAGAGAATGTGTCCGGGACACATCTGCAGGATGCTCATCTTTCTTTGTATCTCTGTGGTTACAATACTGACTGACTCAGAAAGGAAAACCATGACGATGCATAATTATTCCATTCATCTTTCCAGTGCTATTCAGGGTTGTTTAGGAGGTCTGGAGCCTATTCTGGAAACTATGAACTACCCCATCATAAGGCACACTCATGCCTAGCGCTAATTTGGTAACCTCAGCATGTTTTTGTACTGTGAAAGGTAAACTGGAGTACCTGGAGGAAATCCCATGGTGACACACACATGGAACCCTGGCAGAGAGTTGAGACTGGTCACAGTGGTGCGAGGCAACCGTGCTGCCTATGTAATTAATATTGCTTGAAATTATTTATTTAATTTGTTCGTTATATAAAATGTTACACAACAATGGGTTGGCCCTCTGTACTGGCTTATTTCCTACCTTGCGGCAATAGGCGACGCATGGGCTAGGAGGCGTTGGAGTTGATGCTCACCTAGGGCACCGCATGAGCTAGGAGGCGCTGGCGTTGATGCTCGCCTAGGGCACCGCATGGGCTAGGAGGCACTGGCGATGATGCTAGAAGGCTTTGTTTACATCAGATAGCCTATTTTAACAACCAACCTCTCAGTTTGAGAACCGGGTGCCTTTAGATCCTAGCAACGCTTCTTAGTAGGATCATCACACCGTAAGCGTGTTCCCACACAAAGAAAAACACACAGGAGCAGGTATTGCAACCAAATCACCTTTATTGTAATATTTATTGATCTCGGTTGATTTTTTTTTCCTTGGCCTGCACCAATGAATTCACTTTACTTAGTACCTAACACATAGTCAATGATTTAAAATCAATGACTGATCAACCAAATAATCTTCAACCAAATAATACTCTTAAAAGTGTGAAATAACATCCTGCAATATGTCTCAACCTGCACGAACACATTCCAAGCAGTACTCAAAAGTTGTGTTTATTTACTATACGCAGAGGCGTCCCTGGGGATTTTGGGGCCTCACCCAGACCAATCCAGTTAAGTTCCAAATGACTCCGAGTCACTCAGGGGCCCTTGGAACCCTCCTAACTTTCACCCCCTTTACTGTGCCCTCTGACTACATGAGTAATGTTCTCATTACTTCTGAGCGTAATACATTTTCATCATACTGTAACCCATGTATGCAAATGTTAAATCAATCTGACAGCAGATCTCAGGCAATCTGGGAACCTGTGGCTTGCTGGCGGTCAAGTTCTCCTGACCCATCCAGATGCTGTGCATTTGCTTTAGAACATCAAGTGACACTTCTTAAAGAAACAAGATAAACAAAGTGATATATCCAGTCTTGACTCCACCCTGTTCATTCCTATCATCCTTTCACACTGTATCTAATCGTCAGAGTCGGAGTCGCCGGCAACCAGGTGAGCGTGTTCCGCGTAGTCGAAGGCAGGGAACCTCACGGCCAGCTCACTCCAGTTGTGGAACACTTTCTGTCTGTCCCCAAACTTCACAGTAAAGTGTTTAATGTGGAGACAAGGACAGTCGATTCCCTTGTACAGCATCATAGAGCCCCACGTCTAGGCAGGAAAAAAAAAGACAATTATCTTTACGACCTTCAACAATGGTAGGTTTGGTAACCTTTCTGAGAAGCTCTTTTGAAAATTACTTATATGGGACAACTCAATACTCAGGAAATACCCATTAATTAATCAATCAGAAAAAAAGTCAATAGTAGTAACAGTTTTACCGAAATACATATAAGGTTGGGGTGACATTGATGTAAAATTATTTTTATGCACCATTATATATTGAACTCAAATTTAATTTAAATTCAATTGAAATTTATTCATATATGTATTTAGTCGAGTAACAGAGTGGACAGTAGTGGCAATTGGATTCCGAGAAAACTTACAGATCCACAGTCTTTACAAGCGATAGCACTGTTTGTTTCAAAGTCCAGTTGTCTTTCCTGTAGTGTTGGGTTTTTTCTGACTGTAAACAAATCCCTACAAATTCAGAGTTTGGAATTATTATGAACTGCCGTTGGTTGTCTGGCTGGTGTATTTTGTATTTTAATTTGTTTAATTCAGAGCTTTGGCGAGACCCACCTGAATTCTTTTGAAACGTTCACATGGTGCATGGTTCCTATGATTTCAATATCCCTCCCAGGGCAGACTGATATGCTGCAGTTTCGACAGCTGAAACTCACTTCACCAGGATCTAGTTTCTGCATTAATTTTTGTTGCTTTTTTTTCTTGCGAACTTTTTTCTCTATTATTGTCTGCAACTGAAATTCCTTTTTCTAACAAAGAAACAGTATGCATTTTTTCACTGTTAGACGAATGTCAGAGTAGAAACAATAATTTATAAATGCATGAGTACATAGTACATATACAGCTCAGGAGAAAAATTACTCAAGTCAACTTAAAAAAAAAATCTGCATTTTTAAATCCTGGGTTAATCCTGGTTCTGCTGGCAGCAGGCTATGCGGCAGGCTGCTTCTAGTCTCAAAATTTCTAAGACAGCAGTACACAAGCATAAGGTGAAACAGAAGACACTGGGAACAGCCAAAAACCAGCCAGATAGAGGGCGGAAGCGACTTTCTAATGCCAGAGGTGACCGGCAACTTATTCAACAGTTCCTCATGAATTGGAGGATGACATCAAGTGACCTTCAAAAGGAATGGGAAACTTTAAATGCAGGTGTAAAATCCCATAAAGCAGGGAAGAAGGCCTTCATTAATAAGAAGCAGGGAAGAGCCAGGCTGGGGTTTGCAAAAAAATGTATGTTTTACACAGCCGTATACCCATAAATTGAGAAATGATTGAAACAAAAAATTGTGCTGTGGTCTCTTAATTTGTTCCAGAGCTGTATATACACCCAGTGGCCACTTTATTAGATACATCCAGCATCTGGTTACTTTAGCCTCCAGAACTGCTTTAAGAATAAATGAATTGTGCATTCAGACAAGGGTTAAAGGTTAGGTAACACTGACAGGGACCAAATCAGCCCCCAACCCCCCTAAACACACTATTATTCCCACAATATCAGTAGGAAAATGTGCCTACCGTCCACACCCAAATCCACACCCTTACATTCACAGAAGCCTTTCTGCGCACCACTGTTGAACTGAGCTATTATGTGGTGCTTGTGGTCTTGCTATTAGCTTTAACGACTTCTGCACAGACCTCTCTCATTAACATGGCGGTCTTGGCCACAGAAATGCAATTGACTTGCTGTTTTTTGCACACCATTACCTGTAAATTCTAGACACTGCACTGTACAAACATCCCTGGAAGGTGGTAATTTTTCAGATGCTGGAACCACTACGTCTGGCACCAACAATCACATCATTTACAAAATTGCTTGGATAATGCATCATAGCCATTTTCATGCTTAGCCACACAGTTACTGAACCTCTCAGCCTTGTCAACAAGCAGGAGTTCTAGGTAAACTGGCCACTGAGTTGACATGTACACTATATAGCCAAAAATATCTCATTCCAAAACCAGGGGCATCAATATGAAGTTTGTTCATTCTTAATAACCTCTGCTCTTCTAGCAAGGCTGTCCATTACATTTTGGAACATGACAGGTGGGATTTGTTGCCATTCAGGTTTGGTATTGATATTGAGTGTTCAGGTTTCTTTCTGTGAGTTCATGTGGCCAAAACAACTGAACTTCCTCCCAGATGATTCGACCTTCACAATCATTTCATTTGCGGTTCACCAGAACAGCTCTAGCAGGACAGAGAAGTGGCGAACTGAGTTGTTGGAAAGATGGCGTCCTATGATGGTAGTAAGTGGAAAGTCTCTTTTGTGCAACAACCCATTCTGGTGCTAATGCTTGTTGAAGGAGATTGTGTGTTATTGGTGTAACTTAATTTAGCAATTCCTCTAATCAATAGGGAGTGTCCACATAGTTTTGGCTATATAATGAAACTATGTCCTTCAGGATAATAAAATTATTCTGATTCTGCTTCTGATAGTCCAGTACTAGCTTACATACTGTGCAGTTTCAGAACGTACCTTTCTCTCATATTCCGCTTGATCTAACTTCTGGATTTTCTCAATGGCCTTGCTCATCATTTTCTCCCGATACTCGTTCACCGTTTCCCGCTCAGCCACCCCAGATCCTTCTACTTGCACTACAGTGTAGCTGCTGTCCTCTGCTCTTCCACGCCCTCTGGCCTGAAGAAACACAATAAACAAAATATATAAAACCTCATAAATGACAATATTATACCCAATTCATTGTGGTGATAAGTTGCTGAACTGAAAGTGACAATCATATAATGTTTGTAAGGAGAATGTTAGATTTTTTTTCCACAACAGTATTTTTGTTTATTTTGCTTTTCATATACCACTGTATAATACTTAAGAAGAAGAAGACGATCACATGATCTCGGTATACCCTATGGTTTTGTGGTTAATGGAAAGTCTGAAGCCATGGGATAAAGTGTTAATGAACTTTGTTTGAAATGGACAATAGCTTCCCTATCTGATGCTGAATGGATTTTAATAATAAAGTTTCTAGTGTTCCAAACACTCCAGTTTTTGGTTAAGGTTGAAATGGAAGGTACTTGTTATAAAGGTTTTTTTGGGGAGCACTTAATTGGCTTTGTGTTAGATCACTCACTTGAATCATGGCATTCTCATTGGTGACCAGGCAGTAACGGATGACCAAATTACACTGCGTGATATCCAAACCCTCTTCGGCAACGGATGTCGCGATTAGTAAGTTGATCTCGCCTGTGCGGAACTTCGCCAAAACTTCCCTTTGCTCTTTCTGTTCAACAGAGAATCACAGTGACAAAGAAGTGAAAATAATAACGTGTTTACTTCCGTTGTTGCCTTTTGAATGTTTTACTGATTTGACTCACAGGAGTCATCGGTTTCACGATGCTCTGGTCTCCTCCTCCAATCAGGTGGCTGGCTCTTACTCCGACCTCCTCAAACTTCCTGTTCTCCTGGATCCACTGGCTCAGGGCAATGGCACTGAGGCGTGTCTTGGTGAAAACGATGCCCCTCGCCTCTACTCTGCCAGTGAACTCCTGCATGATGATTGACCTCAGTTTGGCGAGGGTTTTATTTTCGTACTCAGGGTGCTTTGTCAGCTCTTGCAGCTTTGCCCGGTTATCTAGACGCAACACAAAACAAGACGACATTTAGGGCAAACAGCCGAGAAAAAGTCATGTTCATGATGTCTACAAAGGGCCAAGGTTCACTGGGAAACGAGTGCTGCTGTTAGAGGAATACCTTTGAACAACTGGAAGAGGAACCTGTCCGTGTCTGTGATTTGGACAGGCACCTCATCTGGAGCTGTCTTCTTCTCGAGCTCCTCATTGTAGAACTTCTCGAGGAAGCTGCAGGCGTCCGACATCCGTATGGTGTTGCTCTGGTCGAGGGCCTCATTGTACTGCCGGAGGTGTGCGGCGCAAACCCGCACTTTCCGGTTTTCCTCTTTTGCCGCTGCGAGGGGCAATGTGACAGGTCTTCAGTAGCCTGGTTACCACAGGAATGACACTGCGAGCGTGAATACGAGCTACTGTGTGAATAAAATTTGTTCTTGATCTGAGAGTCAAAGGGGATTGGGTAGATGGGAAGCCCCCATCAGGATAAGATGGGCGCACACAAGAAAAACACAAACCAATGAGAACTAGACCACTACTCCAGAACTCTCTTCTTCTACACACTTCCTTAATACAGCTACCATCTTATATCATGTGAACAGAGGGGCTTTTTCCCATGACCCTACCTCTCCCTGCATCTCAAACACCGGAAATCAAGGTTTAAAGTGTGACAAGAACACTTTTAAAGCCATTGCATAGATCACAACAGATCACAGATCTTTACTGCCATATATACCCACCATTCTGCTCTTTCTGGACCACCCATTGCTCATAGTTCTGGGTACCCAGGTCACAGGAGGGGTCCAGGTTGGCATGTGTGTGGATGGCATTCATGATTCCTTTAATGACATCACCAAAGGGGTCCTGAAATGCACAGGGAAAGGGCTCTCAGAGATACTGCACGTGCATACAGTGCACCTCGCCTACCAGCGTGGAACTACAGGGCCACATAGCTATTGAGAAACAAGACCCATGTGATCATATAACTGTTCCTATCCTTGTTTAAATATGATACAGTGGGGTGTAAATATGATATAACACTATTAAAATACCATCCATCCTGATTTTTACTGTAGAGGCATTAAAAGTAGCACAGAAGAATGATGGGAAATAAAAGCTGTTGTCTAATGTTAACTTTGTAGTTAGATGCAGGCGGGCCTTTTGGGAAGAGCCCATAGGTTTTCACGAAAGGAGGGTGCAGTCTACATTCCTGATGTCAAGATTACATCTGAAAAGATGGGAGTGAATTCCAAGGTTTTGAAGACAGCCAAATGCAGATAGCAGCAGTGACCAGCAAAACGTAAACACTGCCACGGGTGGAGATACCTCTTTCCTTTCTTCAGCGGTCGCAATCCTCTTGTATGGCTCCTTCCTGTGTTCTCCCAGGGAGCTGGTCATGATTCGGAATGCGTCCAAATTGGCACATATCTGCCGATAAATGAGGCGCGTGTGAAACACTCTCGCACTAAGCTAGCGGACCATGGATGGTGCCCCATCTCTTTACTTCCCCAACAGATCTATGCATCTACTGCTTCTGGCACCACGTTGGTCCTTAGAAACCGTCAGATGTTAGTCAGCTGCTGCCGTATTTGTCCAGTTCTCTTACAGTAAGGGTGGTTATGAAACTGTTTTGGCATTAGCTTGGGAGAGGAGGGTGGAAAAAAAGATTTAATTCAAGAAGCAGTGTTGCATAACTGATTTTTGTTGGGTGTTTGTTTAAACTGTTTTCTTGTCTCCTATTTGTTATTTGTACTTTATGAACAATCTACCAACTAGACTCAAGGCCTGTATGGAGTTACTCAGCACTTAAATCCTGTAAAAAATGTGCTAAATAAGCGATGTTCAATATTCGACACTTGGCTTCAAAGAATTGTGGGCACTATGTGGTTTATGGCTCAGTGGGACCACAGGAGACAGGCAGAGAACCAGTAGGTGTGTGGGTTTTGCTGGGTGGGGGTAAGCAGAGTATTGACTTAATGAGACAGGAAATGAGGTTAGGGGGGCAAGGGAGTGAAAGACTGAGAGGAGAAAAAAGGGGGGGGGGGTATTGGTGGCGACAGGGGTAGGAATGAGTATGTAGGGGAGAAGGAGAAGTATACAGGATGGAGAGAAGTGTGATGTAGAGCGAGAATGAGAGGAGGAATGTTGTGGAAGGGGCTAATAGCAGAGGGAGGAATTCACCTGGAGGATGTGCTCCTCAGCTTTGTCTACGGTTTTGGCTTCCCCGACGCCGGGTGAGGCCGTGAGCCCCAGGATCTGCGGGAGGGGCACCGGGGCGTTCTGCTCCTTCACAAGCTTCTCGTTCTGTATCTTCTGCTTCAGGTAGCGGAACATAATCTGGCTGTAGACGCTGCCCTTCTGCGTGTGGTGGCACTCGTCGATCACCACCATGGAGAAATCTGCGAAGGCAGCAAGAAGACAGCGGTGACTGGATGGCCGTGGACCCGAGGGAGTAGCTTTGCGATGCTGCAATCTGTAGCATTAGATGACAGTTCACTTGCAGCGGAGGGACAGATGCATCGTTTTAGTAGTAATGACAGTGACAACCTCTGTGGAAAAAGTCCATATCACTGGCAGCACTGGAAGAACTGGAGACGGGCTTGTCATGAAGATCTGATGCTTTCTGAGCATACTTACATATTCTCAATGTTTTTCACAATGTTCTACAATTTAGAGCATACCCACTGTACAAACTTACCTGTAAAGACTCAGACGTGCTGATTGTTAAACAACGGTTCTTTTAAAAACATTTAGCCTTCAAATAAATAGTTATGCTTTTTAAAAAAAATACAGATGTCAGTTTTTTTAAAGGAGGTCTGCTTGGGCCTTTTGAACAAACTGTACCAAGTTTGATTGTCCAGGGCCTTGCAAAAATTTTGACAGATGTAGCATTTGGATTCATGTCATTAGCAGCAGTTCTTCAAGCACAGTTTTAAAATATATATAATCACTGGAGACCATCCCTCGAAACAAGGGTAACGAAGAATGCAAATTGCGTTTTGTTTCCTGGTAGATGTTGAAGCGGCACATTTCCAAACATCAGCCCCAGGGGCAAGGGTGGAAAAAACAGTCAGAGCTGAAGCATTCAATCTCCTACTTGCCCAGTGACAGTGTCTCCCGTGTGAATTGCACTGGCCTCACACTGATGACTTGAACAGAAGTGGGGTCTGGGTGTTTTAATGAACAGCACATGTTACGGCTGATGGGAATTCCACTCTGGACTGGATACTGCCAGCACGACCAACCAACTGGGAGAACTGATGGGTTCTGACAGAAATGCTGGCCGTCGAATGTGGGGGCGTGGGGTCCTGTCTTACCCTTTCATCTGTGTACAGTATGTGCCTTCCTCAACTTCACATGGATGTCACATTATGGATAATGGGGACAGAATTAAAGGGCACTATACACAGGGTGCTTCATGACTGCTGTCAGTTTCTTTACAGAAAGACTTATTCTTATACTTACAGTGTTATAAATTTAGATTTACCTTTACCACCATCAGCATTATATGCATTGGAAGATACATGGTGATAAAAATTTCGGTGCCACTTTACAATAAGGCTAAAGGGTTTATGAATGGTTTGTAATCTGGTTATTAATTTGGTTGTAACACTTTGTAAATTATTAATAGACAATTTTAAACAAGTTATAACACAGTTTTCTTTTTATTAATGAGTTACTACCATTTACAAGTGGTAAAGGGGAGCCATTGTAAAGTGGTACCATATTCTCTGTAATAGCTTCTGAATTTCCTGAGTACATGTACTGTAGAAGCCCCATTTTGTTCTAGAGTACATTACTGCAGCCCGATTTTCTCTCTCTCTCAAACACAATATATTTTTACATGTGAAGTATCATAAAATTCTCCAAATTCCAACTCCGAGTCCTCTGGTGCAGTGGGCTATTTCATCTTAGTCAAGGGACTTCATTCAGCCTTCTGTGTCTGATTATGACCATCTGGGTAAGAGCAGAGTAATATAACTGAACGACTGCATTTGGCAGATGATGTATATTACCTGACAGGTTAACTCCTTCATCTCTGCTCTTTTCTGCCATCTCCAGAAAGTTCTCCAGAATTTGGGCTGTGCAGATTATGATGTCATTCTTCTTGACAATTTCGGGAAAGGATATTTTGAGCTGAGAAACTCCGCTGACCTTCTCCACACGGTACTGGCCTTTAAGGTACTTCCCAAACTCTTTAGTGTAGTGCTGCTCCACCAGGGGTACCTAAGAAGGACAGGGCAGCGCTAAACAAACAAACAAACAAACAAACAAACAACCCAACAAAAAGAAACAGTATTTGTTCATAAACAGCCTGAAGCTAAAAGAAACCAAACTAAACAAAAAAACAACAATATAACAAAAGTGTACAGCAGTCACAACAGATCAAATATATTACTAATGTTGTGATGATGTAAATCTTAAAAACCAAGCGATAGTCATAGATCAGGGGTGGCCAATCTTACCCGGCTAATGTAAAGGTTATCCCAAAAACTTGCATACACACTGGCCCTTTGTGGATAAGTTTACCCACCCCTGTCAGAGGAATACTTCTACACATTGGCTTCCTTGCTTTGGGTGGATGTGTTTTTCCATGAGGAAGATGCAGTCAGAAAGGCGACTGACACACACTGTTTCCAGCTCCAGAGTGACTGGTGGGGGTCACCTTTTAAGGTAATGACTCTATATACCTTGTTAACCAGGACTACGACTTTCCCTGGTCGCGTCTCCTGTCTGCAGCTCTCCAGATGCTCCTTGGTGATGTAAACGGCGACTCTTGTTTTACCGCTTCCCGTCGGGAGGCATATGATGATGTTCTTTCCCTCCAGGGCCGGGCGGGCGACCTCCTCCTGATAAGGCCGGAGGACTATCTCGGAATCCCTGCCGGCCCCAGCCACAGTGCCCCTTTCAGCGCAGTCTGCAAGGCGAGCAGGATGCCATGCTGTGAGCGTGGTCTGCACCGGACACGCCAATGTCTTTCGGGTTTGGGCAGCCTCTGATTTCCCAAGTGGAGTTTCGTGCCGTGAACTTTGTTTTGATGTTAAAACCACCTCCGCTGTGTGGATTTCAAAGTTAAAATGCTCTCATTTATACCTGCGAGGCACAAAACCTCAGCCCCACCTGGGGTCTAGCACAGTCCATGCTAGCGAAACATACTAGACTCAGCACTTCATCAGGTTTCCATTTAGATGTAGCTCATTCAACCACAAGAACTTGCCATTCTTGGCCAAGTTTGAGGACTGACACCAGCAAAGTAAAACTGGTGACGAGTAACACAAAGCCCCCATTCCAGCCCTGGCCGTGGGACTTAAATTGACTGATTTTGTGTTACAAGACCATATGAGTAACATTTATTGGTAACAATGTAGTTACAGTTTTGTAGGCGTAACATCCTCATGATAAAACTATGAAAAACATGACACTGAAAACTTTCAAATTCATGAATGGTAAAGAGAACTAAACATACTTGATCAGATGTAATTACTTGTGAAAATACCATACAGGATAAGCACATTTTACTGTATATGAGCAGCAAACAATGCACATTACAGAAGGGAGGCTTTTCAGACAATATTTGTGGGTTTTCAAAAGTTTGGTTGTGGTCTAGAGCTACAGTGAGATGGTGTGGAACAACAGTCACACAGCTGAGCAAAAGGGACCATTGTGTTCCTAGTGAGAATGATGACAACCGAAGAGACCTGAAATGACAAGATCAGGAAAGCATGTACAGACAAACACACAGGTTTGTAATTATGGGGACTCTCCATTCATCTCTATGCGGAAAACTCTAATCCCAACATGACAACATTAACCTTTGGCATTTTTAGATTTTTGATTGCACTCGGTCCCCACAATGTAACATAAACATAATCCGAGGGTGGTCAATTATATAGTACATGGCAACGATAAATCTGCTTTATTTGTGTACAGATGCTCCTCTACTTACGAACGAGATACGTTCCGAACGGTCGTTCGTAATTTGAAATGTTCGTAAGTCGTTATTCAACATAAATTTTAAGAGTATACGCAAGTACAAAGAACTAGGATGCTGGGAGTACGCAGGCTACGCTGCTGCGCGGCGGGAGTAGCGGCCAAAAGTTGTACTAGGCGGAATTGGCGCGCAGAAAAAAAAATTATGTTGCGGACGGGAAATGGGAGCCCAGTGAACACAAACTGGACTTACAGTCCTCTTCGTTTGTATGTCTGAAAGTTCGTAAGTTGAAAGTTCGTAAGTAGAGGAGCGTCTGTATTCTGTTTTTCACAAAAGTGAAATTAAAGCTCTTGTGTTTATTAAGTTCCCTTTATTGATATTATTAATTTACATTTCACAGTAAAATAAAGGTTTTACAATTCCGGAGGAGGGGGAGTTGGGAGACCCCATGGAGTTGTTTTTTTACGCAGTCCCTAGAATCGCCTCTGACAACATCGAGTATAACACAATACTTAAGGACTTTGAGAATATTTTGTAGGGAAAACAATAAATTTACGGAGTACAGACGTTACTACTAATTATAGCAATTTCTTGGGTTGTAAACAAGAAAGGGGCTGCTTTCTTTTTATTCTCAGTAAAGCCGAAATTAACAAGCAACCAAAATCGGAAATTTGCCGTCAGCTGGAGAGACCATCTGCTGATCGGTGGACTGATGCTGTGGAGTGAAACTAAAAGCCGGCGAGCAGAACACATCTTAAAAGCTCAACAAATAGCAGGCTGTTATATATTGACATGGCAGTGGCATAACTTTCCCATCTCACTTATACCGGATTTCCTTGGCAAACAGACATGCAACCGGTTTTATCCAGTGCATCTTACCAAGACCGACGTGACAATGACCGAGCTGTGTTTGCAGTGGCAGGGGCTTATGGGCGTTATTTTAAACACATTCCGTGTTTTATTGGAGTACCTTGACCTGCAGCCAGGTCATGCTGAAACTACAGACGCTGCGGAAAACATAGCGTTCCTCGTGTTCAAATATATTTTACGGATATGCGGTCATGCTTCCTGCATGATGTTTTTCCATGGCTGCTTAAAGCAGTTCGCATTTTTTCCCCTATTATTGAAAGCATAGCATTAAGCCGTAAACAGGAGCTTTATACGTTATACGCTATAAACATTATGCAGATGTTTCCCCTCATCACAATTCCAAGCTGCAGGGAGATATTCAGTTTAAAATGTGCACGTGTACAGTGTAATTATATCAGAAACTAAAAATGTGTTAAATGATAAAATAAGAGCAGTGTTATTTCCATTTACATAAAATATTTTCTTATTGTAATTTTGCAAGAAAGATGTCAGACCTACTAGTGCAAAAATTAAATATAAATACAGGCCCAACAAATACACAAACCGACCGATTTCTTCGTTTAAACCACATATGTTTGTAATTTTGGGGACTGGCTCCACTTTTTTTTTTACCTTCAGGAGACATGGAAAATACTGCTGTCTGAGCGCTTTAGGGCAAACCCACAAGTGCATACGGAGTGTTTCCACTCCCTCGCCTCACTCCGTCGACAAAAAGTTCACAGCTGATGACAGAGCTTGGTCATTTCGTACATTCACTCGCTAGACCCAAGAATTATATTTATGATGTTGTTAGTCATGTTTATTATTTAGTGAACCTGCACCCATGTTTATACGATTATTTCCATTTCACACATTTACCAAAACACTTGGTTTCTGTATTATTTTAGAAAATCACAATAAAGCAGTTCCACTAAGGAAAAAAACTATATACTAATTAATATCAAAATATCCAGATTAGGCATTAACGCAACATTACTTTCACATAAGCCCTTACACTGGCTCTAGATAATCTTGCTTACATTGATATCCGCCTACACGTTTTTCTTCGCTTTTCCTCATTCCAGAAGTGCAGTATAGCCGGTTCACCGACTGACTTTGCGCATGACACCACTTCATGTGCACGAGCATAGCCTACTGCCATCCACTCTCCATAAGTCAGAAGCCAGGAATGACAGCGCACACGCCGCCCATACAAAGTATTCAAAACCGCATGTTAAAATGACATTTGCCTACCTGGTGTTGGCCGATTCGATTCATCCAGCGTTAATCCCAACAGAGATGCACTGAGGGACTCACCGCCAGAACTATAAAGGTCCGGGTCTAAAGCAAAACATATGTTTCACAATTAACTTACCGCAGGTTATTTCACATATACAACATTATACTTTGTGTACAATCTTCAAGTTGTATATACTACAAATACATTTCCCACAGTGCCTGAAGTCTAGTCCTAGTTTAGATTTCTGACTTCCTGGCTGATTTTGATGTAACAAATGTAATTATCAAAACATAACGTAAAAATATAGCAATATAAGTATATTGTAAGTCGTAAGTATAAATATATTGTGAATATGTACATATTCGATCTGTAGTATATACATAGCATATTACATATTTGCAGAAAATTGGCTTTTACCCATACATGCTACATACAAATAATCTTTCAAAGCGTGCAGTTGTTCGGAATTTCAATTTTTAAAATTCTTTTAATGTTTACATATACTCACAAGATATTCACAATTCACAAACTCTCAGGGGAAATCATTTTCTTCTAATTGTGACGCAAATGACTCAACAACACCCCCTTGTGATAGTTTAAAATAGGCCCACTTCTTTAACTAAATATCACATTACTTAAACATGATTTACTCGAAGGAAATAACCGCTTTTAATGGACTGCTGAAATGAAGCTAATTATGAAAAATATGGTGATTCTACCTAACGAATTTGCAGGAAAAGCATCAGTAGATTCATTAAGTGTAGTGTCGCAGCTGGAGTTGTCCAAACTTGTGTTTAAAGTTTCTTCTCCATAGTCGGTGCAGCTGTCTGATTCTCTTACACTCTGGTCATTATCGTTCTTATTTTTCTTAAGGTCTGGCTCATACTTCATCGCCTCAGGTTTGACATTCTCCTCACAAATGGAATCTAGAGGGACCAAATGAATAAGTGTTCAAGAAGGAATAACCAAAATGCCAAAATGCAGACAAGGTACCAAAATGCAGACAAGGCCTTTCATACAATGTAACATTCCCATAGTATTCTTACTTTTGTGATCTTCAGTGGATTCAAGTCCAGTGAGTTCGCAGACCAAATCGAAATGCTCTGTTTGTCTTAAAACATCCAAAAATGTAGAAAACCATCCTGGCGGCTTTTGCACAATTTTTCTGAGGAGTTCACGGGCTCCCGCTCTGTTTCCATCATTTGTACATGCTGCCATAACCTAGAACATTATATACAATAGATTGGAATTTGACAATAATGCAAGCTTACTGTTCACTGTTTTAAAAGTAAAAGGAATACAGTAGGCCTATATAATTCCATCATGAACTTTAACACTGCTCTTTCCTTACCTTATGCTGCCCCCATCTGGTTAACATAGTGAATTACCTTTAAACATCCATCCATCTATGTTCTAGTCTTATAATAGGGTCACTAAAACCAAACATATAAACCACCACCAGAGGTGCCACTAGGCTGGAACATTTTGAGCTAAAACCCCGAATTAATCCAAATGAGCTTCGAATGATTTGTTGCTTAGCCGGATAACCTATTGGATTTAAGGTACCCCAGTTTAAATTGACTTTATCTTTGTTCATTTACATTTAGCCCAGACTGCCTTAAATCCGGCAGTTTATCCAGCTAAATGAGAAATCTGGGGGCTATTCCATGTTATCCTATTGGACAGTTACCACGTTCAGCTTAAGCTATTCAGCTAACTGGGAAATCCTGCATTGTGGAATACCCCTCAGGATTTCTCAGTTAGTTGTATTAACTAAAGCTAGAAGTCATGATCGTCCAACAGAAATGTTCCTTACCTAAACTATTATTGAACAATCATGACTTCTAGCTTAAGTTAACCCAGCTAACTGAAAAATCCTGCTTCATGGAACACCCCCCAACTTCACGACACAGCCCCAGTCTGAGAACCGGGGCTAAATCCCAGCAACACCATTAACATCCTAGCAACACCATTTCAATCCACTGTATGCAATATACATTGACATGTGAAGAGGATTTAAAAAGATAACTAAACCAAGCTTTTGCTTCACTTCTTTAACCAATCACGGTCTTCATTATATGACATCACCATATTGGTCCATTTTTTTCCCTCATTTTCAAACTCAAGGCTTCCAGCCATCCAGTCACCAGGGGTGCCATTAACCAGTTGGGTTAACTTAAGCCAGTAGTTATGATTGTCCAATAGGAATGCTCCTTACCAAAACTGTTATTGGACAATCATGACTTTTGGCTTAAGTTAACAGAATCTAACTGAGATACCCTGCTTCACAGAAGACCACCCCCCTTCTTGGCCTGGGGTAGTGTGTGGCTCAGCAGGGTAAGCCTCTGTGCTTGTGCTCTTGAGGTTGCTGGTTCAAGTCTTATTATTTTTGTTGTTATTATCATCATCATGAAATAAAGACACCAATTATATTGCTCCACACAGACTTTGCAGGTAAGTATATTTCTAAATTTTGTATCAATAACATACACGATGAAACTGGTACATTACAAATATGTGTAACTTGCTAATGCCCTAACAGAAAATACTGTTTTTTATGGTGATGTCATACAGCGAAGACTGTAATTGGTTAAAAAAGTGAAACGCAAGTTCCTCCCTTGCTGATCCAGGAACGCGTCGAACTTTGCAAAATCAGGGCGTGCATATATATACATATATAGGCCTTTACATACATATACATAAACGACAACAGCAACAATAATAAATATTATTTGTAATAATAGTTGCACATGCATTAAACTCACAATGCAATCACATCGCGCTTTTATATCCTAATGTAAAGAATCGTAAAAAATATACGAGGTTCTTGTTTGTTGATACATCTCATATTCAATTCCTGATACCAGAAATAAACACAACAGCAAAACTAAACTGCTTTAGATCGCAACCAGGCATACGGATAAAAATTTCAGCAGACGTTGAAATATCAAATAATACATTTAATTGCCTTAATTTTTATTCACTTACAATTTCCCTGTCATCGTCAGTCAAAATATTTTGTGTGAAACTCATTGTACAGACGTCCGGTGTTTTCATCCCCTGAAGACTGGGAGCGAGGAGATCAATCAGTTTAACGCAGTAATCATTTACAGCCTCCGACGAAGCACTTGGTAGATTTTCTGCTTCCATGTACATGGCAGCATGTTGGCATCCAGCAGCATTGAGTGCGTCAATAAGTTCTCTGTACCAGCCTGCTGGCCGGGGACCCCTATAAATCGTATCGATTAAAAGATCCACCGCTAATTGGTTGCTTTCCCTTTTCGCTTTATTTAAGATTAGATCTTTCTGGTCACGCCCAATGAAAGTCAAACGATCTAAAACAGGTTCGATTTTAATTAGAGACCTAAGTCTATTACGAAAACAGTCATATATAAGCCGAAGAAATAGTTCATCCGCCGAACTCGCCATTGTCGTCTGTTGCTATATTCTGCGACAGCACGTATTATCATTAAAGTTTGCCCACGAAATGAAATAATCTCCCTGCAAACGCAGGCTATTTGGGCCTCCAATACGACGGGCTAGATAAGTTTCGGTTTTCCTTTCGTTTTCGATCCCTAACCTTAACCAAGTGAGGAAAGCAATAAAATTATCATGGAATTTCCCTTGCATCCAAGGTAATCCAGTTATTTGTTTGTTTGTCTGCTAGTCCTTACGCATAGTTTAGGTAAAGTAAGACTATGTTTTTCGGCTCCCCTTGAAGACGCAAGGAAATACTCTTATTTGAAACGCAGCATGGTCACATGACAGTATAAACAGTAGTCAAACCAGTCTATAAAAAAACATAAAATTATATAGAACTATTCCAAACATAACTACTGTCATATTAAGCAATACTAGTGCAAAATTGTGACCTTAATATACAACTCAATGCAGAAGAACGCAATCCCAAATGAGAATAATTACAGTTTAGGCATAAAAGCGTGTTTCTATTGGATGACCCGATAATCAGTCACCGACTTCCGCTTTAAGTGATAGTTCACGTACGCGCCCGCTACACACTGGTGCACATACTAGGTACAAGGAAGTATAGGAAGTTGCATGATCAGATAGCGCTTTTCCCCCTAATATAGCTGGAGCATTTGAAGCAAAAAAAGAAAAACTCGTCTTCCATTTGATCCGATCTTCTTTAGCTGCGACAGCCGGAGCTTAAGATGGCATACCCAGGATACGGCGGAGTAAGTGCACTTTTCAGGGGACGCAAGCAGATTTCGAAGTGAAAACAAAAACACCAAATAGCGTTCCGTAGCTGGGAAATCAGAATTCAGTAATCGGTTTATATTTTGTGCAGCCAATTTACTATATTTACAATAACTGCGATCGCCGACTTCTCTGAGGATGACTAGCAAAATGCTGGATATAGTCTTCGATCGAATGCGTACACTACGTAAATCAATACGTATTTTACACTGACTTTGAGAAAAGGTATATTTGCATTAAGCACATTGCGGCTGTACGTGTTACAGGAAGCGCTGCTTCTGTGAATAGAACAGTCCGTGTATGGCATTTGGTTTGCTTTTATGATCTTAAAATCATTCCTGGGGTTATACAGGGTTGTTAACTTACTGTTGCCAATGCTTCGTCTGGGTTATGAAAAATGGAGAGCTACTAATTTAAGCCTCTTTTAAAGATATGTTTATGCCTCTGTTCAATTTTTTTTTTTAGCTACTCGGTAGTTAAGTGACCAGCGTTACTAACGACGTGAATAAAAAGACAGAATTACGCCTTCAGACTTAATGCCACTGCGTATTTCATAAAGTGAAACGTTTTTATTGTTTCCAATCTGATGCAGGTGTATTACCGATTAAGGATATATATTTTTTGTCTATAAGGAAGCATGCATAAGGAAATTTGTAATTTCTTAGTTAATGTTGTGAAACCACAGTAGGCGTGTTACCTCAACTTGGGACAGTATGAAATAAACTATTACTGAGGCCGGAGTTCTTTTACCGAGAAGCTGCTGTGGCTGTTGTAGAACAGGACCTAAGAGTGTGATTAGTTAATGGCCACTAATTTTGCCTGCATCATGTTTAGTAAATCATGGCTTTGGTTGGAGTTCACATTTGTAAAAACATGGCTGCATTTGTTCCTTTTTAGTATGGGGGTCCACCACCAGGTGTCCCAGTCCAAGGAATGTCTATGCCTGGAGGCCCCATGGGAAGCGCCATGGGGGGGGTGGGTCCTGCTGGATTCCCTGCCTATGGTGCCTATCCTGGAAATTTTGCCCCGCCCCCCGTCAATGACCCAATGTGGAGTTATTTCAGAGCAATAGCAGGGCAGGTGAGTACTTGTCCCATTGTTTTTAGAAGTAGTGCAACCTGTTATCTGTTGAAATATCGGTGATTTCTGTGAAATACTGTTTCGTTCTTATAATTCCTATAGATTCTCTGTACCAAAGGACAGCCGTCTTTAGCAAATGTTGGGCAAAACTGTCTAAAATCAAATGTGGTTTTGTTTTTCAATGAATTTTTCTTGAGAAGAAGATGAGGCAAACTAGGGCGTGATGTTAAATGAGGTGTATCCAGCTGAAGGTTTGATCTTGGGTGGTTGCTGGGAAGAACCATGAGGAGATGTAACACGAGACATGCTTTCTCAGGAAAGGCATCTCTGAGGCAGCTAGGATGGATTCCAAGGAGCCTCTTCGTTAGCCAATGAAATAACGGGAAATAACTGTGCTGTCAGAAATTAGAGCAAAGCTTCAAACGTCTCAATGAACCGAGTGGGTTAACCGAGCTGAGCAGATGTTTGATGTTAATTGTTAGGCATTAATTTTTTCTCGTAATTAGCAAATTTTTTATGTTCTTGCCTTTTGGCCTTTTCCTTAAATATTAAGTCACTGAGGTGTTTCGTTACAGGATGGTGAAATTGATTCAGAGGAACTTCAGAGGTGCTTGACACAGACCGGTGTCTCTGGCACTTACACTCGTAAGTTACGCTCCACAAGTAGTGTCTTTGTATGATTAAATATTATCAATGGTTATGGCCGGGTGGTATTATGCATTTTTACAGCATATCAATATATTTTCAGAATGAGATGTAGGATGACACAGTACTGTTTATAATGATGTTTTTTTTTATTGTGTGTTCTATTACAATGTTTTTAATAGAGACCAATATTATTCCTTTCTGGTTGTAAATGTTGTGAGAGCTTCAGTCATGACATTGCACGCGAAAACCAAAAATCCCAGATCAAAACATTTAGTTAGCATCTCACAGGGAAGCTGATGGACTTGGTTAATTTCGTTTCATTTAATTTCGGTTTTGTTGAAGGCTAATGCCTTAAAATGAGGATCTTTCCAGTTAAGCATTCGGTGGTTGTCAGGCTTCTGTGTTTAGAGTCATTAGCCAAATAAGTTTTAGAAGAACCAAATAATAATAATTTTTTATTTTTTTTTTTTAATTTAAACTTTCACCTTCTGCTTTCAGAGCAATACCATAAACTGAGAGAGTCTGTTGGTGGACATAGTTTGTTTTTACGACACTTTCTTGTCGTAGCTGCTTTATTTAACTCATGAGACACAGATACAGCTATAATTTGTTTTTGTGTTTTTTTTGAGACTTCTGTTTGGAATAAAGAAAAATGTCTATGCTGAATAATGCAGTTTTATATATTTGCACATGGGGAAGGAAACACTGTTCGCATTTTGTTTTGACCACACTCTGTCTTAAGTGTTTGACATCACACACGTGGTTTTGACCTGCAACTGAACATTTAGCACAAGATATGTATATATCCAAGATATATATTATGTATTGGTATTCTGCCTAAAAAATACAGAGATGGTATTTCTGCCATATCACCCAGCCCTATTAATGGTATTTAATTAACTTGTATGCTTAGATGTTTAATTTTTCCCCCCTTGACCAATAGCATTTAGTTTGGAGACCTGCAGGATTATGATTGCTATGCTGGATGTATCCTTCACGATAGAGTTTTGTTATTGAGGAACTTGACGTGAAAGCTTCCAGAAATGGGTGGGAAGTTACCGGTGTAATTTTCTTTCTCTCCTTGTACCCTAACCACGTCACAGTTGCATCTCTAAATTTTTGTGTTACCGATATGCCTTGTTACTCGACGTTTGACAGTTGAGCTCACATAACTATTAGCTGCGTACTGCAATTGCAACATGCTAAGTTGACCAAGGCTAAAATAGCCTATTTCTGCTTTCTCTTGCAAAAATGTGGGCCCTGAATGAGGGTAGGCCAACTTGGGAATGATTAAAAAAAATTGAGCAACTTATGAAGGACTCCTTGTCTGTGGACGTACTTAACTTGCATCCTCCAGGTGGATATGACTGGGAAGATGGGATTCAATGAGTTTAAAGAGCTCTTCGCAGCTCTTAATGGCTGGAAGCAAAATTTCATGATGTTCGATCAGGATAGAAGTGGCACTGTGGAGCCTCATGAGATGGCACAGGCTGTCTCCTCTATGGGTAGGTGACCGAAATGCTGTCCAGCCATTGTTTATTGATGCTGCCTTTCACACTGTCTGATAACGTGCAATGCTCTCACCTTTGTGGTTACAGGTTACAGAATAAGCCCTAATACGCTGAATGGCATCATTAAGCGCTACAGTAAGGCTGGCAGAATTGCTTTTGACGATTATGTGGCCTGCTGCGTTAAGCTGCGGTCTCTCACAGGTACGGTGCTCTCCTCTCCCATTGGCTAAATGGCTGAGCGCGGGACTGAGTTCTAATACCATCCTTTCAGATGCGTTTAGGAGGAGAGATGCCATGCAGCAGGGTGCTGTGAACTTCCAGTATGATGATGTAAGTAGCAAAGATCCTGAGTTCCCCTCCATTTAACAACTTGTTGCAAAATTCATTCTGACTTGCATAAATGTGCAATTGTCCTCTCTCCTTTTTGTTGGTTAAAGTTTCTCCAGTGCACAATGACCATCTGAGTAACCTGTGGAATTCGTGTGGAAGCAAGAATTGATGAAAGGGCATTTAAGGATATTTTAACTCCTTCCTTGGTTGCAGAAACAAGAGAATTTTTTTCCCCCACATTTCAGATCCAGGAGAGCATTTCAGAATTTTTAAATATTGATGTATTAACAAGCACATTAATTGTAATAAACAGCTGTATCACCACATTGCATTATAATAACCTTGCATTTGAAAGTGTAATCTTAGGTTTAGCTTCACCGTACTAAAATTGGTTTATTTCAATAAAAATGTAATTGAAAATGTAAATGGCATAGTGAACAGCGTGTAGTAACCTTTGGCGTTAAAAGATGAGCATAGACACCTGTGTACTAACTTTGAATATTTTTGCCCAAGACCATTTGATCTCCCTTTAACACCAGATTTGTATCTTCCCCTTTATGCAATCATGAGACAATGGATATTGCCTATCCAGCAACCTAAAAAGCTAAGGCACTTAAAAGAAGAATACTTAATAAAGAAGATTTTAAAGCCAAAGGTTACTTTCTGACTGACCTGCTAGTGTTTCCTGGATGTGATGCCTTGCAAGGTTTGCTGCAATTTTAGTGATGAAATTCCTACATTCTCTTTAACAAAAGCCAAATGTGTCTTTAGTATCCTGTAACCTGAGTATAAAAATCAGTGTAGGTTTGTTCTACATCCATGGATAGTAGTATGGAGATGTAAGATGTAAGCAGGGAAATGCAAGTGCCAAAGTCAGTCCAGTGGTTGTGTTTACACAGGAAATATTGTAGGTGTGCATAGAAATACAACACTTGCTGTGTGCACTCATTTAAAGGAAAAGTCTTCACAAAAACTGTATGTTTCTTTGAATTCTGTGTGTCATGCACGTATGGCAAGTAAATTTTTAATGAATTATGGCCATCATGACATAGTACTGTCATGAAATGTGTGTCTTTTGCCAACGCATTTTTGTAGCATCATCAGTTGCAGTGCTAAGAATTTTTTGCTTCGAAATTTAAGCCATAAATTGACACATTTCATTTTAACCGAAGATTTCTGTGCCCCACACACACGCACACACGTTTTGGAATAGTACATATGCATTATAAGAAAATATTTAATCTGTTGTATTGACATTTGACTGGTGTCTCTTAAGCAAATTAGTTTTAAGATTAATTGCCAAAAGTACATTGTTACATTGGAACTGGACAATTTTTAGAGATTAATATAGGGTCTTCTGTCAGATGTGTGCTTTGCTCTGTCCTCGTGTGTTTCTTTGATTATACAAAATATTAAAAGTCCTTTGTATTTGCCAAGCTTTTATTGCTTTAATTTGTACAACTTCTATAACCTAAATCATAAACCAGCTTTATGTACACTATGTATATTAATATTTGTAAGAGGAACATTCATATCTGCCATAAAGCATTTTGCATTGTATAAAATATAGTGGCAAACTTTAAATGCATAAAAATAACAATGAAACAGGAGAATAAGAAGTGACATCTTTCCCTCGGGACAATCGTTAAGAGGCATCTAAGAAAGTTACATTGAGGATTTCCTGGCTTTTTAAGTTTTATCAACCATGTAATATTTACTCTCAGAAGGCTGTGAAAATAATTTAACGTAGCTTGGTATAAACAGTACAGGTAACGTACATTTTTTTTGTTTTAATTAATACGCAAGTTAAATTTACAGCTTTTTATATACTGCAACGGAGAAACAAATTCTGACCAAGAAGTAACAAGAAAAAGTATAACGGGGATGTCTAAGTGAGAAGGTGAATTCAATACATTAGACGGTATTGCTCTTTGAAAAAACGGTTGTAATGAAAAGCGATCAAACTCTGACTGTAATACTGATTTAAACTCATTCTCCATATGGTGTCTTAATTGAACTAGTGTCTATTGCCAGATCTGTCTTTCCACCCATCCATCCATCCATCTTCAAGCTCCTTTTCCTGGTTCGGGTCATAAAGGAGTCTGGAGCCTACCCCAGGCAGCTTAAGGCACAAGACAGGGGTACACCATGGATGTGATATCAGTCCATAGCAGGGAATGCACCCAACAGATTGGGAAATTTAGAGAAGCCAGTACAGGTAACTTCACCTTTAGATGGCTGCAGGACCTACGCACACAGAGCAGGGCACCATCCAAGCCCCCAACCACTGAAGGTGCGAGGAGAAAGTTAGGGAACCACCACAATATCCGAACACCTCGCTTATCAAGTCCATGTTCCAGTGACACATTGGTTACAAAAAACTCCATTTCTCATCCCAATATAATGAACAACAATATAAATGACTTCCAGTACTGAGAACCAAAGGTCCATTTTCAACATTATTAACCAGTAACTTTGGAAACAGATTTTTTCTTGCATTTGTTTCAGAACACAAGCCCGTTGATGAGAATCAGAGTGTGATACTACTAATTATGGGGGAAAAATGAAATGGCCTTAATTATGTTTAAATGACAGAGCTATTTTCTTGCCTTCGTAAATGTATTGCGCCTGATGATTTAAAAAAAAATTGTTTATGCTTATAAATAACTAAACATTTCACTTTAAACCCAGACCCCAACAGCCATTGCAAATTCTCTATAATGATTTTGTAAAATTTTCTCTGTAATATTATTACTGCTATTGTTGTTGGGAAGGGAAGCTTTAATATCAGTTCTTTCAATTATTATTGGATTTTATACTTATGATATCACTTCAGTAATTATGAGTTAATTATGTAACAATAATCCCAAGCTATGCACCATCCTGTTTGTATATCAAATTAAAAGTGCAGCATTTCAAATGAAACAGAAATCCATATTAAAACTGTGCATGTACTCTATCAAAAGGGTAAAAATATACCCTAAATATTTAACCCTAAATTATCAATTTAGGGTAGGTATGTTGTTTTGATCGTGTAGATAAGTATATTGAACTTAGGTGGAAAATCAATTGAAACAGAAATATCTGAGAAAATGGACAAATGGAAAGACACTTTTGATTTTGAAATATTGATCCAAAATCACATGCTGAAGTTGATATTATTGCTGTTAGATCAGGACATCGTATGCATTTTCCCCTTAAAGCAATCCAAAATTGTGTATAAATTTTGTGGTATTTGAAAATAATGACAAGTTGCTTATACTTAAACAACTATTATGTATGTGCATTGTGTGGACAACAGTGTGACTTAGTTATTGAACAATATACTGAGTCTGTGTATGGATTTTTTGTATTTTATGCAGAACCTTAAAGCATTTTTATTGGTATGTTTACATTTTGCAGTCAAATTGAATGAACACTTGTTCAGATGCTGCAGTTTATAGTTTAACAGGTTCAACAGGTTCATGCGGTGCGTTTAGGTTTGTCTGAGTAAGCGTCATCTAAAAGGAAAATGTTTTCAAACATGCATTTTTTTTGGGATGGGTACGGTAAGGTGCCTTGTGCTGCTGGCAGTGTACATGATATATAAAGAATGTGTTCCCTTTAACTTGACTATTTATTGAATCAAGTGTCTAGAATTGTATATGTGAATGAGGCAGGTAAGGGGGCTGCAGTATTTCTTGCATATGACAATACAGTTTCCTTCTAGACCCTGAGTCAAACATCAATGGATTTTTGTTACAACGGAGGCATATTGATAATTCTCAGGCCTGCTTCCCGGGAAGTCCAGGATCAGAGACTGGCCTGTAGAGCCCCAGAGTTCCTACGGTGGTGAGCGGTGAGTCAGGCAAGGAAGGGTGTCGCATCGAAAGAGACTGGGATTTGGACTGATGCTGGTTGAGGGAAGCTGCCCGGTTCTGCTCATTCCTGCCGCTTCCTTCTACTTGCAGCTGGGACAGAGCTGGGAAGCTGTCTCCTGAAGCTCCCTCCGTATCGTCCATATCTGATAGAGATTCTTTGGGCTTCTTGATGGACGACTCCAAGGTGTGGGATTCTAGGCCCTGAAAAACACAGACATAAGCATACTCTTTGAGACAGGCTCCATTGTGGACTACAGAATTAAATTACGATTTTTACCATGGGTGGAGAAACTGTAGGGGATAGGCAGATATGTCTCCTGCTTGTTTAAAGTGTGGGTTGGGGGGGGGGGGGGGGGGGGGGGGGGGGGGGGGGGGGGGGGGGGGGGGGGGGGGGG
>JAODLD010000001.1:45127234-45144736 GCA_026781065.1 Mormyrops boulengeri
AAGAGGAACTGCAGTGTGTCTGTACAGTTTGCGTGTTGCATGTAAAACAAGAGGAACTGCAGTGTGTCTGTACAGTTAGCATGTTGCATGTAAAACAAGAGGAACTGATCGTTTTGGTGTTCGCACGTCCTCTTTTAGTTCAATTCAATTTATTTAATAATAATAATAACCATCATCATAATAATAACAATAATTCACAACAGAGACATTCAAGGTGCTTGACAAGTTTCCTCAAACCTACACAGCTGCTAAGGCCACAGCAGAGACTTGGGTGTGAACCAGATCCACAGCAGTGTTTCGACAGATGGGGGAGGACACAGGCGTGTAGGTGGGGGTCAAGATATAATGATGCTTTATTTGCCAATATATGCAAATATTTGAAAAAAGTACAAATACAGGTATATTGGAATGCTTTGTTGCATATGTCCCATCTCGCCCTCCTTTGAGACACATGTAATTAGGCCAATGCCAACCCTAAGCCTAACCTTAGAGCTAACTTTGACAGCCCCTCGACTCATCTGGAGTCACTCACTAAGGATATATAATTAAGGTTTGGTTCTGCGGCGTGGTGAGACCCATGGCGATGATGTGGATTTTGGTCAGACAGCAAGTGCCAAGACCATGGGGAGTTGAACATTTTAATCAAACTTTCTTTTTTAACCACAGACATGGTATTCAAAATGTAGCCTAGATAGTCCAGCCATGTATTTTCTGTACGCACTTGTCCTATTCAGGGCCTTGGGGGTTCAGAGCGGGCAAACACAAGGCAGGTCAACCCAGGATAGGGCACCAACCCATCACAGACCTCACATACCATTCACACCTGCAAGCATGTTAGTAACACCAATTAACCTCATGGACCAGAGCACCCAGCGGAAACCCTACGATGACATGCAAACTCCGCAGACTTGGCGCCGCAGTGGAGACTCAAACCCTGGTCACAGAGGTATCAGGCAACAGTGCCAACCACTGCTCCACCACATCACTCCCTGGACTTTTTTATAGTCAGACGGACACAAACGTGTGTTCACCCAGGCGCGTCTGTCCAAATGCAGGCAGGTTTGTTTTTGAAAGCCAAAAGGCTAATTTGCACGTAATCACCACCCATTTTTATCCCAAGGGTGCCAGTAAAATCCCCCGTCCTGCTCTCCAGTCCCCAGTTCTCATTAATCCCGATTCCTCGTCACAAAGAACAAGTTTCTTGCCAGAGATTTTAAAAAAGCAACGCCATAATTTATGATTGACTTCATAAATCAAATCAGATTAATCACCACGTATTACCAATATTCCGGGTGAGCCATTATCTGCCATCTGGACCTCTGCCTCGGCCTGGCTGGCTGGCTCTTATTTTGTGACGGATGGGCCTTTTAGACAAGGGTTAGCCGGATTCACCTCCTACGATGCTCATTGGTAGGGAAAGTATCCCCTAATTAAATAGGGGGGCGTGGTCACTGACACTGGCAGTGACACCGTGCGGGCCGGGGGCTGTACAGCGTCGTTTGTCACAAAGGGCTGACAGCCATGCAAAAATGACTCTTGACTCAGCAATCCTTCCCTCCCCATTTTTCTTTTTTATCTGCTTATTTATTCATTCATCTTCTAATCAATCATCCAGTACAGGCTCACGGGCTTGTTTGTTCATCCATCCATCCATCCATCCATCCATACATCCATCCATCATCCATCCATCCTTCCATCCATACATATAAATTCAATGGCATGCCAACATGCAGCATAGTTTCTCACAGTATTTTCTTTACCCCCCCCCCCCCACAAAAAAAAACATTACCTTCAGATTGCCCATTTTGCTCTGCTCCAGTAAAATATCTGGCTGTTTAAATGGTCCCTGAAAATAAATCTAACAAATATAAATGCAGGATGGAGGTAAGAAGCGCTTATATCATATCCCCCCCCTCCCAACCCCATCCCACCCCACCCCCTACCGCAGAGCCAGTACCCAAGCATCTGGGAGACTGTGCAGAACTCAGGGATTATTATGATACGTGAGCTGTCACATGACTGTTATGACCTTATTTGGCACCTGATTGCAGGGAACTGGGCTGCTTCTACGTGTTAATGTGTGAACTGAGTTGACACGCTGTCGAAGAAATAATGGAACTGATTTTAGTTTGCGGATAAGGAATGTTATACTCATAACTAGTAATTTAACAGCATAAAGCGAGTGGGAAACATCATTCTTAAAAATGCATAAAATGATAGTGTGTTTAAGAAAAATGTTGATTGATGTATTAGTAAAAAGTCTGAGACCTACTTTATTTTTCTATTGTCTTGGTGCCCAGACATTTGTCTTTAAATTTCATCCCTCCCTGCCACTTTTCCAAAACCTGTTTCTACTCCTGTTCCCAAATTAAGCCCCAACTCCTTCCCCCTGTGTGAGCTGTCCCACCTGAAGCGAGTCTTACGTCTGGAATACACCAAGCCGATTTTCGGCTTTCAGGAACTGCAGCTGAGAGTCGCCGACTGCCTGTGTGTGCGGCACGGTCGCTCTCCGTTTGGCCTTTTTTAGACGATTGATCATGTTGAATCGGCATCCAAGCTAGCTGGTGAATCTGAGCTCTTTGAGTGGGCTATATGTCAACCATCAGCCCTAGTCATGCTGGTGTGTTCCAGCACAAATTTTGAAAATTGATGGGAACTGACGGCGGCCGAACATTTGTCAGTTTTGGTCAGTTTTTGCTGTCATTGTTGGGTTCCAGGCTTTACTCATCCTCCTCTGGCTACACCTCTACCTCGTACTTCGAAGCATGAACAATATTACAGGGTTTCACTCTTCCTCTCCCCCCACATCCACAGCCATCTCTGCACATTTGAGCTACTAACCACAAGCCAAACCAGTGCGAATCTACACCAAGAATGAATTATGATTCCCACATTAATAAGAACCCTGGCTCCAGCCCATGATAATGCTATTAAAGGTGCTTTGGCGAGTTTCGCTATGTGAAGATCCACACTTACACAATGTAAACAAAGCGTCCACCTACACAGAACATTCCAGGTCTTAACTGGCGGTTTTCTCAGCATCTCACTAAAGTTACACTTTCTAGTAAGATTAATGAGAAGAAAACAAGTCATAATTTATCTATAAAACAATGTACTATTATAATATAATATAATAATACACATAAACATCTAAATCAAATGAGTCAAACGCTTTTGTCCAGTGCAACGTATAGGTGAGTCAAATAGCACATTGTGAACATACATGCTGTCAAGGAGTCAACTAGGCATGAGATTCCAATGAAGGTCAGCTAGACTGAGGTTCCATTGAATTCCAAGGTACAAGTGTAAGCAATACTGGAGCAGGAGCTACATAATAACTTCTAACAAAGCAAGAACTTAATAAAATGATTCAATGGCCAGAAGTGCAACAGAAGCACCCAAAGCAAACCTAATGCAGTGACATCCACTCGGTATCAGGCCAGCAAGGAGGATGGTAAACGATCCTCACCCAGTATCGCCACCACGATGTCGTCCTTCAGGATCTCGATGGAGCCACGGGACATGAAGTAGAGCGCAGTGAGGACGTCACCGCTGTGGACCAGCGTGTCTCCAGGGGGGGAGTGAGTGGTCTTAAACTTCATGGCCAGGGCCCGAAGGCATCCCTTGGTGGCCCCCCGGAAGGCTTTGCAGTTCTGTAGCAGGTTCTGGTGGAGGTGGAGGCAGATGTCTGCCTGGAGGCATTCTGGGAAACCTTTTAGGACCTGAGCAGAAAACACAGTTGCGCTGTAGCTACAGTGAGACACATGTTCTTGTTGTAGGGCAGAAATTCCCATCCCGGTCCTCAGGGACCCCCAGACAATCCATGTATTTGCTCCCTCCCCTAGCTGGGAGGGAGCAAACATGTGGACTGTCTCATAGGGTACTGGGAGGGAGTAAAAATGTGGACTATCTGGGGGTCCCCAAGGACTGGGTTGGGAAATACTTGTTGTAGAGGACACTACCTGTGACATACTGGGCCAAAAGAATAGCTAAAGTTCATGTGGCCTGTTTATGTGAGCCACAAAACGAGCTCTTGGGCTCTCATAGTATAAGGAGGCATCAAACTTCAATATTCAGTATGTCAAAGAAGGACAGATTGTAATTCTGCTTGGAACTGCCTGCATCCTTCTTTGGCTTTCTTTTGTTAATCATGTTATTTTTATGTATGAGCCATAGCACAAAGCAATACCTCCTTCAAGACGGAGGGCTCTGACAATTTTGTGACAATAATTCCAAGCATATAATTAATAATAATCATAATAATGGATTGGCATTTTCAGAATGTATTTCGGAGGAGGCCGCCTCCATTCCAGGACTACTTTTAGTTCTAAGAACCTACAGTAAATTCAGATTTTATCAATCATAAATAAGTTACATTTCTATTTCCATTTGCAGAAGCTGCAGCTATTTTATGTTTTCTTTCAGCTTATCAATTAACAAAATTTCTGGCTTGGAAAACAATACCCTGAATATGCTAATATCAGATTGTCATAACCTAGTTTCAATTATGCTTCAGTGAAATACTAAATGGTAGCTTTTCTCATGAGGTTAATCTTTGTAAGGCTGAGATCTTGGGGCGTCCCTCTGCTACAGCCAACAAGTAAATTGCAAAGAAAATAATTGCATTGACTGGACACTGTTCCCTACAATGCTACATGATTCGTTGTAATACTCTGATATCTTTGATAGCTTCAGTAACACTGTAACAAGTAAAACTCAGTAACACATTTAATGATTAAATAGGAACAAATCATTTCTTGCTGCATGTTTTGTGTAACTGATAAATAACAGCAGCGGAGCGTGCTTTTAATATTTTGAGATTAAAAAACATTTTCCAGAAGTTAATGTCAATTAATAAAATGCAAGACTACTTACTATACATCCATACTTACAATATCAGTGCAAAGGTTTTTCTATGGCTTCAAGCGTACTTTTGATTGGTACAGCTCTGTATATGAAAATTTATATTTGTATTAAAGTATATTAATAGCTACCTTCGGGAAAATGTTATATTAATACACAAACCATTGGGGTAAATGATTGGAATTCTAAAGTACAAGAATAACACCCATATCCACCATTTACTCTGAATAAACTGAGGCAGGACTTGCATGCATGACACACAGCAGATGTGCTAAAAATTACAGATGATAGGGTTTCAGTCTCAGAATTTGCAGAAATAACCAAGCTTTCTAGTGAAACAAGATGCATTAGTCTTGTAATTCAAACCCACAGGTATGGATGCAAATAACCTGCTGAGCATGAAAATGGGACTTGCTCTTTGGGGATGCGTACTTAGATGCATGCCGATTAAGACGAGGGCTACTGAATTCAGGCAGATTTGTTTGGTCTCTGATGCAGTAGCAAAACACGTAGTTCGCCTGCAAGGTTGGCCTTGTGCGGCAAGCCAGCCTGTGCCATATGCAGATGGCTCTCATCTCAGAGCAGTTTCCTAATTAGAAGGCACATGCATGCCTTTGAAAGTTCAGTATTCACACATTGGGAGGAAAAAGAAAACTATGATAATTAGGAGCACAGCTGGCACGTGGCCCAGGCAAACCTGGCATTTGCTGGGGGCACTAGACCATTAGGGGTACCCCGGGAGCAAATTTTCTTTTTACTGGGTGGTTTGGGAAAAAATGCATTTATATTCATGAGAGGATCTACCTGATTGGCCAATGAACTCTGTCTAAGGCATTCACTGGCCAATCAGGTAGCGCTTCTGGCATGAATATTAATGAGTTTCCCTGAACCACCCTGTAAAGCAAAAATTCGAGCCACGGGACGGTTACGATAATTTTGCACAATCACCTTACGCCGCCATCTTGGTGCATTGTTTGTCATGATAATGGAATACTTTGACCGCATGAATGCTTACAAGTCGTATACAGCTTTAATGTCACACCAGTCATATTCAGTACACTGCATACTGTGACGCAAAATAACATTATATAAAAGCATGATAAATAAAACTAAATAAAACTATATAAAGACATTGTTGGATGTGACCCACACACATTGAAAGCTAAATGTTTGTGAGCCGTGCGCTGTCCGCTGTGAAGATATTGTTAATTATCTGCTGGTTTTGTGAGTATCCCTGAAGCAAATGAAAGCAACTAAGTTTTGAGGATTGATTTATTTCTGGCAATAACTGCATAGGAAAAGTGTGGATGGAATATATCAATGTATTCACATGTAAGTACAAGTATAAATCTCATTCATATATTATTATTCGTTGCTATCTTATTTTTGTCATAAAGTTATGCAATTACAATGCTCTATGCTGTAATGTTAACATTACGGTGTTGTGCAGCTGCCATTGTTATTACAACAGTTCTGGTACGATTGTACATAAAGTAAGTGTTTTAAAGGTAAATTGCTGATCAAATTATTTTATCCCTGGATGTGGGACTTTCATTAAGCTGAAGGAACTGTGAATTGATTCTTTTCGTGTTCCTCCCTTGATGCACATGACGCTGACATACTCTTCACACTGTGGTGTCTCAGTTTTAAAGTCATCGTTATGATTTACAAAGTGACTTCCAGAAACTCTGACGCTGTCAAGGTTTTTCTCACCAAGATCTGCTTTTAAGATATTGCGTAAACATCGCTGGCACCACTCGCTAGATAAATCTTAATCTCTCCTCTCTGGATCGCTTTTTAAAAAAATGATTTTTGTACAATTTTGGGAATCCTAAAGGATCCGTTACCTTTGTCGAGTGCATTGTTGTTGTTGCAGCCGACACAACTGGCTATGACAAACTCAGCCAAACAGCACAGATCACACCAGAGTTCCCCAGTTCTGGCCCTGGAGATCTCCCTGCTTAAACACATCTATTAAACCTGGCAATTAGCTGGTGGCTGAATAAGGTGTGCTTGAGAAGAGAAATCTGCAAACTGTGTTGCAGACTGGCCCTCCAGGACCAGAACTGGGGAACCCTGCTGTACACACAAGCTGCGTCCCAGTTCAGAGGCTGCATCCTTTGAAGAACACGGTCAGTGTAGCTTTTGTAGGCTGCACCCTTCTAGAAATCCACGCAATGAATGCTGGGATCAGGTGGATCCTTCGTGGCCAGGGAAAAGAAGGACGCATTTCTAGGCCGCATTGTTGCGCTGCTGTGTTGCTTTCAGTCTTCGAATGCAGCCTATGAAGGCTACAGCCTCAGAAATGGGACACAGCCAAAGATTATTGTGCATCAGACAGGAAACGATGCACCAACATGGCGGAATGATGGCCTTTGCATAGTGTGGGTGCTACAGTGTGATGTCATCTGCAACACTCCTTTTCTTGGTTGGGGGGGCGGTGGCTCTTGTTAGTTTTGGCCAGAGGCACTTGATTGGCATGTGCCAGCCCTTATTAGGAGCTGCTACGTTGTACTGTATTCCAGGATTAGTACATTTCTGGATAAACAAACAAGCACTCCCTTCATAGACAAACATTGTCATGTACAAAACCCTGCTCTCCTGTGTATGTTGATGAAAGTAATATACTGAAGATTATCTCTGTCATATATTCCCATATGAAAAAAGCTGAAGGCTGAACAGGCAACTGCTCTTGTCTGCTAAGATACGCTTGGCTGGCGAGATGTTTTTATAAACAATTAGGAGGGATGCCTGGATCATCAAAAATAGAGGTGATTTCTTATTCAATTTCTAAAAATGGCAATCAGTTTCATTTTCACATAAATACCTCCTGCTCTTACCCGAATGGTGAAGTCATTCCGTTCAAAATGAAGCAAACAGGAAAAAGACAAGTTTATTATAAGAATGGTGAATTTAAGCATATGGAAATCAACCTGGGAAATAGATGGTGTTGACATTTTTAGGCGAGAAAATGAAGAACTCGCTATGTTGTGGTATTCGGGAAAGTAGCTGTGAATATTAAATGCCGAGAGAGGAGTGAGGGAAAAAGAAAATTCCAGGCTCAGTTAAGATCCACGGGGCTCTCAGTCGTGGAGAGCTGAGTGGATAATCAGGTGGCCGTGGAAGAGGGCGGCGCGTACCATGTTCATGTCGATGCCGTTGGTGTAGGACCAGGCGTGCTGAAAGTACTCCTCCAGTTGCTGGCGTAGGGGGTTGGGGATCTGGTGGAAGCGAATGAACTCCCGAACCCGCAGCATCTGTGTGTGGTAGCGCGCCGTGCCCGAGTACAGCCGCTGGATGATGGCCGACACGTTGCCGAAGATGCTGGCGTACATGAGGGCTGAAGAGAAACAGGACAGGGTGGGTCTGGGGGGGCATGGGGGTTTCTGGTGCGTCGATCATCCTAGTGACAGGAATGACTTTTGAGGTAGATAGCTGCCTGCTGTGGCTTACTGCAATCAAGGTGATTAGCATTGCCTATAATTAACAGGTGTATGAATCTTGCGCTGGCTTGAGGTGAAGGTTTACATTTAGGACAGCGGGGGGCGACACAGTAGCTGCGAAACTCAACACACCACCAAAATGTCGCAGGTTCTCCATCAAAATTATTGCCCTGAAATAGTAAGTTGATATTAGTTAAGTGCTGGAGACAATTATAATAATTAAATTCAGCTATTAACTGGGTAGCCTTTGATCTCCGGAGTTTGGTTCGAGCCTTGTGTGTATGGAGTCTGTGTTTTGTTTTTTAATTTGGCAGATACTTTTATCCAATGCAAATCAGAAGGTGCCAGAATACGGAGAGGCAGACACAGGTCCCGGAATATGTACAAAACATGGTGCTGAAAACATGCTATGTATTTTTAAGAATAAATCTAAACTAATAAAGAACTAAAATTGTATGAAAATTGGTTTGTAAAGAAATTTTAGTTATTATTGTTTTCTATGTAATCGTTTTTTTAACTAGAGCGCTGCCGTATCAGCGCAAATAGGTTCCGGAACGCAGACAGTCAAAAACAAAGAGGTCCCGGAAGGCGTTCTGACATAAATTAAGAACTTTTCTTTTATCCAAAGTTATGTACATTTGCAAAAAGCACGGTCAGTCAATCCCTGGAGCAATTGGGGATTAAGGGCCTTGCTCAGAAGCCCAACAGCAAAATTACTCTGTTGACCATGGGACTGAAACCCGTGACCTTCCGATCATGGGTACAGTATGCAAACCCAGAGCCACACACTGTCCTGTTTGTATATTTTTTCTCCAGCTACTCCTGTTTAGGAAAACTGGTGTCTCAAAAATGCCCTTAGTTTGGGTGGCGGTGAGTGTCTGTCAGCATGGAGCCTATAATGGACTGGCACCCCATCCAGGATATCCTCTGCCTTGAGCCCTTATTTCCTGAGACAGGCTCCAGGCTCACTGCGACCCTGTATTTGATGGCAGGTGGGTGGATGGATGTTTCATAACCGATTTTTAATCTGCACCAAGCGTAAAATAAGACCAAACAATGGACCAAACAAACCAAACAAAGAGTAAAAGAAGAACATTGCGAAATGCTCATTCTTTTCTTTCATATCCAAAGGAGGAAAAAGTGCCTGCAAACCAGACTCACAGCCAATGAGCATGACGCATATGGAGAAGATCTTCTCAGAGTTGGTGTTGGGCGAGACGTTGCCAAAGCCGACGCTGGTGAGGCTGCTGAAGGTGAAGTAGAGCGCCGTCACGTACTTGTCCTTGATGGAGGGCCCAGAGTTGGGGTCGCTGAAGTTATAGTTCTTCCCAATGGACACGCCCAGGTTGTCCAGCCAGCCGATCTTGTGCTCCAGGTACGGCTTCTCCACGTTGCCGATGGCGTACCAGATGCAGGCCAGCCAGTGGGCGATGAGGGCGAAGATGCACATGAGCAGCATGAGCACGGCGGCTCCGTACTCTGAGTAGCGGTCAAGTTTCCGGGCCACGCGGACCAATCGTAGCAGACGAGCCGTCTTCAGCAGCCCAATCAAAGTAGTCGTCTGGAAACACAGGGGTAGGCAGGGCAGGTGACTTAGGGACCAATGAAGTTTTAGTAAACCTGCAATTTTAACACATTGTAGCCAATGGAGTAAAGGCACCATAAAATTATCATCTGCATATCTGATGGGTGACACTGGGGACAACACAGAAAAAATGCAAGTGTACAAAGCTTTAAAAAATATAACAAAAGGAAATATAATCCCTGAAAAAGAGATTCGGGCGTAATATTCTCAGAAAGATTATCTTACACGAAGAAAATCCTGCACTTTTATTGCCCCAAAACAATCAACAATTTGAGTGAAACCCAAAGCCCTGAAACTATTTTCCCTACTCTAATAAATGTGGAGTTTCCCTCGAGATGCCGAAGCTCCTGTTATGTCAGCAGGACTGTTGCGGGTGGCCAGCATGAAAATGACAAGAACTTTCCGGTAGTATAAAAAAAACTGCTCCTGAATAACTACTCCCAACTAAATACTGTGCATTGATTACACCATTCAGAGACCATTCATTTCAGATAGGTGAAAAAGGCTCAGAAACCTGCATACAAACATTTATGTAAAATTCCATCTATAAAATTTAATAAAATTATGTCAAAATAGAGGGAGAAGGGTGGCTCAGTGTAGCGCCATTTTCTCCCACCCCCTAACACCAGGGGTTCAAATCACACCCCCACTATGCATGTATGTCATCTATGTGTCGAATGGGTCTCTCTGCCCAGTGTGACCTCTTACAATGCATGTGTAGTAACATAAAATCAGACCAGCTGGAAGTATTTGCCCAGGCTTTCTTTCTTCATGTAGCAGATACCTCATTATGTCGGCTATAAATAACTCCTTGCATATACTGGAAATGATACTGATGGAAGCAGCATCTTGCACTGAATGATGAACATTGGAGGTATTTAAACATAGTTTCCATAGTTCTCGCTACAGCAGCGTCATACAGTACGATGTTGATGTCACGTGGGCACGAGGAGGGGATTTGGTTTGTGCCCTTAGGACTTTGGTATGTGGGGCCGGACTACGGGACCAGCTAATTGCTTTGGCAATCGGGACACCCAAATTATGGATGGGGGACTGGGATTGGTTGGGAAGGCGACGGAGGAGGGGCGTACAGGTGAAAAGACGTACGCCGGAAGGACTAGGAGAGACACGAACCCGAAACAGGAGAACACGAACCCGGCAGTGAACACGGACAGGGGACGAAAGTCGGCAAACAACTTGGCCCCCAGGACGTAGGCGTGACATTGACACCCATATAGCTTGTCGACATGCTACAGGTACCTACTATTGTACGAAGTCTGACGGTCTTTGCCCGTTTTCCACTGTACAGGGCACATTATGACCCATAAGCAGGGATGGACATAACTGGTACGCAAGTACCCATTCACCTTCAAAAACGATACGTGCGACAATCGATTATTCGTAAAAGCGCAAATTCGTACGTGTTTTATGTCAATTTGCGCTGTTATGACAAGAAAATACCGTGTATACCGCAAATGAAGTACAGTTAGCATATAAAGATTAGAATGCATTATATTTTGTTTTCATATCATCGCAAATGTACATAAAATAAGTATGCATTTACACTGTCACCAAAATCGATTGTCGCTTTAATCGAAGTATCGTTTTAAAAGGTGAATTCATACTTGCGTACTAGTTAAGTACATTCCTGCCCATAAGTCTCACATCATTATGCCTGGTTAGGTATATAACCAGCTTATAGTGTAAAATTTGACTTTGGGTCATCCACAGAGGATATATATTGAGTGTCTTATCCTATACCCCTGGTAATATTGGCAGGAGACCTCCCACTCAGCTCCCATATGGTAAAATACAGTTGCCTTCTGTTTTCTGAGACCCCAGCTGTGCCCCGATAAATGTAAATGTGAATTAATTACCCTGGGTGGTGGAGATGAATACATGCTATTTTCTCAGAATGGTTCGATCAATAAAATGAACAGATAATCGTCACCAATTAATTATTAACGGTGGAGGGAAATAGCCTTCCTGAAAATAAATGGTTATGCCAGGCCTGGCATGTTATATTACCTGCAGCAAGTGCATAAATGACCGTAGATCTTGGGAAATGCTCTATTTGTTTATGAATAAGAAAGGTCAGGATGTAGTAAACAAATTAAATATGTCCATGCTTCAGTCGCTAATGCGCCAGCTAGATGCCGCTGCTGTGACTTTTTCCTAAAACCACTCGAGTCATTTCAAAGGCATTATATGCAGGCAGAGGAAATGCGTTTATCATTTTCACTTTCCTCCCAGCCACTGTCATAAAACCTGGGTGTAGAAGTTCGGTCTTAAAGTGCAGAAATTTATTGAAGCCTGGCTTTTGGTTGTGTGGCTACATGATTTTATGGCCTTATGGTAAGTTGTGGGCTTGGAACCTCATGTTGGGTTGCCACCCAAAACATGTGGGTCAAGTGGGTTTGCAGCTCTAAGTTATGGTGGCTCGTAGCTCACGTGTCTGCAGTTTTGGGACTGAATTCCAGCTGTTCTCTTTGGATGTATGGAGTTTGCATGTATCGCCATGTCATGTTTCTTTCCTATATGTATCTGGGTTCCTATCCTGCAGTCAGGCTAATTGGCAGATCTAAATTTCCCATAGCATGTAAGTAAGAGTGGCTGATTCTGTATTACAGTGTCTCAAAGATTATGAATAGAATATGGGCACTCTCTCAATCTCCCACATCTCAAGTGATGGTAATATCTTCATCACGCCTACTCTTCACAGGGTGAGAAGCCGCTGAGTTTGTCTGTATGACATACAGGCAGATCAGGGTCCTTTAGCTGCCCCCAAATTCCAATTTAGCTCTGGGCGAAATGAGGGTTTAGAAAGTGTGGAGTGCATGATTACTACACAGTCCCCGTCGCTGCCCGATTCAGACCAATAGCAAGTGGGTTGAACCAGTCTGCACAAAGTCACGAAATGCATCCCGTCCACCGCAGCCTTCGAAGTCTCACCTGATCCGTCGCCACTCCAAAGCAGCAGATGTCGTCTCCCTAATAAATTGATTGCTGATTTTAAAGTTTACACATGGTCAGCAGTGAGGGGGCTTTTTAAATCTAAAATATTTAAATGGGACATTAAGAATAAAATCCAAGTACAAGCTGTGCAGATGCTATTAATTCAACGTAACAGTCTGGGTCTAATAAACCCATAACCAAGAATTTCACTTAATTACTAATAAAAAAAAAAATGTGACAACTAGGAACTTTCATATACACAGCTGCAAATCAGACTAATTAATTCTTATATCATGCAAAAGTGTGATTTTAAGTAGTGTTTGAATTTAATTTGAATAATTCTCACCCCTTATTATGATACAGCAAATCTAGTACTTTTTTTGTTTTCAAAAATTGATAAAATTTTTGATTAGATAACAGGTTATACAGTAAGGAACACATGTGTCTGATACAATACTAATGGGCACTGCACAAGAGGTTATGGACGATTGGATGGAATACTTAAAGAGGATTTTTTTTTTTTACATGCAACTAGAACTTTTTCACCCTGTTTTATTCCCCCTGAAGTCCATAGTTGTCCTGTTCATGATGCAAGACCTTAGTCCACAGTCAAGGGAACACTTACTGTAGGCGTAAATTGGGGGGGGGTGGCGGGTTAGGGTTAATCAATACTGGCTAATACAACCCAATGACCCCATAATCAAGTCTCCCCCTAAAATGGCAGAGATCTCAACCCCCCCGCAGTGTTCAAACCAAAGTTACGCCCTTAAGGCAACATGACATTCTAGGCACAGTTCATGAGAAACCTGTCAGCGTCACCAGCGTCGATCCCTGCGGCCTTATTGCCGCTTTGCAGGCATCAGATCTGAGCTGTGCAAACACGGTCACGGCGGACTGTCTCTCATTTAAAAAGCAACGCCTGACTGTAATTAAGGGACTGTGATTGGGTGATTGTGCTACTGGTGCTACACGGAAAGCTTCGGGACCAGACAACATCCCAGGTCGTGTTTTCAAAGCATGTGCCCACGAGCTGGCAGATGTCTTCACAAACATTTTTAACCTTTCCCTGCTCCGGTCTGCTGTCCAACATGTTTTAAGAGGACCACCATTATCCCCGTCCTGAAGAAGACTAATGTGACTATCGCCCAGTAGCACTCACCTCCATTGCCATGAAGTGCTTTGAGCGTATAGTCAAAGCTCACATCACATCCTTACTCCCTGCTTCACTTGATCCACTCCAGTTTGCCTACAGGTCTAACAGATCTACAGATGATGCAATAGCAATTGCACTTCACACTGCCCTCTCGCACCTGGACCAGAAAAACACATACGTGCGGATGCTGTTCATCGACTATAGCTCCGCTTTCAACACCATCATACCATCCAGACTTGTCATGAAACTCCGTGACCTGAACATCAGTCCCTCCCTGTGCAGCTGGATCCTGGACTTCCTGACAGACAGACCTCAGGTGGTTCGGTTCAGCAACATCACCTCATCCACACTGACACTTAGCACTAGTGCCCCCCAGGGATGTGTGCTCAGTCCCCTGCTGTACACCCTGTTCACCCACGACTGTACAGCAACGCACAGCTCCAACACCATTATCAAATTTGCAGACGACACCACCATCATCGGCTGCATTTCTAATGGAGATGAGTCAGCATACAGGGCAGAGGTGAGAGCCCTGACATCATGGTGCCGTGATAACAACCTGCTGCTCAACGTCAGCAAAACCAAGGAGCTCATCATGGAGTACAGGAGACTGCAGGGAGGAGGCCACACCACCATCCACATGGAGGGAGCAAAGGTAGAAAGAGTGAGCGGCTTCAGATTCTTGGGCATCAACATCAGCGAGGATCTGAGTTGGTCACACCACGTTGGTGTGATCACAAAGGCAGCAAGACAGCGGCTCTTCTTTCTACGGCGCCTGAGAAGGTTCAGCATGGACTCCAGAATACTCACAAACTTCTACCGTTGCACCATCAAGAGTATTATGTCTGGCTGTATCACCACCTGGTATGGCAGCTGTAACGCTCTGGACCGCAAAGCTCTTCAGAGGGTAGTGAGATTAGCACAGCGCATCACCAGGACTGAACTGACAGGCATGCAGGACCTCTACGGACAGCGCTGTAGGAGGAAGACACAGCGGATCCTCTCTGATCCCAGCCACCCCAGCCACAGACTTTTCACGCTCCTGCCATCAGGCAGACGGTACAGGATCATCCAGACCCGCACCAGCAGACACAGAGACAGTTTCTACCCACAAGCCATCAGGCTTCTGAACTGCTGACATTCTGCACACACCAATATACACTCACCACAACTACTGGACTCTTCACAATGTCACAATGCCACTTTAAATCCTCATTTTTGTGCATTTTTGTGCTATTATTACTGTAAATATTAAATTATTTGATAAATATTAAATTAATAAAATAACTTGCAAATACCAACAATTTCTAATAATGTTATTTTCTTTTTTTTTAAATCTGTATACTTTCTATATGTTTACGTAAAGTTGGGTGGAACACGCGAGTCTAAGAATTTCATTGCGGGTAATGATGCTACATTGTTATCTGTATATGACAATAAAACTTGAAATGTCCACTATCTGTGCCTTCTTTCCTGCCTGCTCGCCCTTCTGCCTGTGACGTCTCTCCTGTATGCCATGCTGCTGTAGCACTGTTTGTCCTCTCATCAGAAGCAGCCCCAGCACTTGCCTGCCATTAGCTGCCTGCCCCCTACTTTGACACTCAAATCTTAAAATTTGGACAGTGTGAATTGGGACTTTGCCTTCTTACTCATTTGATTTACTCTTCCAGCACTGGAGGAGGTGCTCCCCCAATTGAAATGAATTGAATTGAGTCGCATACCTATAGTCTGATATCTAGCACCCAAAATGGACAAAAGTGTTTAAACGCCCCTAGTAGCGGTACTGTACACACATTTCCAATACTGTTGGTGCACATTGGTGGATTTGATCAGGTCCAAGCATGCTTCTTCTTCAGGCTTTTTCTAGGTCTGCTTAACTCTGAGCTATTAGTTAGGTTCTCCCCAAACGAGCTTGATGGGCCGAATGGCCTCCTCTCGTTTGTAAATTTCTTATGTTCTTATGTTCTTATGTTCCATCGTAGTAGCTGATGGCTTGTGTGGGTGATATACAGGGCCCTCCACAATTATTGGCACCCCTTCTAAAGATTTGTAAAAAGGCTTAGTAAAAATCCACCTTTTTGTGAAGTAGTTTCATATCACACTGAAAGAATGAGAAAAATCCAACCTTTCTTTAAAATAAATTTATTGTAAGAAAAACAAATCCTTCATCAAGAAATAATTATTTTCAACAAAAACACATGTGCTATGATTAATGGCAGCTCTGCTTTTAATACTTTGTACAACCTTCCTTTGCCAGTATAACAGCACTGAGTCTTCTCCTATAACATTTTATAAGGTTGGAGAATACCAAGCAGGGCATCTGAGTCCATTCCTCTTTACAGAATCTCTCCAGATCATCCAGGGTCCTAAGCCATCTCTTGTGCACTCTTCTCTTCAGCTCAGCCCACAGGTTTTCAATGGGGTTCCGGTCAGGGGACTAAGATGGCCATGGCAGAAGCTGGATTCTACGGTCAGCTAACCATTTTTGTGTTGATTTGGACATGTGCTTAGGATCACTGTCCAACTGGAAGATTCAATGATGGCTAAGTTTTTGTTTCCTGGCAGAGGCAGCCAAATTTTGATTCTAAATGTCCTGGTATTTCATGGAGTCCATAATGCCATATACTAATGAGGTTTCCAGGGCTTTTGGAGGAAAAACAGCCCCACAACATCACAGAACTTCCACCATATTTTGCATTTGGGGTAAGGTTCTTTTCATTATAGCCATCCTTCTTTTTACGCTAAACCCACCTTAAGTTTATTGCCAAAAAAACTCCATTTTTGTTTCATCACACCATTGAATTTGGTTCCAGTCAAAGTCGCAGTGCTTATATTTGTGGTTAACTGACAAAAAAAAGCTTTTTCTGGCATACCTTCCAAATAGTCTGTTAGCATGAAGGGGGCATCTTTTCAGAGACATGGTAATCCGAAGATTTTACTTGGTCTTGTAATTCACCAACAGTCATTATTGGGGATTTTTTTGCATCTCTTATGATCCTCCTCACTGTACGTGGGGGGGGGAAATAAACTTGGGTCCTCCTCCAGGCAGGTTTGTAACAGTTCCAGTTGTTTTCCACTTTTTATTATTGCCCTAACAGTAGGTGAGTAGCTATTTTTTAATACCCATTCCCTGACTTATGAAGGTCAACACACTTCTCCATCATTTTGTTTTTATGTTCTCTTATCTTTCCCATGTTGATGGATGACTAAGGGAATTTGGGCTCTGTCTCATCTCATGTTCATATCCCTCTTAACCAGGAAGTCATGGATTACAGCTTGAAGGACTCAATCTGTGAGAAAGGTAGCACTTGCTCCACGACCAGGATTTCTTTTCATAATTACAAATTCCCAGTCATAAACTGTTTGAATTGTGACATTTTGTAATCTGGTGAAGCTAGTTAATTACCAACACGTGTAATGTTGAGAGCCTCTCCTGGAGCCGACACCTTATCGTGGTGGAGGGGTTTGCGTGTTCCAATGATCCCAGGAGCTAAGTTGCCTGG
>JAODLD010000001.1:45144836-45159512 GCA_026781065.1 Mormyrops boulengeri
ACAGACAGACCTCAGGTGGTTCGGATCGGCAACATCACCTCATCCACACTGACACTTAGCACTGGTGCCCCCCAGGGGTGTGTGCTCAGCCCCCTGCTGTACACCCTGTTCACCCACGACTGTACAGCGACACACAACTCCAACACCATTATCAAATTTGCAGACGACACCACCATCATCGGCTGCATTTCTAATTTGAGATGAGTCGGCATACAGGGCAGAGGTGAGAGCCCTGACATCATGGTGCCGCGATAATAACCTGCTGCTCAACGTCAGGAAAACCAAGGAGCTCATCATGGACTACAGGAGACTGCAGGGAGGAGGCTACACCCCCATCCACATCGAGGGAGCAGAGGTGGAGAGAATCAGCTGCTTCAGATTCCTGGGCATCAACATCAGCGAGGGTCTGAGTTGGTCACACCACGTTGGTCTGATCACAAAGGCAGCAAGACAGCGGCTGTTTTTTCTACGGCGCCTGAGAAGGCTCGGCATGGACTCCAGAATACTCACAAACCATTGCACCATCAAGAGTATTCTGTCTGGCTGTATCACCACCTGGTATGGCAGCTATAACGCTCTGGACCGCAAAGCTCTGCAGAGGGTGGTGAGATCAGCACAGCGCATCACCAGGACTGAACTGCCAGCCATTCAGGACCTCTACAGGCAGCGCTGTAGGAGAAAGACACAGCGGATCCTCTCTGATCCCAGCCATGCAGGACCTCTACAGGCAGCGCTGTAGGAGGAAGACGCAGCGGATCCTCTCTGATCCCAGCCACAGACTTTTCACGCTCCTGCCGTCAGGCAAACGGTACAGGAGCATCCAGACCCGCACCAGCAGACACAGGGACAGTCTCTACCCACAATCCGTCAGGCAGATGGTACAGGAGCATCCAGACCCGCACCAGCAGACACAGAGACAGTCTCTACCCACAATCCATCAGGCAGATGGTACAGGAGCATCCAGACCCGCACCAGCAGACACAGACACGGTTTATACCCACAATCCATCAGGCACACGGTACAGGGGCATCCAGACCCGCACCAGCAGACACAGAGACGGTTTATACCCACAGTCCATCAGGCAGACGGTACAGGAGCATCCAGACCCGCACTAGCAGACACAGACACAGTTTCTACCCACAAGCCATCAGGCTTCTGAACTGCTGACATTCTGCACACACTAATATACACTCACCACAACTACTGGACTCTTCACAATGTCACTTTAAATCCTAACTGCACAATTTTGCAACCCACATTCTAAATCATTATTTGCGCTATTAATACTGCAAATATTAAATTATTAGAATTTAGTTATCTCTTATCTCTTCATACTTGCAAATACTAACAATTTCTAATAATGTTATTTTCTTATTACCCACTTTTTTATCTGTATACTTTCTATATGTTTACGTAAAGTTGGGGGGAACATGTGAGTCTAAGAATTTCATTGCAGGTAATGATGCTACATGGTTATCTGTATATGACAATAAAAACTTGAAACTTGGTCCAAACAAAGGAAGGGTGAGAAAGCTCCCCCTGAAGAATGCTAATCAAACAAATAAAAAAACTCCACAATAAGAAAACTAAATTAACTGATATATAACCCTAGCTGCTTGGGGCTTTGGCTTTGCAGAAAGTAATTGAGATATTGCAAGATATCGAGAACCACCCCAAAGACAAAGTAAACTGAAGCAGCCATTTATGCTCCAATGTCACTTGGAGCATAAATGTCCAATATAGTGTCACGGTGAACCTAGAGCCTATCACAGGGTAGCTTTCTCGGCAGGGTGCCACTCTGTTGCCAGGGAACACATACAATGGGATTTAACAATTTAGAAATGTGAGGTTGCCAAACTGCATGTCACTGGGCTGTGGGAGTTGACCCACACAAACACAAAGAGGGTATGTAAACAGAACCCGGGATGCGATTGGAACCGCTACCACTGGAGGTCACAGTGCTACATACTGTGCCACCCTGAAAGAGCACTGTTTCCTAATCCGGTCCTCGAGGAACCACAGACAGTCTGTTTTTGCTCTCTCCCAGCTCCTGGTAGGGAGCAAAAGTGTGCACTGTTTGGCGAGGAGCTCTGAGGGAGCAAAAATGGGATTGGGAAACACTGCCTTAGAGAAGAACGCTTTGGAATCAGCTTACTTCATCAGACCCAGATCCGAATATGAGCAAGTCGAAGGGGATGGCGGCCACCATGTCGATCAGGAACCAGCCCTTGAAGTAGTGGATGGCGATCTTTCCTGGGTGGCTCACCACCTCGTCGTTGAGGTTGACGTATGTGGTACGGAAGTTGATCAGGATGTCTATGATGAACATGATGTCCACTATGAGGTCCACCAGGTTCAGTGGGTTGCAGGAGTAGCCGCACTCACGCCGCTTCTGCTCCTCCTGGTCATTGAGGAGGAAGGCAGCGGAGTAGGGTGTGAAGATGGCCGTGTAGATAACCAGCAGAAGGATGAGCCAATCCCACACGGCCTTGAAGGGGCTGTAGTGGAGTATGGTCAACCTCTCAATACGTGACGTCTGTAATTTATATTCGGGCAACACGTCTGCACCCAGAGACAGCACCTATAATGACAGAAGGGGTAGTTTTAAGAATGCGCTCCAGGGTGTAAATAATCAGTTACTAATACTCTCCTTACTGAAACCGTGTGTCCTTTTTTTTCACAGAATTTGTACTTTCTTACGCTGTTTAAATTCTTTTTTCAAGAGTACATATTAAGTGCTCTGACAGCACTTTTACTCCTTATTTATTTAAGTGTGTCCGGTGTCTGCTACTTTCCCAATTTAACCAGTTTCCTAATTTAACTTTATAAGTTCCCGTAAATTCATGTTGTACCGTATTTATAACAATTCATCTTGCCAACGTCAAAACGTTTGTTTGAAAGCTTCACATCACCTAGTAGAGCAAATATTACACTTTTTATTTCCAGTGTTGGGTGTTGTATCCTTTGGTAAGGTATCGTACTGTAGAGTTTTAAGAATAATGCCATGTGAATGTTGCATTTTCCCCGTTAAGACCCACTGAATAACACTGTGTGACATGCCATATTCACAGCTATTTATCTGGACAAAATCAAAACATCAAAACATCTGTGCGTCTGATACTGAGTACTCCAGTGTCCCCCCCCTCCCCCCACACAATCTAAAATGCTAACGTATATTAGAGTTACCAAATTGGCCATAGGTCAGTGTTCCTTGTGATGGGTCGGCACTAGAGCTGCCGCAATTAGCCGACGTAGCCGATGACATCGATGCTGAAAATACGTCAACATCAATATTTTAAATTGACACATCTCTTTTTAATTTTAATGAGAACCATTATGATTTCTAAAACCCTTCATTATAACAAATGTTTTCCTTTAATATCACTGCATAATTATGGGATATACTACAGAAGCACTAGCGCTATGCACAAGAAGAGAAAACACACAGGCATTATTCTGGACCGCCAGAATAAGCAAAACCACTGCAAATGTTGCCTACTAAGTTTTATTAGATTGCCATTCATACAGAGAGCTTTCTAAAAAAGTTTGTCCTTGTAGCAGCTAAATTCACTCATTATTAAAGCCATGAAGTTGCCAGCTACCTTAGAATCTCCATTGAATAACTGTTTGAGAAAATGTTTTGGAAAAAATCTGGGCTTATTCTAAGTGGATTGATGGTGCCAGTGTGTGTTTGTGTGCATTGGGCTTGTTGGGATGGACACTAAACAAAAGATAATGATTTGTGAACTGAAATAAAAATGAAAACTATATTTACAAAAAAAAAAACGTCAGACTTTACTCAGCAAAAGCAACGCCACACCATCCACATCTTTTGCCTTGTTCATCCACAATATCTCCTGTTTTATAAGATGTTGTGGTTGCTGAGCTGTCCCTTTCTTGCCTTCAGGGCTTATCTCTTCCATGATTTACCAAAACAGCCGCAAGTGGTCGCTTGTTCCGCTTACCGAATTTAATAAGCATAAGGATACACCAAATTTATACAGAGTACTATCTTTTGCCCATCACAATACACATCTCATTAATATTTTAGGCATGCTACTAATTTACTTATTGAATTCTGGGCAAAAATAATGTATGTATAATGTCGAAAATCCGGCGACTATTGCGTAAACCCCAGCAATAACATACAGTTTGTTGTTGTCAAAATAAAGCTAACTTAAATTAAACGGTCTATTTGGTTTTCTTGGGGAAAATCAATCATTTCGATTAATCGACCAATCGATAACATTGTCAATCGATTAATCCATATAAAAATAGTCGTTAGGGGCAGCCCTATTTGGTACCTCATTGTGAGTTATTCCGTGCCTTGTGACCATAGCTATTGAGTAAATGTAATAGTCATTGTATCAGATGATATTAAGCTTTTGAACAGATGTTTTGATTTTGCCGAGATAAATTGCTGTGAATATGTCATTTCATACATTGTTTTTCAATGGTTCTTATTGGGAAAAGAATGCCAATTTCAAATGGCATTACGTTTAAAATTCTACAGTAAAATACCTTCAGTCTCTGAATATCGTAAATGTAATACTTGATGTATCAGATGGGATTAAGCTTTCGAAAGATGTTTTGACATTGGCAAGATAAATTGCTAAGGACATTTCAGAACACGCATTATGTATACTTAAGGTGGAACGGATTTTGTGAATAAGAAACTGCCAGATAAGACACCAACTTCAGCCTCATGCTACGAACGTTATACACTAAGTAAAGTCAATGATACCAACACTTATCTAGATTACACATTTAATTTTATTTGCAGTCTAATTTTAGCCAACTTGGATAGCTTTCTTAGATATTTATTGTAGGCTACCACTGTTATTACTAGGCTGGTGTAGCTGTGCTTCTTTGTGTGAGATACCTACTATGTTAATTTGTGACACTGCAGTATAATGATAGCTTTAGTTTGCTTAAAATCTCTCCCAGTTTCATCGACACCCCAGAGGATTTGAAATTATTGTACTGTAGAGAAAAGCTAAGGGAGACACCCTGGATGGGATGCACTGCAAATTTTATATACCACAGTGCCAACACATTTACATGGGTATTGGGTTAATAATTCTGGACACCCTATTGACCGATTTATTGTCATATGGTTAAAGACATTTTTATGCTTTATGCTTTTTGAAGATGATGATTCTCATGCGGTTATTTTGCCATAGTGATTAAGTTAAACAGCGTATATAGCTGCTCACCCTTTGGGGTCTCCCACATGTGAACAGAACTTGTTGCATCTGCCCGGTGGCACTTACAGGCAGGGTACTTCCGATGACAAACTCCCCCTGAGGGCACAATATTACTGGTGGAATCAAAGTGAAGGATGGAAAAACTGTAAAATGAATCATCTGGCACAGTGCCAAGCCTTCCATGTTGCAACTGTTTATTATTCACTAGCTGATGATTTGTGTGCAAATTAATAGAAGTAACTGAAGAGGAAAGTTCTTCATCATGACATTGTACCTGCATCTTCGTGTTTAACTTATGATTATGCATAAAACAACATTACTGTAGCTTAATAACCTAAATATCAAATACTGAAAATATTCATGCGATAGACCATGTGACTCTTGACTGCCTTTCGTAACTATAGCAGATTAAACTATGTGCATTTTGTCGAGCTTGCATGCATCAGTGTGCAGTGGTGCTTTTTCGTAGTCTGGAGTCCCAGGGGGGATTTCGCCTGTCATTATTTGACTGATGATAAGCCCCTCTTATAGGACAACCAAGCGGTCAAAGCAGGAGGTGATGAGATGGTGGATAGATGCCAGTAGCAGCTAGAATGGGATGTGTGACGTGTGTGCGTTTTTGGGGCCATGGATTTGGGACAGCCTTCAAGGAGCATGCATTTCCACCACTATTGGGAATAGCAGATTTCTGTTGTCGTTTACTGATGCATATTGTCTTGGGGACAGCTGTATCCTGAAGCAAAAGAACACTAAAATAAAATACATCCGTTCATTTAGTAATATACCCATAGTAATGTGATTTGAGTGGTTTGAGGGATTATTAATAGTAACTAGAGATGGATCGATTGATCAGCTGTCAATTGGTATCGGCCTAAAACGTCTTCTGTATGGCAGGATTTTAAGATATCTGATGTTTGCAAAGCCAGTGTGCCTCGTGTACCAGTGTGACTAGAGCAAAACACTTTGATACAACTCACTTGATAAGGCACTTCTAGAGCAAATCATGTTAAGGAGTTCAGTGAATATGGGAATCTAATGGAGTTAGCGAAGACGGAAGAAACAAATCCAATGACAGACAATATGTAGTGCAGGGGATACTTGAACGATACCAGAGGTACAGGAGCAACAGAGTGAAATCAAAAGAAATCGCAGCCAAAATAATGGAATTCATTGCTATAGATAGTCAGCTGTTTTCTGTTGTTGAAAAGACTGGATTCCGCTGTTTGGTGTCGCACATAAAGCCAGATTATATTATTCCCAGTTGGAAAATCTTTTTGGCTTGTTTAAAGGGGCCTTATTATGCTCCTTTTCACTGTTCGTAATTTTATTTTTAGTTTACTTGAATAGATTTACATGTTTCAATGTTCCAAAAGCACATTATTTTCCTAATATTGTACATCCCTATCCATTCTGTCTAAAACTGCCTGAAATACTGTTAGGGGTTTAAACCCCACCCCCCAATGAGCTTAGTGTGCTCTGATTGGTCAGCTTTCCCGATTGGTCAGCTTTCCCGATTGGTCAGCTTTCCCTACATGTTGCGCCCTGTCTTGTAGTCTGTAGACAGATCCTTGCAGGTAGATGGCCAATAAGGATTGTGTAATGAGGTGACCTCATCATGTCATGGAAGTAAGGACTGGAATTCCAACAAGGTGTTTCAGGCATGTTAGAGAAGATGTACTCCCTATCGGCTTCAGAAATGTTGATCGGTCCATCTGTAATAGTAACCAAACAGACTGGTAATTCTCCAGGGGCACATCAACATTGTGATCATTAGGGCGATAGCTGGCATGCTGGTTAAATATCTGTATATAACTGTTCTGAATGCAAACCTTATAATAAATTTAATAACTGCATCATTCCTGGAAGTAAATAATATCCATTTGCATGTGAGCATAGTCCAGGAGAGGTTACATATTTAAATAATTTCTCTCCCCATCACAGCACCTTGAAGAGGGCAAAATTTAGCAACTCTGTGTCATTAAGACATGTATTGTCTTCAGGTTAGATCGCCTGTCTGCTTGCAGTGTATTTTTTTCTGGACGTGTTAGTTTACAGTTAAAATTATCCAGGTTTTCTGGAATCCCACAACAGTGGTATTCGCCTGGATTTAATGAGCTCTGCAAATGGGCTGTGAAAAGAAGCCCTTTAGCTTATAAATAGCACAGTGAACACTGATGGCACCATGTATTGCTGTGCACAGAGGAATATGACAATTTCCTCTGACTTGGCAGTTAGTCGACCGTGCATGTTTGATATCCGGTGGAAGTTACCCAGAAGTCTGATACACTTGCTTTTCCAAAGAATGGATAAAAGTATAATATTGAAGAAGAGTTATCGACTATTGCGATACAATCCTTGCGCCCTGTACAAAGACTGATAATATCAGAAGGATTAGACACAGAGATAGATTATATATCTGTTTGTTTTAAGTAGGGGTGGAGCATACACTGTGACACAACCTTCAATGCACCAATGAATAAATGGGGACTACTACACTAGGCAATCCAAAAGCAGGTGGATGACTTGATGTCTCTAAATTACCCCTTGTATGTGTATGTGTGCAGCCCAGGATGTCCCCTAGTAGCCAGTGTTTTCTGAGATAACCACAACCTTGTACTGCACTGGCAGTTGTGGAAGGCTGATGTCTGAAAGGATCTATTGTCAAAACTTTATTACACTTTCATGCATTGATGGAGAGCTTGGGAATGACTTTTCCATATGGATGAATGTAAATGGTGAATGTACCGTAAAGCTTTAAAAAAACAGCATCTGATTACTTAAAAAAACGCCTCATTATGATCAACGTACAAAATTGTAAAAATGAAGGAAGACATCTGTTTTATTTTACTGTAGCTGGACGGAAATGAGATTTGTGTTCAGAAATTTACTCAAGAAGCAGTAAATAAATTCAATTTTTAACCATAGCTCTGAAATGGTTACATCTGTACGCTGCTCTTACTCCAGAGGAAATCAAATATATTTTTACTTAGGACTTTTTAGAATTGAATGGAAGCCCTAATGTGCACATTTATTAAAATAATGTTTTTGTTGTTCACCAGGGAATTAAATGGGGAATTTAAAAGCAGAGTTTATATTTCCAGTTTAAACTAGATTTAAGGAGAAAGATTAAACATTTTTTCAATTGATTTCCTATTCTGAAATAAATATGACTGCAAGTTTAAAAATCATAAACTCGGGGCATCTGCAGGGTGATTTGGGTAACTATATCAGTGGAGAGAATTTTTCCCAGCCGAGCCACGTCACAGCAAACAAATGATGATGACTGTGATCCACAGGTAATCCGCCAACGACAAGTTGTCAGCTCATCCTACCTGTGTAACTTTCTCTGTAACATTGTGTGTTCGGTCCTTGACCTTTGGTGCAATTATGGTTTTCTCCGATGTTGGAGGGGAAGCCATCTTCTTCTCGTTGTTTGCTTCGGAGAAGTTGAGCGTAATAAGTGGGATTTTGTTGATGGTGCTGTACTTATTGAGGTTGGAATCTGAAGTAGAGCCTAGTAGGCTTGACTTTATATGGTTGAATGGACCTAGACATGTAAAACAGACAAATGTGCAATTGAGCAAATTATTCAGTACTACCAAATATAACCATACATTTTTTTGATTTGAAAGGCTAAACACTGAAAGTGATGTCGGTCTCTGTTCACATTGTTGATTTCTAACTCATTTACATTTATCATCTGAGAAGATTCATTGCTAAAAAGGTTCTAATATATCCGAATCAATGTTTGTATGATTAATTATTAAGACTTTGGACGATTTCAGTTGTTCTTTCTTATTCTGAAGTTCATCTATTTGGTTCCAGCAAGAAACAAATAACCGGTAGATACTATAATACATCCATTGTTCACTGTTAGAATCCAGACACCAATTGCGCAGCAGCACTGAGAGACTTGTGGCTGTTGTGAAGCACGTGTGCATTTTCTATGAAGAAAAAAATGCCATGGCACTATGTAAATCACTTTTACACAATATCACTACACACTGTGATCTTAAGTATAAGTGAAGGTAGATGAGGCTTGACAGCAGCTGACTGGCAGATAATCTCTGCTGTAATATATCTTAATGGAAAAGCTAGTCTGGATCTTAAGTGGGAGGAAGATGCATGTAATTTCCCTTGCTCACAATGTCACAATGACTTCAGCAGTTTCTTTGGTAGCTGGTAAGGTGAGTTCGCATGGCAGAGAGTCTCAGTACATGACATGAAACAAAGAAGGGATTTTTTTTTTTGTTTGTGTTCATGCCTTTATGCTGGATGACAGAAGCCACAAAACTCACATTCATCTCCAGTACTGCTGATAAATACGAATCTAGATATAAAGACAGCGAGCCTATAATGGGTGCCTTCTTTATCTGAGATGGTTGACACTAAAGGTAAAATGCCACATGCGGGGAGTTATTTCCCAGGCATGCACGCATGGCACGCTGTTACCTTTGAGATTCTGACCATCATCTGACGAGCAGCCTTGTAATCGTGAAAGGAGCAAAGGGTGAAGAAGAAATGAATTTCCAACAAGAGCAATGAAAGATTTTTTTATGCCATGTAAGACTATGATCCCACTGGACAGCACGTATGCAACAGTGCAATGCATTATGGGTGGTAATTACTCTCTGCAATCTGCAGATTAATTACATCAACTGGGCTGTGCTATTGACTATTAAGGTTTTATACTATATTAAGATTTTAAGTCACATAGACACTATGGGTTATAAAATGTACTTATTTGGAAAGTGTTATAAATGGGGTACCTTCGCTTGGATGCCGGTCCCTGAATGCACTCTTGGTGCTGGAACCGAAGCCCTCGATGTCCTGGACAGAGGATGCTCGTCTCATGCTGTAGAGGCTATCCCGCAGTGTACCTTGGGCTAGGAAGGTGATGGCCTGGGGATGGTCAGGGTATAATCGGTCCCACTGCCACTTTGGGGAGGAGTGATCAAGGGGTCCTGAGACATTAACGGGCGTCAGACACCGGCTTGAGCTGATGAGGGCCCTGGTGTCGTCCACTTCCGAGGGGCTGCAGCTCTCTTTGGTCGGGGACTTTAAATCCCTCATCGTGATGGATTCGTCACTCCGTTTGGGGAGATCTATCATCACAGCATCCGGATCCTCCTGAGGTAGCGACTGTTTGCTGCTGCCCAGTAGGTTCAAGGCTGGTAGTCGTAACCGGAAAAATCTTCCCTTTTCTATTGAGAAGAGGAGGAAAATTTTACCCCATAATTCCTCATTATGGGGATGTCATGAAAGTAAAATGATCAATTGATCACTTGCCACTTTAATAGCACCATTGACAAAATTTGAAAACCACCAAAATAGAAACAGTTGAATTTATTTTGTGCCATATGATAAATGGTGAACCGTGGAATGCTTGGAAGGACTACCAGAAGGAGACCATCACTCTCCAAATACATTCCCATCCCATAAATGATTTGGAAAGCTACTGGATGTATTTGAGACTAAAGTAGAATTTCATGTGATAAATAAGAGATATGTAATAATAATAATAATAATAAATGAATGCAGGTCCATAAGAACATCATGCTGTCTATTATACTGTTTTGCCAATTTGCAATAATAATACCTGGATAACTCTTAATCATTGAAAGAACAATAAACTGCCTTCTGGACTATGCCTGAAAAATTATCAAGTGAATAGCAGGGTATCTGCTTGTGAGCTGAAGCTAAACAGAGAGCGAGTTACACAAGATGGCAATAATAAACACACAAGTAAATCTACAAAAGAGTTTCTGAGACAGAAGAAATGTAATGCTTTGGAGTTGCCAAGACAAAGTGCCAAGCTCAGCCTGTCTAAAGTGCTGTGGAATGACCTGAAGAAAGGATATCTCAGTTAGTTAGAGCTGTTCTCCAAAGAAGAAAGGGCCAAAATACCTACAAATCAATGAGCACTATTGATTAACAGGAAGAGGATATTAGTTTGAGGTCATTACTGCTAAAGGCGCTGCTGTCAGTTGCTCAATGTAAAGGTTCGTGCATGTTTACTTACCAATGCTGTGAGGTGAGATCAGTCTTTTCAATAGTGATCATGTGATCAGATCATGTTCAGGTTAAATAATGCAGGCATACAAATTATTCTGAAGGGTTAACAAAATTTCTCTTACTACTCTACACATATATTTTAAAATAGGATAGTTTTTTACTATTTGCATTTGTATTATTTAAATTGACAAAGTCAATTATTCTCCCTGCTTGCACAAATACCTTGCATGATACAATGCATCATTTAAAATTCTTTTTAGTGGCTTCACTGACATTTTCAGTTTATCTGCTTCTCTCAACACTGCCTGCTGAACTTAATTAGAGGCTATATAGTGTTATTTTTAAATTTGACTTGATCAAACAAACCTGACGTTTGCCCGGTATGTTTTTTTCCTTCTTTGAAGTCTGTTGAATAATTTATTTAGATGACATTTGCTAAAAGTTTATTGACTGAATGTTATGTGAATGCTTGTCCGTCTTGGACAAATATTCTAGGGCAAAGCAATTTGTACCATAAAATAATACTCATAAGACCCCCTGAGTGTCTGGTGTGTGGAAAAACATTAATTTTTGGTGTGTACAAAGGTACAAAAAGGACTATTTGCTAATCAGCCTTGGGGTATAGTAATGTCTATTCAGACCGTCATGAATGCAATTTTGCTGTATTTATACTGAGCCTTTGCAGCTAAGATGGAAAAATAATTATTCAATTTCAGATCAATTACTTCTTAATACGGTAGAACTGTATTCGCTCTCTTAGATTATGCACATTTCTTTCCTGCTGTAGACTTGGGTGTTTGCAGCTTCCGTGTTCTCCCTCTATGTGTATAGGTTGAGATGAAATGGTATCTCCAAACTACCGTTACTGTGTGTGTCTGTTCTCTGCGCTATATTGTGATCCTGTTTGGAGGGTCCCCTGCCTCATGCCCTATGCTTCATGGGATTGGCTCCAGGATCACTGCAGACTCACACTGGATGAGCACTGCGGAGAGATAAATGTTTCTTTATATTAGTGTTGCAAAAACTAATAAAAATTAGAAATAGCTGACAACGAATTTTGTCATCGGTTGCATTTTTACAGGTTGCTGCGTAAATTAGGTATGATGACGTCACCACCCAGTAACGCTGCAGTTAAAGCTAGTTCATACTTCACTTTTCCACGTGCTATTACTCTTGTGTACATACTTCATTTGTCTGTGGACGTAGACGCTCGCGCACATGTCTACAGGATAGGCAGATGCATTTCACCGAACATTTCACCGTCCTCCCTCCCTGGCCTGGCCAGGCCAATTTTATTGACAAAACTTCAAAATAGCACAATAGCGTTGCTTTTGAAACTGCTGTACACTGCTGTATGAAGTATAATTTTGACAAGCTTAATATAGAGGGGACAGTTGGTCTTTGTTTGTATGCCACTTTATTATGCTAAATAGAGTTTCTGTATACTGTGTAAAGGTTATATTACTTAAAAATATCTCTTTTTTGAAAAAGTATTTGCACTTTCATTTAAACTCTGTGTTTTGGACCAACTAATTGACACTAAAAGCCTCATCTGTTTTGTTCGGTCTTTGGTTTTCTCTAATGTGATTGGTTGTCAGTGCTTTCCTGTTTTTGTACCTCAGTTGTTTCCTTGCCTTTTGCTCCTTGTCCCTTGTTTGCTCAGTTTTCCTTTAACCATCAGTGTTTGTTAATTTTCCCTAGTCTCCAGTGCTGTTTAGCTGTAATATGCCACACCTGTTCCTTGTTTGCCCTGAATCCTTGTGACTGGTTAACTGGTTATGATTCTCACCTGTCCTGAATTATCTTGCTAGCTGTATATTTCAGCACCTCTTCTTGTTCTGTTCTTTGAGAGATCATTGTAGTTCAATGCGGTTGTAGCTACTTCCTGTCTGTTTGTTGCTCTGTCCCGGGGCTTAATCCTGCTCCCTGTGTTGCTCAGCTCCTCTGTGTATTTCTATTTGCTGTATGATTTCTTTGTTGCATTCTTATTTCTCCCATTTTGTTTTGACCCAATGCAGTCCTTTTATTTTGAGCCTTCCCTCTTGTGTTCAGTTTTGCGTAATAAACCCCTTCTGTCTCAGAGCTGCAAGTGGATCGTCACCCTTTTTTCTGCCTCCACCAATGCCCCACTGTGACATTCTGTATATATACTATATGGACACTATATGGAAAGTCCTGGGATGCACTTCTTAATCATTGAATTCAGGTGCTTCATTCAGACCCATTGCCACAGATTTATAAAATCAAACACCTAGAGATGCAGGCAGGTTTGCAAACATTTGTGAAAGAACGGGTCGTTCTAAAGGATTGAAGCATGGTACTGTCATAGGATGCCCCCTTTGCAATACGTCAGTTTGTGAAATTTCTTCCCTGCTAGATATTCCACAGTCAACTATAAGTGGTATTATTGCAAAGTGGAAGCGTTTAGAAACAACAGAACAGCCCTGGAGCAGTGGAAATGTGTTTTGTGTAGTAACAAATCACGCTTCTCTGTCTGGCAGTATGATGGACGATGCTGGCAGGAGAACTTTACCTGCCTGACTGCATTGTGCCAGTCGTAAAGTTTGGTGAAGGAGGGATAATAGTATGGGGTAGTTTTTCAGAGGTTGGGCTAGGCCCCGTAGTTCTGATGAAGAGAACTCTTAGTGCTTCAGTACACCAAGACATTTTGGACAATTCTATCCTTCCAACTCATGGGAACAGTCTGGGGAAGGCCCTTTTCTGTTCCCGCATGGCTGTGCCCCAGTGCACAAAGCAAGGTCCATAAAGACATGATTGGGCGAGTTTGGTGTGGAAGAGCTTGACTGGCCTGCACAGAGCCCTGTCCTCAACCCCACTGAACACCTTTGGGATGAACTGGAACAGAGATTGCCAGCCAGGCCTTCACATCCAACATCAGTGCCTGACCTCTCAAATGCTCTTCTGGATGCCAACTCCATATTGATGCCTATGGATTTAGAATGGGATGTCATTAAAGTGCCCGCAAGTGTAGTGGCCAGGTGTTCCCATACTTTTGTCCATATAGCACAGTTTAGCGTAAAAGAAAGGTAAAATAATCACATCCTATCCTTAGTTCACATCTGTTTACTAGTTATGAATAATGTGCCTCACTTTGGACAATAGAATGAGCTTCAAAAATGAATGCAAGTGTAAATCGATGATACAAAGGTCTTGTCATACTTTGGGGCTGCCTTGCAGCCTGGATGGGTGGAAATCATTAGGAAGGATTAAGGAACAACTACTGTGTGTTGTGACACATCACTCCCATAACTATCATTAAAATTATTTGCGATTTGTACCACAGCAGAACTTCTGTTGATTTGTACCAGACGAGCCAACCTTAGTTTACATCTTGCATCGACAAGTCATGGACACCCAAAACCATATCAGTGGATCATGGTTTTTCCCCTCTTGGACCACGGTCGGTAGGTCCTCCCCACTGCTGACCATGAGC
>JAODLD010000001.1:45161952-45179793 GCA_026781065.1 Mormyrops boulengeri
TGGTCTACGCCATATTCACATTCTATATGACTGAGTGGTCTACGCCATATTCACATTCTATATGACTGAGTGGTCTACGCCATATTCACATTCTATATGACTGAGTGGTCTACGCCATATTCACATTCTATATGACTGAGTGGTCTACGCCATATTCACATTCTATATGACTGAGTGGTCTACGCCATATTCACATTCTATATGACTGAGTGGTCTACGCCATATTCACATTCTATATGACTGAGTGGTCTACGCCATATTCACATTCTATATGGCAGTTACTGCTTCTGTGGCTGTGGATTTACCATGTGCATTTGTTGGCAGACAGACGCGAGTCCAGCTAGATTTGTATAGATTTGGGCTGGGTTAATGAACCACAGCTAGAATCACCTAAATTGGTTGTTACTGCTTGAACCAGTTGAGGCTGCCATATGCCAGAGTATAAAGATTATAGGATGTGGGAGAAGAGCAGTGCATACCTGGGGGGAATTTTTTTATTGCTGCTGCTGATCTCAAGAGACTTGGCAGTTTTAGGCGTTTCAGTGCCAATGTGCTGAAAACTCCTGCTGAGGGACGAATGACAAACCATAGGAGGGCCTAAGGGGAGCTGAAGCAGCATTTCAGAGGCTCTGCCTACGACCTGCTTTTCTGGTTACTCAGGTCACCTGGACGGATGCCGCGTCACGGGTGGCCAACTGCGCTTGCTAAGTATAGAGTTGTCTGAAAAGTTACGCTGGGATTTAGAAGTTTCCTCTTATTTTAGAGGTTGGCACACTGGGACCATTTGGACGGACCAGCCGACACCCAATGGATATTTATTTCCCTGTTGTTCTTGGCTTTGTGTTGTGTTGACCTGATGTTTGTTTGGCACCACGGACTGCAGTAGAGCCAGGTTTCTGTTGGGACATCAAATAGTATTATTTTGGGCTTCCAGAATTTTTTTTTTTCATGATCTTTGTGATGATTTTCATGAGGCCAGGGTTTTCTAAGTCCGGTCCTGGACACCTACTATCCGGTAGGTTTTCTATCCTACCTGGTTTCTGATGAGCCACATCTGTCCTCAGGTAAATACCAGGAACAGGTGCGGCTCATCAGAAGGCAGGTAGGATAGAAAACCTACCGGATTACTGGATTGTAGCTCTCCAAGACCGGAGTAGGAGACCCGTGTTTTAGACAGTTGGGTATTAATTGTGTTATTGTTTTAAAGATCATATTACTTCATATTAATATTTCATATTTAAATTTCTAATTACACTGTGCAGCAACTTTGGTTTCAAAATATCTCTGTCCTGGTCACAAAAGCAAAGTGTGTGGGAATAGCCAACAAGTGACAATGAGAGCAGGGCTCTTACAAAAAAGACGAGTATAATAAAGACAACATATGACTTAAAGTAAATACCGCTTGAAGCAGTTTTGCTTAGCTGCCATTTTCATTATCAATTATAATCTCACATGAATTATTTAAATTGATAAATTATTCCCAGCATAATTATATTTTGAGTAACAGCAGCATGCGTCAAATCAAAGAAAAGTATAGTACAAAAGAATGTAAAGATAATCACAATTTCCTTGCTTATATGTGTTTAACAATGTCAAGATGCAACACGATAAGTCTTGAATTACCCAGATCCAGTTTTCAGATATATTCAGGTCACTGTTTATAATTTGCAGGTGATAAAAGTTTCCAATATTTTTTTTCCCCACTCATGCTATTAGATAAATATTTTTATATAGTTATATTATTATATAATATTTCTGTATCAGCCTTTATGATTTTATGAGCCCAGACTTGCCTGGATGTGCCAAGTGAGGGTCTGTACTTCTGAAATGCCATCCTTTCCAAACAAGGTTTATTCCCTTTTTAACCGGGAACACTCATCCTCGCTGGATGAGCCGAGTATGATGCGCTCTGGCCAATCTGGACACCCCTGATATCAACTTCCACTGTCTGCTGTAGATCTATTTACTGTTATAGTGACATTCTAGTCATCCGTTCTTCCGGCTTTAAGGAACAGACGAAAAAAAGATTTAATATGGAAGAAGGGAGAAGAGTTCTGGGCTGGCTACTCACTGTGGTCAGATTTGGGTGGAGATGTTTGGCCTAGCCTCTCCAGAGAGTCGCTGCTTCCCTCGTCCAGCATGTAATCAAAATTTAGGATGAACATCATCACCACACCTTCCTCGTTCTTCACCGGGATTATGTGAGTGTTGCACAGGAAGTCGGATCCTGCAAGAAGATACATGCATATTACAGTGTCAGCTCTTGCCCCGCACAAAAATGAACGGCAACACGGCTCTGTCATTTCCTATGCATGTGTTACAGGAAATACCTTCAAACAGCTTAATTAGTCTCACTGGAGAGCTATGGACCTTATGGAAAGCTGCATCTCATTTGTGATGCAGCGACTGAATTCAAAGCACCGAAAACATCTGGTTGTTTGTGGTGCACATTGTTAAGTGATGTTCAGGTAATAATGGATGTCCACAGAGTGCCCAAGTACCCCCGATACTCATAAACACTGACAACTATTAGGAAGAGTAAAGCACTTATAATTTAACTATTTGAAGGTTACCCTTTACTGCTTACTCATGCTTGTCCTTAATTACTGCTTCCATTTATTGAAAATGTCCAGTGTGGCGAAGTATTAGTATGTAATATACTGCAGCTATGCTTAAATACAGTATAGGCATAACATTTTTCTATCGCACGTCTTTCTGAGTGAGTGTGTGTATGTGTTGCACCTGGATGTACTTCAAGCACAGCTGCACCTATCCAGTTAAATACATCGCTGCAAAGCTCAGCGTGCGATAACGCTTTGTGGCGAATTAAAACCAGAGCATGTAACACTTGAGAGTACTGCTCACAAACCGTTATATCCAAACACCGCTCAGTGCAGTGTTAATAAACAACTCAAACAAGAACACAAGAACAAATCGTTTAGCCTCAGGCATGCCTGGAAGCTGAGTGTTCTTGCTGTTCAAAATGCCAAAAATATATACCAGGTTCCCTCTAAAAACATTCTGTGTCAAGACATCGACATTAAACCCGGCCAGCAATAATCTTGATTTGAAAACTGATATGAGAGTTCAACTCTTACCTGTGTTTTATTAATGATCGCACACCATGCATAACTATACACCTGACCCATAAAGGAGGAAAAACATCTATATTAAGCATTTCATCTTAAGACTTGACTGATCTTTAGATGAATGTTTAGATGCTTGCTGTCAAAACTACTTATAGCTTAATAGCCAGACCACAGCAACAGAGAGCAACCAGCCAGGATGTTTTAGAGAGAGTGAGTGGCATGAGTTTAGTATCTATCAAGAACAATAGCAACAATACTACAACAATCGACAATCAATTTATTTTGCCTGCAACACGAAGAACTACAGCTGCCTATGTAATACATTGGAAACAGTAAAACAGTGCTTTAGTTTTTATTAGGCTTAGCTAAGATGAGTACTATTATTATAATTATATTATTGTTATTGCTGTTTATTATTAGATGCAGTCAAGTCATCGTGGACTCCTGCTTGACCATATGAGGGCATTTCTCCAAAATATCCTGTCTTCCATCTGGCTCTTCCGCCTTCCCAATGGCACTACTTACATGACATGGAAATTAGTGCAGTAATTTGTTTGTGATTCTATAATTAAAAACAGAATGTTCATAACTTTTTTTTTGTTTTTTTCATAGCTTCATGTGCAGGGAGCTGATTATAGCAACATGAAATAGCGTTTGCTTGCTCATCAGGCTGCTCCTGTGCAGATAAAGCAGAAGGAGAAGTGATTGGAAGAAAAAGTAAATCACACGGGTCCGTCCATCAGTCATCTGCATTGCAGTGTTATGTGGCCTGTCCTACATGCAAGAAAAACTGTCATGTGACGTAGATGATTTCTCAGGACTCTATCACTTCCTACTACATTAGCTCTGCCGTCTGATGGAAGGAGGGCTCTCAGACCAGAGCTGGAAAGCATGGCCTACACCATTATTGAACCAAAGCACCCTCTTACAGTTAAGACCAGGTACTTAGAGGGGAGAAATATACCTCAGAGATTCGTATCTTTCTGAAAATAACTACTACTTAGAAGTCTTAGATGTTTCTTGCATCAAACGAGCCACAAATAGGCCTCTTGGGGTATGATGAACTGTCCTTGCTTGGTGATCTGGCTGCAGCTTTTAGGTACTGACCTTTCAATGATGCAATATGGTCACAACAAAAGGATGTCCAGGCATTTAGTGCGACAACAAGTGTAGCTTAGCTGTCACACCTGACAGCCGGATTTACCGTAAAGCTCGTATATGGGGGAGAATTCTCCTCCATATTCTATTGTTATTCCTCAGGGTGACACTGCCTTCACGACAAACTTCTAGTGATATCAGTGAGTCCACGGCACTAAAGATAAGATGGGTATTATGCAGCCGTGAAATATACGGTACATATTTCTGGGTAGAGAAGAAGAATAAATAAAGTCAGGATATCCATCTTCCGTGATTTATCCAGTCCAGGGTTGTGGTGAGCCTCAGGCTCGTCCCAAGAAGCAAGTCAGGGGACACCCTGGACAGGATGCCATTATTATGAAACGAAAGTGTGCAATCTACATTCATAACACATTCTCTTCAGAATGTACTTAGAATCTCGGGAGTGCTTCCTTATTTATTTTTTCTCGGTTTTCCATAAAAAAATGATGTGACCCCTTTGTTCCCCTTCAGGGAGAACATTTATGCGTAAGAAGAGAATGGAATAAAAGTCTCCCAACACATCACATGCAAATTTCCCCTTTCCCCCACCAAGGACACATATTAACAGTGCTCATAAGTGGCTTCTCACATCCAGACTGACAGCTGCATTAATTAGCAGAATGCTTCCCATTGGACTATATATAACAAGCAAGGCAGGCTTTGTGTGGAAAAACTACTGTAACTCTGGGGGTGTCCTTTAATTTCTGGAATGTTCTGCAATTAGCCAACATGACACTGTGCCCAAAAGACCTCCAGTCGTCTTTGCCCTGTGAGCTGTGTGTGTATGTGTGCATGTGTGTTTACTAGTCCTCACTATTTTCACGTTCATTCCAATGACTCAATGTTTTCCAGATGTGAGCCTGCCGTAACCCAGCATGCAGTGTTGCGGAAAAACCGCTGCAGGTGACGATGCAGTGCTGCCGTGTCTCTAAAACCTCCCCCGCTGGCCGTGCGGCTGGGCGAGCAGCATGGTGTCAGATAAGCCGTTTGGCTCCAAATTCTGGATTTCAAGTACTATGCTACTTAACTTCATTGGTGGAAATAAAAATATATATATATATTTTAAATTAACTTAAAGTGCACTAGGAATTTCAATGTGTTCAATTACGAGAAGCATTTATTTAAATGAACTGTAACATTTTTAAGTGAAATATTTGGTTATTATATAACAGTGAAAATTATAACGAGTTTTGGTCAGAACTGGATTTAAATTACTTCACACCCTGCGACCCTGTTCTGGGTAAGTGGCTGGAAAAGGAATAGATGAATTCTTAGCTGATTTCCCAATTCCCTGCCCATGTAAGAAACTGTTGATGATCAGATTAGTTATACTACTTTATAACTTACTGTATAGCAATCCAAAATGGACCTCCTACTGCAGGTTACAGAGCAGGTTCCCAGTACAGAGAGAAAAGAAGGTTGCTATATTATTATGCCCTGACGGGATTTGGCTATTTCATCAAACCCAGCATTTTTTACAAGGTCTTGGAAACAGCGATACAGATAATACAGTATTATGCTATTACTTATATATTAATTAACCACAAACTAACTCTTAGTTACATACTGATCTCATGTTAATTCATCATTAATTAATCTTGACATCTCAAGCACTATATTTGTTACTATATGTATTAATTCTGTAAACCTGTGTGAACTACTGAAGGACCTACTAAGGAACTACTCAAGGAACAAGCCATGTATACAGTAACACAAGTGAACTGATATGTTAATCATTAATGAATCATGGTGCATCTATTATCTCAAGTAGCTACCATATTTGTTCATGATTTGTACTTTGTACTTGAGTAATGATAAGTATTTGTGCCCTGTGAAATGAACCGTTACCAGTTTTTTTTCTGAAATATTCGGTTTAGATTATCTTGCATGAACATTAAGGATGGTTTCTCAATGGCCATTTCCAGTCTATTATAGCACCATAGTTGAATGTAGGAGTGAAATTTCAAAGCAGCCTTAGGGCCGAAAAAGCAGTATTTTCGACAGATGATTTATAATATTCTACAGTTTCTCTTAACCTGCAATGCAAAACAGCTAATTTTATTTAGCCTTAAATATGGTTTGTATAATATAGGATTCGTGTAACTTATAAAAGTAATATTTATAAAGCACAAATACAAGACCGTGCTTAAAAGAACCCATAACAGAGAGGAAATGAGAGACTGTTTGCAGACTGTTGCAGTTGTGCAGTGTATTCTTTAGGGATGCCGTTCATTGTGCTAGAATAAAGTGTACAATTAAGAGTTACTCAAAATCTAGTTATCTGTGTGTTTCTGCAAATACGAACGCCGGATTTTCAGAGCCTTCCTGTTTCTATGAATTGCACCGACTTCTTAAATCGAAGTAGTTGAACTGTATATTTGGATTAAGAATTTGCAAACACTGGTGTAGAGAATTACTTATTCAGCTCCTCCAACACGCTGACCAGCAAAGGGGCCGTCAGTGTTCCATGATCCTCAAAATGCACCAGAGCGGTCCTGCCAATTTCCAACTGAATCCCAGAGAGCTGGATGTTGTACAACTGGGATGATCCCCTCACTGGTCCCATCACTGGTCCCATCACTACCCTTGAGGCAGCTGTGCACATCCAGGCTGATGTTTTGGCGATTGAGGCATTTAGATGCCTGTTATCAGCTAGCATGTGACCACCGGTCAATACGTCCATTCTCGGGCTCAAAGTAAAGCAGTCACTCGGAGTGCTTATTCCTGCATTAGATCGTTTAACATAAATAAATAAAGACAATCATCTTCAATAAAGAATGAATTAAGAAGCATGAAGAGTGAACTTGAAATGAAGCAAAAGTGAAGTGGTGTCTCTGAATTGCTCATAGTGTATGATTGTGTGTGAGTGTGTGCCCTGTAAAGGACTAGCCTCTCATCCTCATGCCCTGTGCTTCCTGGGATAGGCTGCAAGCGTACCACAGCTCTGTAATGGATAGGGGGATATGGAAGATGCTGATGAAACAAAACTATTTATATATATGAATAGATATACATAGTGTATGCCCCTCTTTCCAAATGCAATTGATTAGGTTGATCCCAATGCGGCTCTAAACTGTTGATCTTCCTGAAATCGAAACGGCCAACAAGTTGCAGAGTTGAGACTGTAGACGTTAAATGTCAATCGGGTGATCCGGAGCACTGCGGCATTAACATGATGTGCCACGGTGCAGTACCTCCAGTGAAAAGGCTTGCAGAGGGAAAATCTAATTAGTCTGAAAATGAATTTGGTCTTGCCGTCAGAGGATAGCCTGCGCAAATGTCTCTCGCAAAGCGATTTCCGGTTTTATCCTACCGAAGCCGCACGTGACGACAGAGTGGGTGTCAGGCGAAGAGGGACGGCTGTTATTTGAGGACAAACCGGTCTGATCTACTGACCCACCTTCGACGCGTCAGAATCAGAACAGCATCTATGGGCATCGGACTAGAAACAGTCTAAAACCATCCATCAATCCATCCATTGTCCATTCATCTGTTCATCCATCCATCAATCATTCGATTTATCCAACGCACGGTCATGGTGAGTATATTCCAGGAAGCACAGAGCACAAGGGCCTAGACACAATGGAAACCCGTCATAGGCTACACACTGATTCACCCAACCGCACGGGAGGAAAGCAGAGGGAACCCACGCCACATGGGGAGGACATGCAAACTCCACAGACACAGAGTCATGGGAGAGAGTGGAATCTCCAGCCTTGAAGATATGAGACGACAGTGTTAACAGAGCCCAGTCCAGAAAGACACAGCAACACGTTTCAAAGGTAGTTGCTGTAGTGATGTTTTCTATGCAAATATTTTTAATGTCGTTATTTTTTTCCCCTCGCAATTTGTTTTTTAGCAGATGACTACAAACTGTGTTGCAGTATTGGCACAAGTTCTGTTTGTCCTCTCTCTCTCTCTCTGTCTCTCTGTCTATCTCTCTCTCTCTGTAACATCTAGGAAGGAACCACAACAGAGAGAATCTTGCTGTAATCTATACTATCTTTGTCCTTAGTGTGACTGGAAATATACAGCAGTGTTACTTAAGCCAGTCCTCGGGAACCCCCAGATGGTCCACGTTTTTGCTCCCTGGCAGACAGTTCACATTTTTGCTTCTTACCAGCTCCTGGTAAACGTGGACTGTTGGAGGTCACCAAGGATCAGATTGAGAGTCACTGATATACAGAGCTGATGCTGGTCTGCAGTTTATATGCACTGGTTTCTTCGTGTCACAAAAAAATGTTTGAATTATAAACGTTCATGTGAGACTATGATATGTCTGTGAAAGTGTGACAGCTTAGCCATTTCAAAACCTCTCCTAAAATGACCACAATATTTCCAGCAACCATCCAATACCACCATGTGTTTTTTGACTTGACCACTACCCTAGCTTATTTGGCTAATCAATACCCCATTGAATCATTTAACAAGGTAGACTGGTTTAGGAACCAAAGCACACTTTACTCAGCTTTCCAACAGGATATCAGTAACTTTTTGGAAAACTTCTTGTTTATTTTTAGTGTGTTACTGTTAATTTACATATGTACATTGTATTTTTTCTGAGCAAACAGATGAATAGCCTTAAACGTTGTCATTGACTGCCTAAGACTTTTGCACAGTACTGTATGTACACTTGGCATACCAGCAAATCTGGCTGCTCCTTGCTTTTCTGTGAATGTCACATCCCCCAAGCCCAAAGATGCAGGCGTTATTGATTTTACATTTTTTCTGGCTGACTCTGTTGCCTAACAGACGGGGTGGTGCTTTCAGGAGACCTGGCTGCTGGCTGCTGGCAGGCGGTGGAGCTTTATGGAAACATGATACTCCGATTGCTGTTTCCATTAAAAAGTATCGCTCTTTTGGACAATTTTCAGGCAATTGCCTCACTATTCCTTCAACCTCTGTAGTGCCGAGGTTCTCGTAAGTACCATCAGCTGGCGAGAATTGTGTATCGATCAACATTGTAAAAGCTTTATGTATATTGTTTTTAGCTTCACATTTAAGAAGTGGATCACATTCAAGCATTAATGGACTGCGTCATAACTTACAGTGAAAACAGCATTTTTTTACACACCACATATTCTGTGGTCATCAGCTATTAAACATGCTTAGTTATTAAATGCCAGTTAGTTTAAATATCAGTTAAGTTCCATTTGATTTAGTCTTATTGCTAACATTGTTCCATCGGGTGATGGTGCAGTGGATTTAATTACCATAGGCCGGAAGTGTTCGGTTTGTCAGCTTCATGTGGAAAAAGTTACACGTCGCTGCAGTCTATTAACTGTGTTACATACCTACTTTCTGTGTTGCTTACACGCCTTTGTTTGAATGGCACCAAAATGCTGCTGAACTCATGTGATTAATGGAGCACGATTTATGTTCTGAGTTAAATTAGAAAGTCTGGAAATGGGAGAGGAAGCAGCTATGTCATTATGAAACACAAAATGTGCCACCAAAACTATCCCAGGACAGAAGTGGAAATGGAAATTAAAACACAACTATTTACAGATCATGCCAGAAATATCTCTTCAATCTTTTTAATATGTGCAAAATCCAGATGGCTTGGGGGAGAAAATAAATAATTAAAAATACATAACAAATCCAGCCCGTGTTAGAAAAAAAAATCTGATGGCAGCCCATAATCCATAGCAATAAAAGTGGAACCAGTAAGATGCCTTTCCCAGTTAGTAAAGCTCAGGTCTATATGATATACGCATATTTATGGACTCAGAGTATCGAGATGAAAATTACCATTATCTCCAACATCCCTTATTAATAGTTAAAAATGTAAAGGATATTTGATACAATGTATCTCATCAAGCTGCTCATGTGATACAGTTGTCTTGCATAGTCACTCTCAGGGGAAGCCTTGTAACTGTTTTTTATTTTTAATGAATACCTGGAATTTATGTTAAGATATACAAAATTATTTCCTCCGACTGCTATGGGGTTGCTTGGCATGGTGGCTGGCAGTGTTGCTTGACATCTCTGGGTTTGCAAGGGTCAAATCTTGCCTCAGGCTTTGTTTGTTTAGGAAATTCCTGTGTTCTCTTGGTGTTCTGTGGGTTCCCTTCTGCAGACCAAAATCATGTGGTTCGGTGAGCCGGTAATGCCAAGTTGCTCGTGGTATGTGTCCCCTACGATATGCTGACATCAATCCGGGGTGTTTTCAGTGACTTCCTATAGTTGGGCCCAGGCTCCCCACAGCTGTGTGCTGGATAAGTGATGGGATGTTGGATGAATGATGCTCCAGCATGGGCTTTTAATAGCACCAGTGACGATAAACTACATGCTCCGTTGCTGCTTTATCTATATACGTTTAGAAAATGACTCTACAATACTCTATTATATGTCAGAGGTTGAAATACGTTTCTATGTGAAAGTATACTCATATTTACATATTTCAGGAGTGTATGCTTCTCATTTTTATTAAACGAATTATGGGCAAGCTTAAAAGTTTATTTGTGGATATTCACATGTATATATTTAGCAGATGCTTTTCCCCAAAATTTAATACAAGTGAGGAAAGTTTGGGGTCAGAGCGCAGGGTCCACCAGGATCCAGCACCCCTGGAGCAGGCAGGGTTAAGGACCTTGCTCAAGGGCGATATAATTACTCTGCTGGCCACAGGATGCAAACCCATGACCTTCTGGACACAGGAACAGACTTATAACCATCTAAGCTACTACCCACATACATACGCCAGTCAAAGTTCAAGTGCCCATAGATTCCAGAACATGTCAACAACACTGCAGGGCAGGTTTTTGTTCAAGGGTAAAAAACTGGCAGTGAGGCTTCCTACCTCATAGTACATGGATCATCCTGTGCTATTAGTTACCACCTATTTTAACCTGATCCAGCTAAAGAACCAACCGCATGGGGGTTAACCTGCTGACTTTGAGAGTATAAGTATCAAATTTGTCCTACTACTGTGTCAAAGTTCTTGTAATATAAGTACTGTAGAATAGTTAGGGAAATCCTATTCATCCATTTTCCATATTCATTCATTCATTCATTCATTCATTCCATTGCTTATCCACAATAGGGTTGCACTGAACGCATTTTCCAGGAAAGATGATGGATATGATCTAAGGGAAACTTTGATGGGAAGGCAACGCATGTACCTGTAAGACACTGTCTGGTGACCAAAGTGGACAATGTGCATAACATTTATGGCTGGATAAAGGCAAGATCTTAAATCAAAATTTGTTAGATAGCAGGGGGTGGAGGGTTACAAAGAGTGGAGATCTTCAAAGATTTTTGATCCATTTGAAGCAGCTTAACATAACCTCTTCTCGTTTTTGTCAGACCGATTGGATATGTACAATGAGGTGCATATTAAATGGTCTGGCTGTGTGTGTGGTGTGTCCCGCAGGTGTTTAATTGAGTACAGATGGTTGGCATCGTCTCCGAATTGGCGCATGCTTCAGTAGCTGAACTGTAGCATGTTCACATACCATCACGGTGTGAATTTCATTTTGAAGGATTGGTAAATTTTGTGCATTATACTGCCTCGGGATGGGGGGGAGCTACTAACTTCCTGTTATATATTGCAAATTGTTTCTTTTTTCATCAGTAGAGCAAAAAATAACTTTAAATACTCTCCGATTTGTGACAGGCACTGCCGAAACAAAAGAATACCGCACACATATTGTATCCTCAACCTTGAGGTAAAGACTTAATGTCATTGCGGTACTGAGAGAGATTCCTGCTGTTTTGCCTTCAGGCTGTATGAACAGCTCAGTGAAGTTTATAGTTTCCTTCCGTGTAACTGTTGATATTACTGAGCAGTAAATCTACAGTAAGATCATAAATTAAGGTCTTATTAATGGCAGTGGGAAAAAAAACATCTATATCATGGGTTTATTAGAAGATCACATTTTTATAGGACATTTTGTTGATCATCACTGACTTGGAGGCTCGCTTTAGGGATCATAAAAAATAAATAAATATGTTGATTTATAGGTATATAAATGGATATGGCGTTTGCATTCCCCTTCACTAGAATTATGAGTTCATGAAGCAAGGCGAATGAGCAACTTCTCTGGCTGCGGCAGATGGAGAAATGAGAGGATTTCAGCCTGGTGCCTGGCGTGCGGGGCGACTGAAAACACACCAAGATGAGTAGTATAAATAAAAGCAGGTCAGGTGACCATTGTCGATGAGCTAAAATAAAAACGTTCGCTGCGAAATGGTAGGGTATTTCTGAGAGAGCACTTTCATATATTCTAAAAATATCCCTCAGTGCTACTGACTTCCTGAGGCAGCCGGACATGTCAGCACTGCCAATCAGGGGGGGGCTGCACAGCTGGACAAGGGACCGGGGGCATCAGAGCAGGGGGCAGTTGTCTTGGGGGGGCACTTCTGGCTGGATGTCTCCCGGCTGCACAACCCTTGGCTGACTCATTAAAGCTGTTGAGACAGACACTGTGCCTTCCATCAATTTTTAATTGGAGAATTATTAAATCTGACTATTGGCTGGCATTCAGTAAAGGCTTCCTTTCACTGTGATATCGCAAATTGTTTCTTTTACTAGATGTGTTGCAATATTCAGGGTTATACAATAGGGCTGTGATAGGGTCAGACCTACATTCTGCATTGCAGAATATTTCATCCGCTGCTTCTATATTGCATGAGCCATCGATCGATCAAACCCTGCCCTTTGAGGGAGCCATTCTGCTGCTAAGAAGCTACCATTAACCAGAACAGACTATAATTCTTCCTACTTATATAGCCACAACCAGGGCAATTCAAGTTAAATAGCCTGTATGAGAGTACAAAATAATGACCCAATCTGGGTCTTGAACCAGCAGCACGCTGTTTATACCCTTACCCACTACTACAACTGCTGGCATTGATCGGTGACCTACTCTACCTTCACACCTCGGAACGTGCAGATGTTTGCTCCCAGCTGAAACTTATTCAGATGTGATCAGATCGCCAGCGTAACCGAAGCAAAGTCAAACCAACAAACAAAACACAAGGAAGAAGATTGAACAGACCTCTCCTGCAGGTCCTACACGGTAAATACTCAATCAAACTGAAGAGACAGCAGGTAAGCAGTGGTGCTGAGTAGCACAGCGTAAAGTCGTGGCCAGCTGTGTAATGCTAAAGCAATTTGCAGTTTGGCACTATAATATTTTAATCAAGATGCTTCAATTGTATCTCCTATCCAGTTATATATAATTATGATCGTAGGCCTAATGACATCAAATGGGCAACTAACCAATGCAGTTCGTTTATGAGAAGGACAGTAATAATGACCGAGAGGCATATCCTCTCTGGCTGAACCTGAAAAAGCAGTTATGTAGGATTAATAAAGTCATTTTACTTTTTTTTTTCCTTTGGTGATATATTCTTATGGCATTCAGGAGTTACAGTGCTAAGAACATTCACCACTGAGTCATTAAGAGAGTATCCAGGAGCCATTAAAGGAGCCTTTACTCATACAGCGGCATTAACATTGATAAACCATAATCATAACATTACCATCATTTTCCAAATAGGCTGAAGCTAAAACAATAAATGAACGAATATAACAAAGCATTTCAGGATGCAAATGACAGGTGTTTTGTATGCCACAAAAATATCTGTGAAACAGTAAATGACCCGGTCTTGTAATACGTTGTGATCCGTGTACAATGGTATCGTATTATGGAATCCATATGGAATTTCCCATTTTCGAGATTAATCACTTATACATGGTGCCTTGGGGTTAGCTTTGTCAGATAAAACTCAAAAAATGGCTTTAGGTGTGACTTGCCTGTGAATAGCAGGAATGATCCGATTTGGACACTGTAAGCAATCTCATAATTATGGATCTGTACTATAGCAACTACCAGAAGAGCTTTGTTGGTGGTGTCACCTTTTTTTTTGGGGGGGGGGGGATGTTGAACTTCCATGATTGAATCGGAAAGAATATGATTCTATATTTACTGCTGGGACTATGTTGCTGTGGTGATGTTACACCAAACCCCTGATAATTGCACAGTGCATCTTTCCATTATAAGGAAATACCCCAAGGGCGGTAGCCAAATGATAATTGACATGTGGCCACATATTATGAGCAAAAACACTATTTGTATTTGTTTCCCTCACACACACCCGATTTGGAAATCAACATTTGTTTTGAAATCAGAAACACTGCATTATTTGGTATGCACTATGTCCTTGTACCGGGCTTACATTATTCTGTTAAATTTAAAGTCAGACCCTGTGACCTGAATGCATCCGTAAACGGCCAATGCAGAGTTTATAAGATCTCCTTTCAGATGAATAAACAGACTCCTGGATATACCACAGGGACAAAAAAACAAATCTGATTTTGCAGGTCTTTCTGTTGCATGATCTTTCCAACTCCATACTGTACAACTCAGTTGGCTGAGCTAAAACTGTTGTTTATTTCCTGAAAGAAATATCAAAGTGGCACTTGTTTATGTTAGGAAGGAATAGGATCGAGATGTTTGAATTAAGGCAAAGTAACACCTCATTATAAGGAGAACGTGTCAGATGGTACTGTATTGGCATTGTAGCCCCTCAATCTGCAAAAAAGAAAAACATAGCCTGAAATAGATCAAAGATTTTATTGTCAGCTCAGTATGTCAATAACCATCATGGCAAGATCTGTTCTGAATTATAACCCAGTATCTATGCAGTTACATCTATCCATAGCAGCTTATCTAGTACATGACCAAGCACAGGGAGAACAAGCAGATTCCATATACAGAAAAGGAGTGATGTGGGGAATTGGAAACCCCCTATTTTTGGTGATGTGGGGCAATAGTTCCACATACTGAGAAACAGCTACACATATTTGTCTTAAAGCACCAAAAGTTTATGTTTCCTACAAACACTTTAAGCACCAGAAGATTTTCACAGCTTCGGGAATGATGTGCGATGTAAGCCTATCGACGGACCTCAGCTATTCTTTTGCATCACCTGAAAATAGAAGGTTTTTACACTGAAATTTTCAGAAGACTTGCTAACTTGAAAGAACATAGTTAATATTTCAGACAAGTCTTCCTGTTTCAGAAAGATGGATCAGTCAGAAAGAAATATCTAGTTGAGGTTAAGTAAAATATGAACGTTCAGAGAAAGAATATGTCCTTGGTGAGTTTATTTTTTGCCACCTCAGGCTAGCACTTCATAAAAACAAAGACTGCCAAACTGAGGTCTATGAAGGAAAGCTGCATTTAAAAACTTGCCTCTATGAAAGAAAACTGCATTTAAAAACTTCTCGTCTCTTTATTTTGGTATAGATTTGCAGAACGGATGCCTTTCACAAACCAAGTACTTCATCTCTTATGATTTCTATAATGCTAGATGTAATGTATAAATAATCATGTATATAGAAATAGATATACATATTGACACAGACGTGCACACACACATACACACACATTAAATAGTCCAAACTGAGGAAGACATGGAGAATAGTGACCAGGAGTATAATGATACAAGTTGTCTTTGTGCGACCTGTCATCCGGGACACGCATGATACACCGACACCTCGCACGTGCCCTAATCCTAGCTGTCAACACGACAGTGGGTTCACACAATAGAGAAGATCCTCTTTCAGATTCTACACACTAATACCATATGGCTCCTCTTTTATCAGGATTTACCAGCAGCTTCAGTCAGGCTCACAGTGTAAACTCCATGCATAGGCTGAAATGGCTTCATGTTTTCTTGAATTTAGCTCCTAAAAAGTTTCCCCTAACCCCTTCTGAAGTCTTACACGCATTACCAATAGACAGTTGGCAAATTACCTCATGTATAATTATGATTTCTTTTACAGAATTATTAAATGATAACAAGAACCTTAATTTGCCTAAAAGATGTGCATCTTAATAATGCTGACTCCATCCATCAAAAATTCTAGGATCTAATACAATGTCTCTCACTGCAATTCTTGAAGATCCAGCCAAAAAAGCAAAAAGCACTGGTTACTTTGGTACACCACGTCTGCAAAAGGCGGTAGTATTTCAGTGATCAGCCAACTTACGATGCTGCCGTGACTCAAAGGTGGAAATCCCAAGAAACTCCTGTGCACCTGACACTACTGTGCCCACATTGGTCATTTAATATTAATCGGGTGACCTCAACCATGGTACAGCCACCCCAGGGGTAACCCTATTGCCTCATGACTCCCGGGATCGGGGTTAAAATTCTGCCAACACTCTATATATGTAATTTGCCTGTTCTCCAGTAGATGTTTTTAATTGCCCATGATATCTATATATGCCCTGCGATAGACTGACATCCTGTCCAGGGTGTACGCTACAGCATCCGTTTGTAGTGTGTGGGGTGCAGAAATATTGTTTTTCTGTTGTGGCATTATATTATCATACTATATCATTAGATAATCATAATTTAGCCAGTGGGGATATCTTATAGGACCGTCTGTATGGTCTGTATTGCTGTCAGGCTCACTCGTGTATTAATGTGTCCCTGCCGAGGATTTTTGTTATATTCTCAAATCGCAAAGTGACATTTCCTCTAATCTTCCAACTTCCCTCAGTGGATCTTTCCCATCTCCAGTACCCCCACAGCACATGCAGCCTGTTGTAAAAAAAAAAAAAAAAGCATTAAGATTAATAAGATTCCTGTTGCTGGTGATTTTACAGTGAGGGAGCAATGCGCTGATACTGTGACACAGGAAAGTGGCTGAGTCAGCTACACCATATAATGGGCTGGTGCGACATACTGCTGGTATAACTGCCTCCACGTCCTCCCTGTGGCCAGGTTTTGACATTTCCCGGCTGGCAGTCAAAACATAACAGCAGAAGAAACCCTCAGCATGAGAAATCCAAACTCTCTTACGTTGAAGCTCCTGATTGGAGCCTCTAACAAAATTATGTCAGCAAGAGAGCTAATTTTTCCCTAAAACAAAATTACTGACATTGAAATAGGGCACACCGACCACTCAAAGAAGTGTTTTTTTCCCATGTTTTCCAACCATATGGGAGAAACCTTAAATGCAGCCATCAGTTTCTGGATACCTGTGATATCGATGTGGTGTCGACGTTAGACAGGTATACATACTGATGAATTGATGCGCATGAAAGAGATGCTTATTTTTAGATACTGCCTGTTCACCTTGTGTCTACCTTCCTCCTGAGTGTAACTCTCCAGGATAGATTCAGTGAACTCCACCTGCCCTATGAATTAGAGTCACCTCTGAAAGTATATGAGATGATGAATAGCAGAGAGTAGCTCAGACAAAGTGACTTGAATTTGCTGAACTCCCCTTCCCGCCTTTGAATGTTGTGTAATTTTTAGATCAGTTACTGGTGGATATGATGTCACAACAGTCAAAACCAGCATGCAAGATGCTTAAAATTAAACCTCATAATCCACAATCCAGAAAAAAAATTACTTGTCTCAATCAAATTTGCCTAATTCATCCATCCATTATCCAGTATAGGGTCGCAGTGAGCCTGGAGCCTGTCCCAGGGATTGTAGGGCACGAAACAGGGGACACCCTGAATGGGATGCCAATCCAACACAGGGCTCAGTCTCTCTCTCTCTCTCTCTCTCTCTCTCTCTCTCTCTCTCTCTCTCTCTCTCTCTCTCTCACACACACACACACACA
>JAODLD010000001.1:45180240-45202296 GCA_026781065.1 Mormyrops boulengeri
TTTAACCACAGCACATTTTAAAGAATCTGGAAAAGTGACGTATTTACAATGTGTAAAATCAGTTCAGAAAATAACATCTCTCTTCTCTTTCAGACTGACTTCATACTATTTAAGACTTCTATGTATCTGTATCATCAATAGACAATAGATGTAGACAATATTACTAAATAATCAAGAGAAATCCTGCACTAACAAAAGGAAAAACATACACATTCAACACTTGCATAGAGCAGGGGATTCAAGCCTACAAGACTGCAAGGGAACAGGCAAGTGTGCTAACAAACCACCAACTACCATGTAGCGGTTTTGGTTTGTAACTATATTGTAGTAAATTAGGTGTAACGGAGACACCCTATAAGAGTGCCTGAGATAAGGGAGGATCTTCTCCATGCCAAGGCTCTCCAGGCCCCCTTCCCCTGACCTCATATGGCCCCCCGTCCTCGTCTCAGGCGATTTGTTTCGGGAGTCGCGTTTATAATGTTACGCCTGAGCTATCAGGCTGCTGGGTTTGACATTCGGCTAGCGGCCATGTGTCGTGTGTCCAACCTTGAACCCTGTAATCATCCACTTCCATCCCTTTAAGCTCATTTTTCACTATTTGATATGTTTGATTACAGTCGAACGAGGCGTCAGTGAGGTGCCACGCTTCACTTGCTGTCCAAACTGCATGAATGCAAAGCAAGAAATTTCTTTTACCTCCTGATTTGCATTAAAAACAAAAAATAAACTGTGCCCCCTGCCAAAGTCATCACCCCCAAACCACCCCCCCCACAAAAAACAAAAATGAGATTTTCAGCTGTCATTTAGAGGGATATAAATTACTGTAATATAATGTGTAAAGATCTCTATTGAACTTGGTGATGCTGTACTTTTGCAGTTTCCACTGATGGTGCCCCCCAACGTCCTGTAATGACTGCCGCATCATCCAGGCAGAGACATCAAAGTGAGAGGTCCCTGCTGTATGACACCATTGATTAAATCCACACTGCTGAATCCCCATAAACAATGAAAACGCCATAGCTGTTTCATCCTGTATATGTCTAATAGATAATGTCTCCATTATTCTCAGTCACTGACAAGTTGGACGTGCTGAAGTCAAACCCAGGTGCGGCAGGACGAGGCGAAGCATTTGAGCTGTAGCTGAACAGTGACGTTTTACAGCCTTTTATGTCATACACTTTATATTTCGTTCTTTGCACTTTCTGATTAAATATTTCCTTACCATAGTTTACAGTTTGCCCCACAAAGAATTTGATGATGCATTTGATAAACAGGGTAAAACGCCAGTGTTGATTACGATGGTTCTATCCACCCAACCTCAGAGTGCGTATCTTGCTCAGACTCGGGGATATGTCAAAAACCTCATTGGAGAAGTCTAGGATGCCCCCAGGATGGGCTGGCAGTCCATCATAAGGTGCATACTCACATGCACACATCATACATTATGGGCAAGTCTTTGGGGTCTCTTAGACCCCTAACTGCATGCTAGAGGTGGAACTCAAACCCCAAAACCTTTAGGTCTGTAAGGCAACAATATTTCCTCCTGAGTCACTTTGCCACTCTAGGTCATTAGCTGTTGAGTAATTACCAAAGCTCTATTTTTACTAACACCAGGTATCGTCCATGTTCCCAAAAGCTAGTCCACGTTGCACCCAGCTCTGACATTGGTTTAGTGCTCTATGGTGTACCTCTTCTAAATTTACAGGCTTTCCAAAGTGACCCACACAGTTTTTTCCCTTCATTTGCTTGGAGTAATTGAGGTTAAGTAGCTCATTCAAGGATACAACGGCCAGGCTTCTCCTGAGACTTGAGCCAGCAAAGTTTAGGTAAAGAATCCTCACCTAAAACCACTTCTCTACTTCTGTCCTCTCAAAACGGTGTGGTGTTCTACACGCTGCAATGGAGTCGTTTCAGACTAAGGAAAAAATCTCACCGCCTGTGGGTGTTTGCACCATAAACTGTGATCTAAAGGATGCTTCACAGAAACTAAATCTCTTACTGGCTTGGATTTATAGAAACACAACTGAAGCAAAAGTCAATATGCTTTTATATGTTGCCTTATCAGATTACTGTTATCCTAAACATCACCACATTTGTCTGGTTGTAGTTATTGCTGTAGTTAGTTATTTCGGATTACCCCAGAGGCCACGGACTCCTCCCTCTGTGACCCAGAATAACCCCAGGCTTACCGTCCTTGCGATGGTATGTGATTTGCACTTTCCTCTCCTCAGAGCCCAGCAGGGCCTGAGCCACCTGGGCGACGGCCTGCCTCTTGGTGAGCTCGCCGTGGAGGAAGTCACAGGTGCACGGCTTTTGTATGACGTCCGACCTGGAGAAGCCCGTCATCTCACAGAAGCCATCGTTACAGTAGATGATGGCACAGTTCTCCACTTTGGCGTTGGCTATGATGAACCTCTTGTCTAAAATAAAGCAATATGTATTCTGTTAAGGTTTCCCCTCCATTTTTAAGTGACAGATTCCCTGAGGTCATTCCCACGGAGTCTTGAATTCCATAACATGCTTTCACACCTACAATGTGTGCGTTTATCTTTCACATACCAATGAAATGCAAAACCACAGGCGGACTAATCATATAAATCAATTATAATTTTCTTTTTAAAAACATTTTAACTTTTGTGTATGTAAAAAATGAGAAGTACATAATACATAATTGGTGAAAAAATACAACTCCGCCTTTATCTTTCTAAATAACTGAATATGTAGCGTAAATAAGTAAATATGTATTCAGGTTGGTTTTTGAATGCAGTGCTCAATTAGTATGTAATTGATACTCTGATAAATAAGTGCGGTGGATTTGTCAATGACTGCAGTCAGCGATGGTATTTCTCGCAATTAATACTTATTCACGAACTGCCTTTTCTCGGACTTTCTTACGAATTCGTCGATCTGTATCTCTAGATAGTTGGATCATAATGTTAGTCAGAAAACGTATGTTGAAGTTCAAGTTAAATATCGTTTCTCTTCTCTAAATAAGCGTATAACCTAAAATATTTTTGTAAGTTGCCTTGACACTCTAACGTTGCCATTAATTTCCATATTTACTTTTTTTAAAGGCGGAAACACAATGTAAAGCCTTTTTAAAACATGCATTGTATCGTGCTATATACTTTGTAGCTTACGTGTGCCATAGAGGGGTATGAACGCACAGTACTTACTTTGTCCCTCGAATTTCCGTATAATAATGGCCAGAAACGTGTTCTGAGGCGCGACATGACCTCTCCGAACAGGCATGATTAAAAAATATCTTCAGCCGCTCGACTGTAAACCCGTTTTAACTGTGATCTAAGTTACAGCCGATGTAGCTTGATGAGCTCCCGGTTGTCAGAAATCATCCTCGGCGCACGCAAATCTCCCACTTCGTGTGACCTTTCTCTTTTTATTTAGCTGCGCTCCCGAAAGTCAGCGCACATCAGCCGCTGCAAAGCCCAAGGCGACGCCGAAATAAGGAATCGGGGGAGAGAAGGTGTAGTAAGATTTTGCTTGACGAACATCTCAGATCGCTCTGAAAAGAGGGATGCGATCCTGCCTCTCGCAGTTACGAGTGTGTTCGCAGGCTACGGAAGACTGATGCTGATCTGTCGTGGGGAGTGACGTTGCCCCTCGGGGTTTAGTGCGCGGCAGTCAGCTGTGGCACTTTAGCCGAGGTTAAGCAGTTCAAAAAGGAACATGTGTATGATGTTTTCAAAATATATATGCAGAATTTATGCAGGTAACCGCTGCAAGGCAAACAGCACGTGGATTTACTTCCCGAGTCGTACAGAACACAACGAAAACATAATAATAATAATAATACCGGTTTAGTGAGAAGCCTTAATATGTATTATATTATGAAAACGGATATCGACAGTCTCTTTTTCAGTCATCGGTTCCCGCGTTTTATTTGTGACTTGTCCATGGTTCTGAAGTTTTCTGTTTGTCGTCAGGGCTCATACAAATAACTCCATCCCTGCTCCAGCGTGTTTCACTCTTTTCTTTTGCAAATACAAGCAAATCAGGGGACGGTCGTTTTAAATCTGGATGAACCTTTTATTCCCAGTCGGCAGGCAAATTTACAGTACAGGCTTGGCAGTCAAATGAGATTCGGAGCGCCTTGTATACAACTCGCCTAGAGCTGAGTCTGGCAGCAGACAGTCTGTAAAAATGCAAATGCCTGTCCCTCGACAAGACCCTTGGTCTGTTTGGAAACATCGCTGTTATTATTTCTTTTAGAGAATAATTTTGCAACACGGAGTATCTGCATCTTTTACATCCGTTACAGTGGCTACTGTGTTAAATATAGTTTTATGTTTTTCCCACAATCATACAAATGACTCCGCCAGTTTGTATTTTTAATGTGCTGTGAAGCAAACTGGCAGCTTCACAGAACAGTGGCAAAAAATTGTAGTCGCTGTGAGGCGGAAAAACGGACCTTTCTACTAATCATGACGTTTATGAATAGAGCGCAAATATGCCACGTGACACATTGTCTTACTGCACAGCTCGGAACTAGAGGTGCTACACGGTTGCACAGAGTTTATAATTTATATTGGAATTTGACTAATGAGTGTCATACCACATGCTTTGTGTAAAAATGCACACGGGCACAAAGTCAATGCCATGCGCTATAAAAAAATATTTCCATCACATTAGGTTTGCAATAGTATACACTACACAAAATAAAAGTTGTGCTAAAATGATTTATATAAACTCATCTATTTATACTGTAATACGCCCTCTGTCATCTATCAGTTCTCTTCTGGAAATCCAATGTCATCTTTTTTTCTTTCTTGTATAAAGGGCACCCTGAAATAATATATGTGTCCTTAAGTATGAATATGATTATACTTCACTATGACAATACTACTAAAGATGGGATTCTGCTTGGAAGTTACTTGAGTGTGAAAAATGTTTTCTATGAATGTCATGTATATAAGAATCTATGAACACATTCATAACACATTATAATGCATTCATAAAGCATTATTAATATGCTATTAATATTTATTAAAAACAACTTTATTAAATGCTAGTAACACATTATAGCCATGTTTATTATGCATTATGTGGGCTTCATGAAGCTCTCATCTATAATGCAGTATAGATACCTTAATAATGCAGTACAAATCAGCCTTAATTCTTATACCGACCATTATAATGCATTATGAACGTATCTATGGTGCATTCTAGATAAGAACTTCATTGGAGCTTATGAATCAACATTGTAATATTTTTGACTCAATAGAAGATGCTATAATGCTTTATTCATTCTTATACCAACCATTAAAATGCATTATGAACGTATCTATAAGGCATTATATATAGACCACAGCTTCAAGTAAAGTGTTACCAAATTTTTTTTTAAGAACATTGTGTTGCAGAATTGAACTTGATGATATAAATTTGACAAACAGTTAATGGAAAACGTTTAAGAAAATGTCAATGTTAAATGAATGGAGTGTGTGTGGACAATGCATGAGGTGGTACAGACAATACTGACCTGCCATGGATAGGGGAACAGTACATAAACAAGGGAGAAACACACAGATGCCCTGCTGTGTAATGCAATGCAGGGTTTACCCCAGCCTTGTTCTCTGTGCTCCCTGGGATCAGTTCCAGCACAGCAAACCTGACCAGGATAAGTGGTTAGAAGATGGATGGAGGCATAGATGCACACAGCTGGGTAGAAATCTACAGGGCTGTGCAGAAACCATCCTACTCAAATAGCCTCTTCTGTTGCCTGTATACAGGCATCATATATGAATTTTGTTATGGATATTTCCAGAAACGACAGCTGATGACATCGCTAGATCAGATCGCCTAAGGGGAGAGTCATTGACCTCTGAATGAGGTTCTTGACCTAAATTGTTCCAATAAATTGCCTTGTAAAGTGGCAGAGTGAAAAGCAGTAATCTGTGCAAGTTAAATGGCATGAGAGGCTGATGTTTAAAGGCCGGAGCTGATTGCAGAGAAGGCGACAATAAAACCACGATCACACTTTGTGAGACTCTGATCGCATATGTTTCCAGGGATCCCACACGAAAGGCTGCATCTATTTTTACATTTTCATTTTCAGGCAGCTTCTGGCATTTTGTTCGGAACATCTTGTCCAATTAGGAAATGCACGAAAATGTTGGGGCTGCTTTGCAAAAAAGAAACCTGCAGACTCACCTAAAGACGCGAGTTGTTTTGTCAGAGTTGCAGCGTTTGATTTCATGAATCGCATTTTGGCTGAAACATTTGATTCATTCAAACATCAGTGGAAAGTTGGTGTCTTGCCTGTTAGCGCTGAACAAACACTGAGCATTTGTGAATGGGCCCAATTATATCTATTCATGAATACACATGGTCCACTTCTGGCTTATGTATAATGAACATATTTCTCAATCGATAAGACAACAGCTAAAGACAACATACACACCAGTGTTTTTTTCCAGTCTGTTAGTGCATTTCGTTTTTTAGTATTATATGTATTTATTATATTTCTGTATAAAACTTGGGGTATTCTCTAGTGTCCCGTCTTAGATATATGCTTGTTAACTGTGGATTACAGGGATTCCATTCAATTAGCCATGACAAGATCTTTTTGCTGATCAGGATAAGCCAGTACTTTCTAATCCAGTCCTCAGGGAACCATAGACAGTCCACATTTTTGTTCCCTCCCAGTTCCCTGCCAGACACTCCACATCTTTGCTCCCTACCTGAAGCTGGGAGGTAGCAAGAACGTGGACTGTCTTTGGGTCCCTGAGGATTGGGAAACACTGATGAAGACCCATTCAACCTTGATGCTCAGTCCTGCGAGGTTACTAGACGGGAGCACAGACGAACATTACCTTCAGCCAAGGCTTTGTGGTTAAGCCAAGATCTGAATGATTCTTATTGGTATCTCATTAATATAACCCATTTTCTCAATAACTTTAATTACCAGACTAATAAGTGCATCTTTAGGGAGCTCGGAGGGACCAAAACATTGACCATCTGTGGGTCCCCGAGAACTGGGTTGGGAAACAGCAGGATAAGTTGTTTTAGCTGATGAAGAGTAACTTTTTCAGGGTAGCAAGGCAAATACATACCCACATATATACACATACATATAGTGCATATGCACACTTGTATATTTTGATTTTAAAAAAATCATGTTATATCTGGAGTGGATATAATTCGGGCGGTATGGTAGATGAGTGGTTGGCACTTGTAGCCTGGCACCTGTGGTGCCACTGGAGTTTGGTTCTTGTCGGAGTAAACTCCCTGTACTGTGTTCTTTGTGATGGCCAGATATCACTCCCATGGTGTCCTGAGTTCAGTGCCTCCCAGGATAGGTTTCAGGTTCACCTTTACTGAATAAGATGTCACGCAAGAGGGATGTTGTATAATTTCTGCACCCATTATTTAACTAAGTTCCTGAAAAGCCGTTTGGAAAAAAAAAAATTGGGTGCCATTTCCCACACTGTGCTGGTGTGTGGAGAGAACAGAAACACGAGACGCTGAGTGTTGTATGCGAGTGTTATCTGGAGCTCAATCCTGGATTAAGCAACCGTGCAGCGTGAATAAAAATGGCTCTTTTTAATAAGCTGAGTATCCATGACAAGATTAATTAAATAGATAAGGTCTTTTAGTGGCGTGTGCGAAAATGAAATCCGTGAGCATATGCCTTCAGATAATACACTGTGTGATTAATTTACTAAAACTTTACACGTGTGTTTTTTAATACACTGAACATGGCATCATCATCTGTAAACGTGTGTCAGACGGAAACTGACCCATAATCCAAGATGTGTTTGCATGGAGCGATTTTTGACATGCATGCATGATTATGGGATAGCAGGGAAAAAAAACCACAACTAGGGGTTGATCAGATGTGCTATTCTGGTGTCAGTCTGAGTGTATTCCAGGAATCCCAGGGTACAAGGCAGAGAGCTCTGTACAAGCAAATCCGCATATGTACACACACACTACAGGAAATTTAGAGACACCAGTTCAGCTGCCTGCATGTTTTTGGACTGTGATCGGAAGCCGCAGTACCTGGAGGAAGCCCACATGGCACGTGGAGAACATGCGACCTCCGCACACATGGCAGGGGTTAGAAATTGACCCCACTGGAGGTGTCAGGCCACAGAACTACCTCTAGTTTTGTTTTCAGTCATTATTCTCAGATACCTATTAAATACATTTGAAATGAAAATGTAATATAGGAGTAGACAAAACATGAATGTGTTTGTGTAAATGTATGTTGTGGTTTTTCCAAAACCAACAAGTAAACTTTGTAAGCCAGAAATTCACTTCATCTTCCTTGCCTCCAGTCATGTGTTTCTGTCTCATCTCCTGTTTGGGTCACTAACTTGGTTGACTCATCTTATGTCTAAATTTTTACTAGTGGGGTCAGAAAAGTATGTTTCCCAAGCTGCAATATTGGCCATATACAGTACCAGTCAAAAGTTTAAACACATCTACTCATATAAAGGTTTATTTGTACTATTTTCTACATTTTAGAATAATTATGAAGACAAATTATAAAATAACATATATGGAATTATGCGCTGAATGAAAAACTGTTAAACAAAAACAAATGTTGGGAGGCCAGTAAGTTGGGACTCAAAAGGTTGCTGGTTCAAATCGCAGGATCAGCAGAGTCATGCCACCATTGGGCCCTTGACCAAGGCCCTTAAGCCCAGGTGCCCCTGGGATTGGCTGACCCTACTGTCTCCTCTATACCCTTTCCATGAGGTGGCCTCCTGAGAGGCTTTTCCAGCTGTCCTGAAGGAGGTCCCACATGAGCTCTTATTGGCCATTTTTGGTTCATTATCTGCTCAAACTTCTCCCAAACCATCTGTACTGGTTTTAGGTCAGGAGGCCAGGTCATGTGATACTCCATCACTTGCCTTCATAGGCGGCTTGCCGTGTCCAAACTTTTGACTGGTGCTGTATATGCATTTGTTCACTTTCTCCAACTGCCGCGCTCTGGTCAGCGATTGTCCAGGCCCTCGTGATCCCAATCAGTCCCCTCACAGACAACACAAAGGCCGCTGTGTCACCTGACAAGCTTGATATTTTGGACTTCCTTTCCCAGCCCCTGGAGGATGGGCTCCCCATAGTTCCTCCCAAGGTTTCTTCCTTCTGTGGAGTTTTTTCTCGCCACTGTCGCTTCTGGCTTGCTCACTGGGGGCATTGGGCAAGGACCATGTAAAGCGCTTTGAGACCATGTAATGTTGTGAAAATGCGTTAAATCAATAAATAAATTGAACTGAATTGAATTTTTAAAAATACAGGAGGACTGTCTACCTTTGCCATCAGGTGATTTGTTTTGCGTCGCTTCATGTATCTGCATGGCAGGGAGGAGCGGCCAGCTTTTCTGGGAAGTGGAAATTACCAGAAAGTCATTCCTGCATTTAAAAGCCTGTCGTTTCCCCTCAGAGAGGCCCTGTCTGGGAGCCACAGTAAGAGTAAACTAGGCTGGAAGAGGCTCGCAGCTGAAAGTCAGCCGAGTTAATCTAAAGTTTGAGAGACGGCTCTTTCAGGCCTGTTACTTTGCTACCCTGTATTCATTTGACGTTTTTCATCACAGAGGAACCTTGATAAGGACTTATTTATTTATTTTCTCCTTCATGCATTAAATCGCGCTCTGCATTGGCTATAAAAAGGCCGGCCTCGTGGTGGCGCCGATCCCCATCCCGTCCCAAACAGTCACACCTCGGTGAGGCAGAAGCAGTGGATTCAGAGACATTCACACTCCACTGACAGCTCCTAAAATACAATCAGCGTTTTACATGTCAGCTTCTGGCACATAATTAGCCCTTAATGCTCTCCACCTGCTCCATCTGGGAGTTAATGTTTAAGATGTATTTTTTTTTGACAACTGCTCCTCCTGTGAGACACCCCTGAGGATTAGGCTCACAAAAGGGCAACGTTAAAAGCTTCATCGATACATCATCTTCATTTGGCCCTTTCAGCCAGGTAGCCAAGGCTTACTCCCTGCATAATCGACATCCCGATTTGGATGCCCTCCCCAGGTGAAACGTCCTGTCATCGTATTTTGCAATGCGGCTCCTGCTGATCAGGTGCACCCAGCATGATGTCAGCCCCCTATAGTCAAGGAGGCAAGGAGTTTTTAGCTGTGCTAGCTAGTCATATCTATTTCTGGAAGCTTGCGTAGGTGGCTATACATATAACTGTGGTTATTTTAACTGTTGGGCCAATAAATATACACAAAAATAATACAGAAAATAACGAGAATAATTACGGTAAACTTTGTGATCATATGTTAATACTAAAGAAACATCAAATATGAGAAACATCAGAAATTCTATCGTATGTAGCATAAGATGATATCTAAAAGAAAGAGGGCTGGATTGATGTTACATTTATTGATTGACATTAACTGGAAAATTCTACTGCACTGTTCTCGACCAGCATGCTTAGCTGAGACCCTGCAATGGACTGACATCCCATCCAGGGTGTCCCCTGCTTGGCTCTCTGCTTCCTGGGATGGGCTCCAGGCTCTCTGTGAAGCCGTACCGCAGGGGTGTCCGCGACCCCCTGTGGTGCTCTAGACCAGCTTCAGGAGGTCTGCAGAAGCATTTTGTGAATGACAAAATTTCGGTATAATCATCCAGCTTACGTAATCTCCCTCTCGCCTTCTGTTGGAGCCTGGAGCCTGTTGGGGGCCTTTGTATAAGAAAGGCTAAACCTCTGCTATACTGCTTAAGCAGTCTAGGTAGGTGGGTGGGGGAATAGATGGATGCTAAAAGTGAGGAATAGTGTAAGATAGAAACTGACTAAAATTCTACACCACGACAACTCATGTTGTTTGAACCTGGTACAGTTTTAAGTTTTATTATCGCGTGTTTTGAGGCACACAGTGAAATTCTTGTGCTGCTATTGTAGGGGATGGGACAAGTGCTTCCGGGACAAGAGGAGCCACCGCAGCACAAATAAAGGACAAAACATTAGGGATGACTTAGGGAAGTGTTTCATGGTTTGTGTTTCAACTTCAAGCCACTCACTCACTGTACAAAATGTATTTATTTACAAAATCCCTCACACTCCTGATTTGAATAAATTTCCCTGTCATCTCATTAAAATAAGTTCAGCAACTGATGTGGTTTCACTTGGACCTAAAGCTGTGTACTGTCTTTCCGAGTTTAGGACAGTCATATTGTAGGTTTATGCTTGGCTGCTAATGTATTCTATTGTCAGCAGTGATCGACTGCTGCACGTCCTGTTACGCATCTTTATGTCAGCCCACTGGTTGGTCTCTTTATCTTACGGAAACAGCTAGAGTGTGACATTGACTCCTGACGTTTGAGAGGCCTGTGTCACCTTATTCTTAGATGTGGACACCACCCTATGCAATTAGCACGCTATGATGTAGGGAGATGATCCCTTCCCATGTTCACTGCCAGCTTTGGCCTCTTGAATAACCAAGCGGGGGGCGTCACAGCAAACAATAAGGTGACAGCGCCCAACTCTGAGCTCTGTACATGAAGCGTAGCTTGTTTAGACGGCCGATCCCTGATTCTGCACAGCCCCCTCACCCTGGCAAAGATCCAACTGGATCACATCAATTAGTCAGCATTATAGAGCTCTCTGCCATTGCTAATGACTTATTATTTGGGCGACGAGTTCCTAAGACTGATTAGGGCTCATTGTGATCAAAGACAATAGAGAACGTCCTAATAGTCCTGGCAGTGATGTACACTGGGACTGTAACAAAACTGATAGCAAAACAATACCAGCAAATGAAGACAGGCTCCTAATTTGTCAAATGGTTACAGATATCCAGGCTTTCCTGCTCACGTTTTTTCATTTGTTTCAAGGGTGATAAGCTTGTCACCTTCCCATCTCTGGTGTCTTTAGGGATGGTCGGCCGGGGAGTGGGGGGGGTGGGGGTGGGGGGTTATGTCACATAGGGCCACAGATTGCGAGAACGTGATGTGGGCAAAAGCCAGATAGGCTTCCACTGTTTCCATTAAGCGCTGGCGTTGTCTTCTGTCACTGTCAGAGCTCAGCTTAACAAGCTGGGAGCGCGTGGCTGGTCGCAGACTGGCAGGGGAGGTCGCCCGCGCGTCGGCCAGCCGAGATCCGTCTCTCAGTTTGCCGCGCTGAGCAAGCGGAAAGAATGAGTTGGCATCTCAGGTTGAGAATGAGAAGCCCAGCATAGTAGAGCACACCAGTAAATGTGAAAAAAGAGGACAGTGTAAGAAAATGCAGGGTACACCGAATGCCTTATCCACACTCCATTCTGCATCATAACTTTGCTACCTTTCACACTTCAACGTATCAAATACAGTCAATCAAAAATCATAGAATATGACCAAACACTATCCCACTTCCCAGAATTCTCTCTATACCACCACTCCTCATTTAGTGACCGAATTCCATTCCAATGACCAGATCAGCGAAATGGTTACTAAGTGAAAATCACGGTAGCCTAGTCATGAGCGTGACTTTTCTTCAGCCTTCCATATTACATTTTTTTATCCTTCATAAAGTGGACATGTTTAACAACAAGCTTATGAAATTTGGTCGTAATTTGGTCCTATCTAATTTGGTCGTAAAAAACGCATTGCTCAGAAAATGAATTTTTTTTTATCACCGTTATATTTGCACATAGTCGGTAACCCAGGTAGTCACTAAATGAGGAGCAGTTGTATATTGTTTTGTTTATTTGAGTGAGAGTAATTTTAGCATGGTATAAATGCTTTTAGTAATTTTCGCTCTAGTGAATAATACATGGGTAAATCCTTGGGTTGCAGTGTTGACTCACACTTCCGAGGATGTGGGTGTTGAATTTGCGTGTTCCCCGCTTGTCATGCGTTTTATTTCACCCCAGTTACTTCGGTTTCCCTGTGCAGTCTACAGACATGCATTCAGGCTAATGGGTGCTTCTAAACTGTGTGAACCAATAACATACCAGTAATACAAAAGGTATAACTCATTTATTGACAGGCGTAATAATAAGGATGATAACTATAGATAGGCTTAATTTCGTGGCCTCCTTAAAAAAACGTCTGCATTAAATTTACATTAATATAAAAATTGTATTAGAAAGTGTATTAAGTGTATCTGAGGACATTGGTGCAGATGGGGACTGGTGTTAAATTGCCTTCTACACTGTGCTGGTTGGCCTGTTTGTACAACAGCAGCTCTAAGTGTGTGTGTGTATATATATATATATAATGCAGAAGGTGGCTATAACGGCAGTTCATTCCCTGCTTTCGCCAAACCTCTCTCCGAGCTCAATGGGCTGATTACCTCATCCTCTCTAGCCGGTCAAACTGATCAGATGTAACCATGGAAACCAGCCTGTCCCCCTAGATCCTATCCTCTTTTTTCCCATAATGTGGGTGCCTTGCCTGAGTTAAATATGCTCCCACTGACACATGTCACATGTGGCACAGTTCAGATTTGGCCAAGTATGAGGAAGACAGGGGAATTTGCCCTAAGTTACTGAGTATTTGATCTCCGATTTAGATGTCTCCGCTGTCAATGAACATCGGTGTAGCTGCCATTTCCAATAGCCTGCAAGACAAGAAGATTTGATTACCCTAATGCTGCAGGACTTCAAATGTACACAGTCATTAGTGGAAATAGTTCTTTCTTGAGCATCCTTTGGACCCTGAGAATGTGGCCCCACATGATCTTGGTTTGCTCTTCACTGATTTTTACCGTGTATTGTGTTGGCCAGCAGCCACACCACCTGCAGTTCAGACCAGGTAGTCAATCCACCTGAAGTTAAGCCGGTTTGGGCCTCACCAGTGCTTGGATGATAGACCAAGTAGGAAAGCTGGGTTGCTGCTGGAAGAGGTGTTGGTGTGGCCAACAGGTTAGCCCATCCTGTGGTCAGTGTGGATTTCAATGCCCCAGTGGGGTAATGGGGTAACTGTGCTATAAAAATGGAACCATTCTTTGGATGAGACGTAAAACCAAGGTCCTGACTCTCTGCGGTCATAAAAGATCCCTGGGCATCTTTCGACATGGTAGGGGTGGTACCCTGATATCCTGACTGAGACAGCCCACTGTGACCCTATCACACCTGGCCTCCTAATCATCCCCTATATCTAACTAGCAGAGGCGGACATTTCAGGTCCAGAAAGTAAAAATCCAAACCAATTGAGTACTCTGTCACTGTGACTCTTTATACTCAACTGGTTGGTTGAAACAAAATCCTGGTTTGGATTTTTACTTTCTGGACCTGAAATGTCCGACCTCTGCTAACTAGTGAATTCTCTCCTGCCCCTTAGCTACTGTGTCGCGAGCATACTGGCACAGAATGGCTGCCGTTGCATCATCCAGGTGGGTGATACACAGTAGTGGTGGTTGAAGTGGCTACCCATTGGTTCTGTAAAGCACTTTGGGTGTTTTGAAAAGCGCCATATAAATGTAGCATTCATTCATTCATTCATTCATTCATTCATTCATACTAGTAGACTCATGCTAGTCCCATTCACATTGTAGACAGCACCTACAGTAATGGGAGTGTTCTGTGCATGAACTGTGTGTGTATGAAAACTTCTAGCGGAATTACCCAAGGGTTTATTTTCTTTCCATAGCGACTCAAAATTGCTTATAGCAAAATCAATTGTTAATAAACAATTGTTTTTTTGAGTACCCCCATTCTCAGTGTTACTGAACTTGTATTACTAAAAATAAAAAAAAATAACTTATTATAATTAATTATAAAATCTAAATGAACACTTTCAGTGTGAATTTAACACCATCAGAGTTGTTTAATTTATTGGCACAGCAATTTTAGGATGGTATTAAATGTTTTTTTTTTTTTTTCTTTAGTAATTTTTGCTATAGTGAATAATACATGGGCGGCACGGTGGCTCCTTGGGTCACAGTGCTGACTCACTTTGTTTAATTATAGCAGAATCAATTGTTAATTAACTATTGCTTTTTAAGTACCCCCCCCCCCCCCAGTCTCAGTGTTACTGAACTGAGAAATTATACTAAAATAAATTAAGTAACAATTATAAAATCATTAAATGTAAATTAATACTTTCAGTGTGAATTCAACACCATCAGAGTTGACTGCCGTGTTATTATTATTCCTTGATTCAATGAGAGGTCCAAGTAGCCAATACTTTAAATATCCGCATCTCCTACCTCTACACATACAAACTTTAGAAATAAAGGTCAATATTTGGAATGAACTGAAAGAATTCAATATGATTTCTGCAATTCTATGGATGGAATTCTATCAGTGCCCCGTGCTTGTTCCCCATGCTTCCTGGAATAGGCTTCATACTCACCATGACCCTGAAATTGATAAGTAGTTTTGGAAGCTGAATAGATGGATGGATGAATTCTTCACCAATAGAATTCTGCATGTGCTGTGCAGGTGCTACCGCACTTAGTGCTTTCACGATTCTTAGTGGGTGACAGTTGCCGCAGAAGAATATGGCTGATGATCACAGGGTGGAAAATAGAGTAGATAGTGATGGTGGAGAGTGATTCGTTACCCTCAAGTAGCTAACAGCAAAATTCCCACCAGGCAGGCTTGATGTTGGGTGTTGAAACAGGAGGAGGCGACATAAGAAAAGGATATGAACTTGCATGAAAGAGGACACAGATGAAATACATTCTGGACTTTGGGTATTTCCACAGGTGACTTGAGTTGGGCATCAGACCTGCTGTGGTGTGCGTGTGCTTTTTTAAATCCCAGTAACTTTTATCCTGATGTATATCCTTGGTATAAAAACGAAGGGCATGCAGACTAATTTACAAGGCTTTATGGAGAGCCCGTATCACAATGTTTTGTGCACTCTGCATTCAAAATTCAAATTAAGCCGGTTTAATTATTTATTCAGTGCCGCATAAAGCAAAAAAAGTAAAAATAGCCTCGTGACAATGACATTTCTAACTGTTTAGCTGATGCCTTTATGCACAACGATTGACAGTTTGACATGTTTATAGACGCATTACGTGCAATTCAGTTTAAGTACTTTGCTCAAGTGAACAACAGACAGTTATTGCTTGCACTACATGCTCTTCCGCAAGAAAATGAGACCATTCATCATTTGTCTTAAGAGCTTATCTGACGCTAATGTACCATAACATGTGTACTGTATTCGTATCAGTTTAGTGCATTTTATATCCCTGGATGTCATGTGATTGTGTGACTGTTGAATGAATAGGAAAAATTGAAATGGAATTTTTCTATCATCGCCATATATCGTTATCATTTATTCATTATTATTATTGTTATTATTATTATTATTATTATTATTATTATTATTCCATCCAGGCAGTTAATTACATGTTTCTTTATGTCATACCACCAGATGCACTGAAAGAAATATTTCCTTGTACTTCTTGTACTTAGCAAACAAAGATTCTATTTCTAATTTTGATTCTGAATGATCAGAATCCCAGCGAAGGGGTTTTTGTCTGTCCCAGTCAGCACAGGACATACACTCGGGACAGAATATCAGCCCAGCACACAATCACATGATATGGACAATATAGAGATGTCTTTGGGATGTGGAAGGCAACATGAGGAGGACGTGCAAAATAGTATTGCTATTATTATTGTTGCTATTGTAGAGGACTTACGCAGTTGTTCCTATTTTTCAGTTTTATGGCATGCACAGTTGGATATCAGTGTTAATACTGCCCCCTGGTGGGCATTAGTTTGTAAGACATGAAAAAAACACAGTGCCCATTTCAACCACACAATCACACAAAAATATAGTTACCAACACAACTGCAGAGTAATTTACAGGACGGGCATCCACTCGGCCTTGTGTGCCCACATTAATTATACATCATACATACACTCAAGTCATAATAAATGACTAATTGTGCATTTTCCTTTAATCAAGGTGACCTACATAAATCACAATAAACCACAGTGATTTGTATAGTTCTGTCTTCGAGGTGTATGTTTTGTGCCATAATTAGGTCAGAGTATATTTAAAGTGAAGAAACTTTATAGCAAGTCTATGCGTAAATGCAGTTTCCTAATTACCCTCCTTGTTCACATCTGCTGGAGAGCCCAAGCCAGTCTCAGGAGTTTGTGAATGTCACTCATTTTTCAGGTGGCCCTGCCTCAGTGCTTAGCTCATGAAATTTAATCCGTGTTTTGGTGAGAAAAGCTGTTGCGCCCAGGAGAGCCAAATTGCCCAGTGGCCTCAGTGACCTCGACAGATCCGTTCCATTATTGTAGGAATGAGCACACTGGGGCAAATAGCCCAAATCCCCCTTTTAGATGCTACAAGATAACGGGCAGCCGCATGTAAACTCACGGAAATGGCTGGTCCCACTGTGAGCGCCAGGATAATGGACCGTTAACGCGTCCTTGAAAGGAATCCAGGAGAACGAAGCCGCTCCACCCTTCGTTAACCCAGAAGAAACTATTTGGATTCAAATGCCGTCAAGTAGATTCTCATATTTTACGAAGAAGAAAAGCAAATAATTATTTGCTCAAACTGACAAGGGGGAAAAATGTTTGCTCTTTAAATGATCTCACACTGCGTGTGCTGGTTTGAGGAAGGTTTATCACTGCAGGTAGGACACAACCAGGGTACGAACGATATTTAATTATAGCGTAACATTACTGCATAACAGAATAATTTTATTGGACTTTTAATCATAGATATTTTTGTTGCTTTTTATCATATATACATATGTGTTTGTTTACATATAGGCCCATATAAGTGGAAGATAATGGATGGATGGATGGATGGATGTATATGTATATACAGACGCTCCTCTACTTGTGAATGAGATACTTTCCGAATGGTCTGAGAAGTAGTGTGGCCTCAACACCCTTCTGGTTTGAATGACGTTGACTGGCATGGTCCGCGCGCAATTCAGTGGCCATGGAGCACAGCTGATATGGACAAAGAGAGGGTGACTGGTGGGTTTGCCTGCTCCAGGTGAAAAATACCCAGGCTTCTGCCAGCAGTTTGAGCTTAACCAACAAAGGGCTAATCAATGTAGACCAGTGTTTCCCAATCAGGTCCTCAGGGACCCACAGTCGGTCCATGTTTTTGCTCCTTCTGAGCTCCCTGCCAGACAGTCCACATTTTTGCTCCCAGAAGCTGAGAGGGAGCAAAAACGTGGACTCTCTGTGGGTCCCTGAGGACCGGATTGGGAAACACTAATGAAGACAACAATGTCACAGGCTTTAGGTCTTTACTATGCGAGTCAGTGTCTCTGTGCTCACTGTCAGTCACACAGCTTCAAGACCCATTCAACCTTGATGCTCAGTCCTGTGAGGTTACTAGACGGGAGCACAGATGAACATTACATTTGGTCCAGGCTTTGTGGTTAAACCAAGAACCCAAGATCTGAAAGATTCTTATTGGTATCTCATTGATACAACCCATTTTCTCAATAATTTTAATTAACACACTAATCAGTGCTTCTTAATTGTTTTACTTTGTGATTCATATGATTCCAGCTAATGTCCTGCTAGAATTTGGGCAAACTGAAGGCTTATACATCTTATTCCACAAAACAGTTTTTTTTTATTATTTTTGTTCAGCGTGGCTCCCACAATAAAGAAATCTTGCTGCAGTTCCTACTCACAGCCTCACACCCACTGTTAAGTACCTATACCAAGATAAATGGGAAGGAATTAGAGGAGGCCCCAGAGATTCACTGGTGCCTGCAGGGTAAAGTCTGGGCTCCTGGCTGGACTCAAAAGCACGCTCTGTGCCTTGGGAGTTGATGGATGCTGCTTCCATAAGGAGCTGATGGATAAACTTGCCATCCTGTTGAAGCTTGTGTAGAAGAGTGGGCTTTCCAAGGTTATTAATGGTTACCGGTTAGCTGAGATTGCTGCTAATCTGTTATTCGCACTTTACGGTTTGGATTACAGATTCGAAAGATTATTTTAAATGATCACATTTATGTTACATTCATGCAGATTTATGAAGACTGATTGAAAGAAGTTGATGAAACAAGTACATAACACACAGCCATCCATCCATCCATCTATAAGCACTTATCCAAAGGGCAGAGCACAAAGCAATAGGCAATAATTTTTATTTAAAAAACAATCTTTTAATTTTTAATCAACTAAAATAATTTAATATGTATTAGATTGGAGTGTGGTTGACCCCTGCAATGGACTGATGCTCTATCTTGGGTTGTTTCCTGCCTTGCATCTGTAGCCTCCAGGATGGGTTCCGGACCCCCCAAAAGACTGAATAGGACAAGCGGATAGAGAAGATGGATGGATGGATGATATAAATTATGATCTGAATTACCAACATTGACATTCAGCTATATCCAGCATATTTACATTGGATATATACAAATATTCAGTCCAGTTACTAGTGTGGTGCTTTCATTTTCACAGTGGGGGTTTTTCCCCCATTAGCTTACCTACACATCAGGCTCCGGACAGGCAGGGCCTCTGAATGAACGTGAGGCAAGCAGCCCATTCTGACACGAGAAGGCCGACACGCTTTCAGCCAAGGAAGTAACAGCGCATCATCCTGGTTCCGCGTGGACGGTGCTGTAGAGCCGGGAGGGAGCGCCATCCGGCGACACTTTCACAGCGGCTGTCACTGGATGACGATTACTGACCCTCAGGCCGTCCTTGAGCAGAGGGCCATTTCGCTGCGGGGATCCTTCGGAGATATCTTGCAGGGTGGGGGCTCCCCCTCAAACGCCATGTTCGGGCTGTGTAACAGGTAAGATTTTAATGTCAGCGCACGAATGGAGAAGACGCATAACACTGGGCTTATGGAACACGACTGCTAAATGAAAAGAAGGGCATCAAAAACATCACTCCGGGAAATGATATTAACTCACTTAGCCTTAAGTTAACGTAGCTCTTAAAAGCAGATCGAGGGAGAAAAGCCGCCCTGCCGTGGACTGGCATCCCATCCATGGTACCCTGAGCTGCCTGGGATAGGCTCCTGGACTATTACACAACCGTGAACTGGAGAAGTGATCGGAGGATGGATGGATGGAAATGAGAACAGGAAATGCCTCACATAGACTGACTTATAAAATAGGAATAAATGTAAGCTGGTACCATTTGTCCATCCATCTTCCAAACCAATGCCAGGTTATGGTGCGTCTGTCCTGGACAGCCCATCGCAGGGCACACATTCACACCTAACCACACATGCATATTCTTGGACTGCAGAGAGAAACTTGAGAGCCCATGGTGAAAACATGCCATGTTGTAATTATAATAAATTTGTCAAGTAAAGTCAAACATAAATTCATGCATTCATTTTGGTAAGCCCCTTGTAAGAATTTACCCATAAATTAATTGACCACCAACTGGTCAATTAACCCCACCTTTTTCAACAGAGGTGAATGTATATGCAGTTAACGAGACATTCAATAAATGATAATCAGGGCCGCTGGAAACTTTAATCTCCAGTCCAGATCTAGACAGAATGATCCTCTCTTCTGTCTCATGATTAGCAGGGTAGCAGCTGGGGTGTTTATGCCACAAATTTTTTCTTTTTTATTTCAACAACTTACCCACCTTCAAGTGAAGCACAGGCCTCCTCTTGTTTTGACTTTTTCTTTCTTTTGCTTGCTCCCCATTCATATTGCCTGCCGGCGCATTTGACCGCTGATCGGTCAGATGCTGCGTGGGGTGTCAGGTCACTCGTCTCTTTTTTTCCCTCCTGTTTTGGGCTGACTTGGTGACAACGATGCGCATCCTTTGCGCATTTGCGGAGAATGCGTCCCCTTGCGGAAAATGGGGCCCCCTATGGATCGTGGGGCCTTATGCACAGCGCGTGTTCTACGTGTAGGGAGGGGCGGCGCTGATTTCATTATACTTTAAACTAATACCGTAATATTATGTCTATGCGTGCACCACATATTTCAAGCGCGGATGGTTTGACCGTGCATTGGCAAGGCGCGGATAGGTTGACTCCAGTAATAAATGGGATTCACTTACAATACCAGTATAACAGGGGTCCTGCGCAGTTACGCCACGGACTGAAGTGATGCCCGCGGCGGGGGATTTGAGATTTAGATTGCATTTCATAAAAATTTATATTGGCAATGTTGTATTCCAGTGGATTGGTTTTGCATGCACCGTGACCCCCGTCTGATCTGGGACCTGTTTCAGGCAATTCTCTACACGCTGCGCATTTCCAATGCTGCAGATAAAGAGCAATAAACGCTACAGACGGCGAGATCGCCGTCTGCCGTTTCTATATGGCTAAGTTTATAAAGTAAACCGCTGTCATCCGTATGAGAGGTTCTTCCATAGGGAGGGAGGGTGAGATTTAATTCTTTCTTTTCTGCATTTAAATCCCAGTGGCTTTCATTCCGGTTGCCAACAGGCGGCACCGGGCAGAGCTCGGATTTCCGTATGCGTGACACATCTAATAGGATGGGAAAGACCCGGACGCTGTACTTTCGCCGATTTAACACGGAGTGCGAGTTTCTGTGTAGCGATGAATTTGGGGAAGGAGGGGTGGGGGTGATGCGCAGCGGACACAATGAGGTCCTTTCCCTGACTAAACTGTTGTATAAACCTCTTAGGTGCTAAACACGGGATCGAAGACCTCTGAGTTCCACAAATATCGTTCCCTGTAAATAATATCCTGTATTGATGTCATGGTAGAGATTGCCGCTATATATATATATATATATATATATATATATATATATAGTTACTAAATCGTGGACATTCCGGACACCACTTTATAAGTGGCTTCGAATGAGTATTGTCTAGGATGCATATCTGCGTCACGCATGGTTTTGAGGTTTTCGTGCCCTTGCAGGTGTGAATAACTGGACATCGGCGGAAACGATTTACGACGATTTGTGAACCACTCATCCTGTGTGTCACTTTACCTTTAAACGATAAACATTTAATTGATGATTTGCCATTTACGCGATCGATGATTGCAGAGTGGGCCACCGCTACTTCAGCCTTACGTGGTTCAGGGTTCAAATCTCATGTGAGTACTTGACGTTCTCAGTATGTCTCCACTGTGTACCCAGGAGACCGAAAATATGCAGTTCGACTTACTGGTGTTTGTTAACGGCCGGTGTTATGCCGAAAAAGGCATCCCTGCCGTAGAATGCATGCCAGTGTTCTGACGAGTTGAGCTTTTAGGG
>JAODLD010000001.1:45202396-45226206 GCA_026781065.1 Mormyrops boulengeri
AGATCAGCGACATATCGATCATTTAGACACAGGGATGCATTCTACGGCAGGGATGCCTTTTTCGGCATAACACCGGTGTTGTGTATGTGCCCTGTGATGGGCTGGAATCCTATCTGGGTGTATCCCTACCTTGTGCCCTTAGCTCCAGATCCCCATGACGAGGACAAATGGTTGTAAAATGGGTGAGACTGATCAATGTCGGGGTTAATTTGGTCGAAATATTGCTGAGAAATTAAAAGCTATGATAATATTATAGCCCTATTGTTAAAGAGGAGTCGACTTGTGGGAGATCACCATCACTTGTCTCTCATTGCAAACGCTGATTTCATATCAGAAACGAATAAGGGACACAAATTCAGAGGACGAATCATTAGGAAACAGGTTCTAGAAGAAATTGCAGAGAAACTGTTGGCATGGTGGAAGCAAAACGGCCTAATTTTGTGTTTGCTGTCGGTGGAGAGGATGTAGCCACTAAGAGGTCAGGCTCGATGATGGAGAATTATAGTAACCAAGGTGACAAATCACCATTGAGGGATAACGGGGCAGGGATGCAGGTCCCAGTGAAGACTGGACAACCAAGATGTGTTGTGCAGACATTCGCTGCAGATTTTGATTAAAAAAAAAACAAAAAAACACTGCACCCGCAAGTAGTTCTATGTAATTAAGACTCTTAATACTAAATTAAATTAGATTTCGGAGTGAAACACGATAATTATATAATTTATATTGACGTTAGGGGGAATTCTGTTTAGGTGCTCTGGTTGTCTGTAGCATAAGGGCAGGTCTTCGTCATTAACTTGCCAAACTTACAGAGTTATGGATGGAGTTATATATACATATCAAGTGTGAATGTATATCAACAAATTCCATTAACAAGTACAATTATATATTTGTATATCCACACACGCACGCACGCACGCACACACACACATACATATATAATAGTCATGTATACACGCACGGGATTTGTCATTGGCAGTGTAGTCCTGTAGTCGGCGCTGTGCTTTGCATACCCACTAAATAGCTGGCTGCACGCCGGAGAACAGGCATGTTCACTTAACCTGTCTTTTGAAGTAAATCACAGATTACACTGGTACACGCTCACATGATTAGTCATGAATAGATTACGGTGCATAGTTGCTGTATGGCTGTCAAATAACTTTACAGTCTATTCAGCTCCTGGATAAACAGAAGTGTGTTTATTTGCTTAGCCATCAGGGGTGGCACTTGTGTTTAAGGATTAAAGACATGTCTTTTTCCCCCCGACTGGAACCGTACCAGTGTAGCGCTACCTCGTACCGACAGCAGGGGGTGCAATTGGCCATCCGATAAGGCACATGGTCTCAACAGATGAACCACGATGCCATTAACGCATCTCGCTTGTCCGGACAGTATATACAGCAATAAAGCTGTGCATATCTAGATTTTTATGCCCACTGTTATTACTCTAAATTAAAACGAACATTATATCGTTTTACTCCTAATATTGTTAATACACATCACAGTTCATTTAAATTGTTTAAAATAAAATAAGCATAGTGAACGACGCTTATACAGGTACGCCTGTACAGAATATTAAATTCTCGGAATTTATAAGATAGATAAATGATCATTTTAATCGGATAGTTTTAGTAAGTGTTCGTGTTTTACTTTTGTCAGTAAGTTATAAAAAATGTATACCTAATGAAATATAAATAACTTAGGATGTAAAAAGGTCTAACAAGTATGAATGCATAATGCATAGGCAGTTCAAAAATTTAAATGCAGTTCTGAAATATATTTGTGGTTGGTAAACAAAACAAAAAAAGCTACACACACCAAGCTTTTATCAACTTGGTTATATATTCTTAATACCATTAATGGCTGTTTTATGCAGAAATGTCATCATCATGCCACACTTGCCCTACTTCCCATCCTCTCACATCCTCTTCACACCTCTAATGGCACCTAGATTCCAGGTTCCAGCCTGTAATCATTCCTAGGTTACTATCTCCCAGTTACCTTCCAGTTATAATCATAGATGTGGTGGATCTCCTGTGAGTGATCGTTTATGACCTCTGGGATCGACTGGTCATAGACATCAGCTTAACTCTGAGCAGCTGGTGATGGTTTGCAGTAGAAAATGCGGAGATGTACGTACACATGCATTTATAATGCAATAGTCAACTCTGTTCTCTATGTTTCAGAATTATTCATTTCATTACACATTCCACCTTCTGGTATACTTATTTTTTTGGTTATGTTTATTTATTTATAGTTTTATTCAATTAATGTTTGAACAAGTCAGTGTGGCCCCAAAAAGTGTTTTAGAATAAAGAATGGTGTCCGCGATAGACAGGTGTTTCTGATAGGCCCTATCAAAATTTCTCTGTGTATGAATGTCAAAAACAAATCTCTCTTTTTAATTTTTTTATTTTTTGTATATCGTTAATCACTTACTTTAGCCATCAAAACAAGCAGAATTAAGTTCTCCTAGGACAATTTTGAAAGGGTCCAGAAAGCCATAATATTCTTCGGACTAAAGGAGACAAGAGGTGCTCTGTGGCCAGCATAAATTAGAAGGGAGCATATTGTGCCCCAGCGTTGGCGGAAATCTGCCCCGAGAGCGACCTCTTCCAAACCGCCATGCCTGTGTGACTTGTATGAACCAGTTGCGATTCACCAGGCGTGACCGAGGCTTAAATTACCATAGTCAGATGAGAGAGTAGAGCCGTGCTCAGAAGGTCCATGGGTCAGCTGGTCAGCTGGGGACAGGTGGGCTTGAGAGAACAGCTCCTGAAATCTGAGCCATGAACCCCCAACCCCCCACCCCAACTGCCACCGGCTCCCCCTTTCCCACATGACACGAGTTCTCCTTTTATTGGCCACTAGATGGCAGTGAGAATCAAAGAAATGCCACATGACACAGAGTACCCTTACGTTGCCAGTTGGAAACCTTAAGGCTAAAGCACTCCTAAAGAAAACCTATGATCTTCTTTCCACATAATTAGCCAGAGGATAAATTAAAGTGTTCTTAATAGAGGTGGTAAATGATAATATTTTAATACCTCCTTAAAATACATTCACTCTAGTAATAGATACTGCAGTCTTTAAAGAGGGAAATGTCACCAAATCTACCATTCATATAATTTGAATTATAAATCAGAGAAGAGCAGACTATGTTCTAAGTTAATGAATATTTAAAGAGTTTACAGATCAGCATATTCACAATAGTAGAATACTAATTTCCTTCTCTGTTTCTGATAAGAGGTTAAACAGAACGCTAACTGCATAATTTATTTCCATTTCATTTTTTACCTTTGATAATCTTTTTTTTGTTGCTTGACTTCCGCGTATTATACTTTTATCAAAAAAGCACGATTCCCACTGAAAAATTAATGTATAGCAAGATGCTGAATGCAAATGAGGTGGCACGTAGGTGCCTTTATTTTACATTAGAATAGAGTGCCTGAGACTTTCACCCCCCAATACACCCAACTCGCATATTCAGCATACCAAGTAAGACACGGTAGGGCGCTTGGTTAAAATATTCATTTTCAGCCTGCTCGGAAAACTTTTGAGGAATCGCCGGCAAGACGCGAGATGTTTCCGGAAAGCAGGTTGTTTGGAAGAAGGGGAGCAGGAGAATGAGAGGCAGCGGGAGGGAGATTGGAGGAGGAGTTTACGTTCGAGCCGGCGTTCCGCTGGTTATCATTACGGTCGGGGCCAGCGTCTTGGATTTTTATTCCGACCGTGATCGCATGTTCCTGCTCGAGAAAATCCGAGAGCAGGTGAGCTCACTCTTAAAGGAAGGGCAGGGGAGCGGTATGGGAAATCAATACCATGTAAATTATTAAGGACGCTGGATGTGCTGGCCTCCCACTGTCATGCTCCAGGCCGCGGCTCTGAAGGCTGCCGGGCGGACGCTGCCGCCGCCGCCGCCGCTCTCCTTCCCTCTCTAACACTCATTAGTAGCCCGGGTGCTAGGCTACCCTGTTAGTGGGGAAGGCAAGGATCACAGCGGGGAAGTGATAGCGCAGGATCTTCACATCCCAGTTCTGCCTCCACGCCGGCCTTGTCCAGCCTTTCCCTGGAAGCTCATTAGCACGTGCACTGATGCATAAGAGCCAGTCATTAGCTATGCCCCCCCCCTCCCCATTTCTTTCCCCTGACATTGCGTCTGATCGAGGAGACTAACTGCGGGTTTAAGAGACTCGAAGCCGGGGCGGTTCTGCTGGGCCTATATGAGTGGGACTCGCACACTGGCTTGTGACCAGGACCCGGAGACCATCTTCTTTCTTGTTCTTTGGCTTGTTTTAGGTGGTGGTCGTGTTGGTGGTGGGATGGGGGGGGGGGGTGTTTATCTTGGCTGGCAGTGAGATCCCCCCTCAGCTCCTGTTCTCTGACAAAGTCCTGAGTGAATAAGATCTCAGACTCTGCATTCTTCTGGGCTGTTGGGTGAATAAGATCTCGTGTGCGCAGCTCTGCCCAGCAGCAGAATGAGAGCCAGTCCAGGGGGCCTCCAGAGGATGCCCCCCCCTCCACCTGGTCCTCTTCCTCACATTATCTCACTCCCCTTCTCTCCTTTACGCCCAGCCCATCCCTCCCCGAGCCGCCTGATGAATGCTATCCTGCTCTACCCGTGAACTTCCGCCACTTCCTACACGCTAATAACGGGCAATGGCGCCATTCCCGTGCCCACTGCCGCTGCCACCAGTGAAATGAGGTTTTCTCATTTATTTAAGGCAATTAACTACAAAGCTGTCCCACTAGTCTTGCAACACTGACCTTTTCCAGCGTGTTGTGTGTTTGTATCCTCTTCTAATTAATATCGCTGCGGAAAAGTGGAATCGGGCCTTGTTTCAATTGAACCGTGACACGGCTTGTTTTTGCCGCAAACTGATGAATAGTGATGACCTCACGGGGATGATATGCGCCAGCTTGGGATGGAGGAAAGATCTTATAGACGTGTTTAAAATAGCAGGGACAGCCATGCTGGCTTTCGTCACCTTGATGTCATTTTTGTGTTTCTGGGGGGTTGTCCTTGTTTACAGGTTAGGGGTTTATGAGTTTTTGAAAGCAAGTAGTGTGTGATTGAATCTAGATTGAAATTCATCTATTCTTCTGCAAATGCTTATCCCTTATAGGGTCATGGTGACACTGGAATTTGACAGCAGAGGCAGAGTTTTGGGGTGACAGTCCATCGCAGGGCACACACACAATCCGAGGGTAGTTGTGAAGACACCCATTCACCTAACTGCATGTTTTTGAGCTACTGGAGGGAAACCATGCAGACATGGGGAGAACATGCAAACACAAAGGGGAGTGGGAATCAAAGCCCCGGCCCTGTAGGTGCGCATCGTCATTTTTCTGCCTACGGAGCCTCCGTGCTGCCAAGATAAGAAACGGAACATTAATTCACTCTTGGGCACAGCAGTTACCCAGAAATTGTGCAGCCACGTTGCATTATTAAACCCAGTTTTTTTTTTCCACACATTACTCCCTTTGACTTCCCCGCCGACCCGAGATCGCGATGCCGCCGCAGAAAGCCGGAGGTTGGGATTTACGGATCAGCCGCCTTGCCCGCGCCACATCGATCCGGCCCCACGTCCCGTGGCGTCGCGTTACCACGCACTCGCGCCTGCTGCCGGGACGCCTCAAAGGAGGGAGAGAACGATGATGAAACTTACTCGCATTGTCTTGAAATCGTCGACAGCGTTCTGACAAGTGACAGATGAACCTGTGTGCTTTACTCTCCTCTCCTTGGCAGAATCTTTTGAATGTTCTATCATTAAGGGATGCAATTTGAAATGTTATACACCAAACCTGTTAAAAAGCCCAGAAGTACATGCTTTTTTTTCCACCGATGAAGACTCTTGTCTGGCCATCTTAATGACATGTTGTTGTCCAGAGTACACCGCTGTACCCTCAGCTGAAAGTGTGTGTGTGGGGGGGGAATCTTGTTATTTTATAGCAGCAACAACAGAAACACTTCAGATTTTAATTGGGGGCTTGACTGAGTCTGTATTGCAGAGCCCCTGGCAGAGTTTAGTTAATATGCTGTGACGTTTAGCATGCAGGAAAGGAAGATCTGTTCGCTTTTGTAAAAGTTTACCGGAACAAATTGTGCCGGCTTAATGTGCCAGACTCTGGTAACGCCGGAGCCCTCCGTCCTAATTATTGCAGGTCCATAACTCACACGGGGCTCCCACTGGCTGAATCCGGAGCTGATTGTCTTCGGCCGCATCAGTCCAGGCCCTCGTTAAACCTGGAGCCAGACACGTCCTCGCTCGCCACTGCCATCGCCGGAGACTGCCGGCAATTAGCCGAGACGCGAGGGTGTGGAGGATTGGCAAGACGGGAGGAGGAGGCCAGGAGAGCCTGCACCTCGCACGGCAGCCTGTAACACCGTTATGGTGTTTGTTAACCAATCCCCCCCCCCCCCGGTGATTCACTCCTACGGACAGAAAACATGATTTACGTAACGTGAATCGATTCGGCCGGGAGACTTTTGGCAACGCTGACTCGCGATTCCAGCACCAGCTCTTTATCGGTTTAACTTGACACTAATGTATTTTTATTCCTGTTTAACCCAGGCAGTGATGAATCTTTCGCTATGGTGGGGGCTAGCTTGCCTTAATTTGTCTGGACGGTCGCACCGACACGCGGAGACCAATGTGATCGGCCGCCGTAAACTGCGATGGCCGATCAGTCTCCCTCCTTCTGAAGGGCCTTTTATCTAACGCATGTCATGTCTGCCACCGCCAGAGGAATCTCTGTGTGCCACCGCCCCTAGTAAATTATAACAGACATGCTGGAGCAGACCCCCCCCGAGCCCCTGGTTAACTGGCCACCATTTCATTGCCCTCTGGGCAAGCAGAGTGGCTGGGCATATGCAGGCCTGCGAATGGGGAGCAGTGTGGCTGGGTGTGTGCGGGCCTGTGCACGGGGAGGGGTGTAGGCGGGGTGTGCGGGCCTGTGCACGGGGAGCAGTGTGGCTGGGCATGTGCAGGCCTGTGCAGGGGGAGCGGTATGGCTGGGCGTGCGCGGGCCTGCGCACGGGGAGCGGTATGGCTGGGCGTGCGCGGGCCTGCGTACGGGGAGCAGTGTGGCTGGGGTGTGCGGGCCTGCACATGGGGAGCGTTGTGACTGGGTGTGTGCGGGCCTGTGCACGGGGAGCGGTATGGCTGGGCGTGCGCGGGCCTGCGCACGGGGAGCAGTGTGGCTGGGGTGTGCGGGCCTGCACATGGGGAGCGGTGTGACTGGGTGTGTGCGGGCCTGTGCATGGGGAGCGGTGTGACTGGGTGTGTGCGGGCCTGTGCATGGGGAGCGGTGTGGCTGGGATGTGCAGGTTTGTGCATGGGGAGGGGTGTGGCTGAGGTGTGCGGGCCTGTGCACAGGGACTGGGTGTGTGTGGGTGTGCACAGGCAGGGTGGTACTGAACTTACCAGTGGTACTGAATGTCCTTGCATGTGTGGGTGTGTGCAAATGTGCAAATGTAGGGAGGTGCGGCTGAGTGTGTGCGTGCATGCACATGTGATCACAGGGTGTGCACAGGGGTGCACATGTGGGGTCACAGTGTGTGTGCAGGGGTGCACATGCGGGGTCACAGGGTGTGTGCGTGCGTGCACATGCGGGGTCACAGTGTGTGTGCAGGGGTGCACATGCGGGGTCACAGGGTGTGTGCAGGGGTGCACATGCGGGGTCACAGGGTGTGTGCAGGCGTGCACATGTGGGGTCACAGTGTGTGTGCAGGGGTGCACATGCGGGGTCACAGGGTGTGTGCAGGGGTGCACATGTGGGGTCACAGGGTGTGTGCAGGTGTGCACATGTAGGGATGTGCGGCTGGGTGTGTGTAGTTGTGCATGTAAGGTGGTGCGGCTGGGTGTGTGCGGGCCCACAGGGTAACTGACAGACCAAAATCAGCACAGATCAGGTTCTCTTCACAAAGGGAGAGAGAACATCCTGCTATAACCTGTACTGTGGGATGTATTCTAATCCATTACCTTGATTGTGGAACAAACACCTGTGACAGGGGCAGGGGGAGAAGGGGTCCCGGCATCTAATGGGCAGGGTGCCACATTTGAACCCAGAGGTTGCTGCTCTGTGCTGCTAACAAAACTCATGTGGATGGTGATGGTGGGGGAGCTCATCAGAAAACAGTGTATCAAAACGGTCATCTGTCAAGGCCTTTTTAAACAGATTTTTTTTCCTGTAGCATGTGGAATATGCTGAAAATGCATGCTTTTGATGTAATTGAATACATCATTCTATACACACTTAAATAGGTTTCCATGCATCAACTGGATCTCTTTCCCTTCACAGCTGCTGTAAATCTATTTGACTTGGGGTTTTTTCACAGACTTCCTGAACGGGTGAGTGTAGTGATTTCACGTCGGTGACACTACAATGGAGAGCTTATACTGGTGGCCTACAGCATATGGATGTGTTTCTGTCAGTTCGCAGACCCATGGGATTTTTATAAAGGTGCCAATGAAATACATTGAACGCAGACTGTCCACAGGTTTGTGTTGCACGACAGTGGGTCTTGAGTGTTCTTCTATAGAAACCCTGTGTGGTGTCTGTCAGATCCCTCTGTGTCCTGCCTAAATAACAGCTTGTCCAAGAAAAACCAGGAGATGGCCTTTACTATGTTTCCTTGCCGTCATGTAACACGGGAAAACCCACAGGTACTTTGATCTAACCGCATGTCAGACAAAGAAGCTCCCATCCAAGGTTTAGATAAATTGCTAAAAATAGACCTGGCTTTGTTGTGAGGAAAATTTGGGTGGTAAAGAGTAGAAGTGTTTCGTGCTACTGTAAGGGAAACCGAGGCTCATGATGAACACCGCCTGCATGCTAATTAGCTGAGATAAACTGAAAGATAAATCACCGCCCCCCCCCGCCCCAACTCGCCAACTGTTCACACACAACAGCATCCTGGGTCCTTAATCATAGTAAATTACTATCGCAAAAAATGGTGACGCTAAAAATAAAAGAAAACAAGTACAACGTTACGTTGCACATCTAACACATATGCCGTTTCACATATGTGACTTTTTTCTCAGGAAAAATCTCAGGGAAAATGGTTGGCTAACGTGGGGCAGTTAATTGTAAACACACGCTTGTTAACGCACAAAGAAAACGATGGGCTGCGTCTTCGGAAAACTCTGCTTAATTGTACCGAAACATCTGGATGAGGTGTATAAATGCAAAGAAAATGCATGTATACGCAGATATATACTGACAGAAAAGCGCGATGGCGCTAGTGCATGGCATCCCTACTATATAATTTAGCTAATGCGTTTCCCCCTGCTCCCGAAAACACTTGCACATTTCCCAAATTTGCCGTCATAATCTCCATGACAGAAGACATTAATTATGGCTGTCAGTTGATTGCTGCCTCCTCACAACATCACTGATTAAAATTTCACACGTTACAATGACGGGCCGCGGTGCTACAAGCTGTGAAATTTACTCAGCAGTCAGTGGCTCCGGATTTTTTATTCTTGAGAGATTCGCGGAGCATTAAAAGAAAAAAAGTTGACTTATGATCCACGACAGCCGAATCAAATCCTTAAGTGCTCGAGAAAAGGCTTTAATTACATGCAAATGGTAATATATCTTAACAACATATTCATTAAAATGTTTCGTAAATGGAGGGAACAACAAAGCAATAAGTTCTCTCCTGATACGTTGGTTCAAATTTCATATTTGAGAAGTTTAATTAAGCAATAGATTATGTTTTGAAGGGAATGTTCAATTTAATGAATCCCCTGAGTAGACTGATAAACACTAAAATAGAATCAAAGCATTCATCTCTTTAATGGATGTGAAAATTAAGAATGTAAATGGTTCTGAGTATTTCTTTTCAAAGCTCATGGGAATGTTTGCTAGATAAAGATGGCATTCATGTAACCTGCATTATACATGTATTTTAAGCAGCAGGGATGCTATTTAAAGTGTTGTTTTGACATCGTTAAGGACGCTGTGGTGTTTACCAGTGGTACTAAATGTCCTTGCTTACCTGCACAAGAGTCATTTTCACAAGGCCTACCCTGTGATGTCCTTTTTAGAACATGCACCCGAATGCCAATCAGTGCACGGTGACCTCTGGGGATCCTTAACTGCATGGATGAGGGTCAGCAGCACATGGCCATTTGTGGTTGAGGCTCCCTCGCTGACCAGCACCAGCAGCCTTACATCCCATGTTGGTCCATTATTCCACAGCCGAAAAAGCCAAGCCACATTTGAGGAACCTCACCGATAAAGACCGAACGGGTTTTCAGAATTCCACACACAAGCCAACTTGGCTTGTCTCATGAACCCCTTTGTCAAACAGTACAAAGGACCCCAATGGGTCCAAAAACAGAATGTGGTGGAGGGGTGGCGGGGGGGGTGGGGGATGTCGAACATCCGCTCCTACAGCTTGTAGTGTTTGTTTATGTTCTGCAATGTTCACTTTATTGTGGATTCCACCAAGGCCACACGGCACCTGCTGTGCTCAGTGAGAGGAGATGCTCATGCCGACTGAGTGAAGGCCAGTTCCTATCAATCACTATTTCAAGGATCGGTCAGTGGCCATCAGAACATCTATGTCTTTGTAGGAGGAAGTAGCTTCTGGCTGGCTTTTTTTTTGTTTTTTACCGAAACATGCTAACATAAGCTACTCTATGTTGTCCAATTCAGGCCTCGTCTGGACTGTGTTCCGTGATGTCGATGGCTTGTTTTCACGGCTGCTCTTCTTCGCGAACGGTCTGTAGACCACTGTGCATTTGTTGTTTTTTTGTGTGTACGTTAATTTGTCAGTCTGACGCACTTTGCGTGAACGCGAACCTGCAAGTATTAGAGCGATGTCGAAGGCTGAAAAATAGAATGTTCCAGAATTTGTTTATTCTCAAGCATGCCAGAGACAGGATCCTAACTGAGAACAAAAAGAAGTGTAGGGAGAGCGTTGCCCTGCCGCAGCCAAAGAAGCCCAGATACAGTACATACACCTGCAAAACCACTCACAACATATTGATTTTTTGTGTCTGTGGACGTGAGACCCAACACTGTCTGTTTACATGATATCAGATAAACAGTGCAGTTAACTACAAACCGCCCACCCCCCTCTTCCCTGTTCCATTCGCCACTCTGCCCTTTTTACATCTCTGTCCCTGACCCGTTCGCGGCTCTAATTTCCCCAGTCGGAGTCGGATCAGGGCTGTGGGCCGTCAGCTTCATTACGGACAATGTCTGAAATCACCCCGGATAGTCTCCTGTGCGCTTCTGCACTGTGGCCACACCGGCTCATCATCATATAAATTTCGCAGCCATGATTGTGGTTGCAGGTGGAAATACATTAAGAGACTGAAACCGTTACCGACATCGGGCCGCGGGACTTTTATCGATTTGCGCTAAATTTCTTTAAACATTCTCAGGCATGCAGCCCCAAATTGAGGCACTGTCTTTCCTGCATTCGTCATATTCCTTCTACACAAATGACTATATATAAACAACAATGGAAGGCCAGTTAGATTTGACACTGGATGGTACCAAAAAAAAAAGTTTTGGACCCCTGATGGGACATTTGCTGCTTTGCCCCTTAAGACAGCTCAAGATGGTTCTGATATGTATGCTTCAGTAGGAACAGAGTAAATGTAAAATGTGACATATATTATATAAACCATCATATGACCAATGAAGAATATTATTGAAACCACTGTTTTTATGGTCCACATTGTCATAGAGTAACATAATTGCAGAAGGTGTTTTATATGAGCGATGGAAAGTGCTAAATCGGTGTGGAAAAAGTGCCTTTTTGTGGTCATCAAAGGGAATACACTATCCTGAACTTGTCATGAGCACAAGTTGATTGATTTACTGCGGGAGTTACCTCTCAGCAACTCAATTGTTCTGGAACTGATCCGTAACGTCTCTGTGTCAGAGAGGCATTCTGTGATTTTGCCCAGATCTCTGTCCCTTTGCTATGGATGCGCAAAGAATAGATTTGAGCCTACAAGCAAGCAAAGAGGGAATGAATGAAGCACTTGGGTAACTTGTACCAAATATCACCAGAAACCGGTAAACAGAAGCATGCTGAAATGGCACCAGGTTTTTAATTCAGAAATGTTATGTTTTGGGGAGAAAGCATCACTTTTGTTGTCAGTATTATTGCCTTCTCTCATTGGCTACTTCTCATCACCTTGGGTCCCTGGTGCAGTTCTATTGGCTGCATAAAGGAGAGGCGTGAGTGATTTATGTTTCAGAACAAAATGAAGGTGTTTACATGTGAAGTTGGAACTCAATGTGAGAAATAACAGAATGGAGCTCTAGCACTGGTGTCATTCAGTGCTTGAAGGGGGCTGGTACTCATGAGTACATGGTACCGGAGCCTCTCAGTATCTGCTGGTACTGAATAACAAGAGGAGTACTGGCAGTACCGGTACCTGGTGCTGAAAAACAAGGGGAGTACTGGCACCTGGTATTGAATAAAAAGCGGAATACCAGTAACTGGTACTGAACAACAAGGGGAGTATTCGTACCTGGTACTGAACAACTAGGGCAGTATTCGTACCTGGTACTGAATAACAAGGAGAATACCAGTGCCTGTTTTTCCCCACTTCAGCCACTGGTGTTACCCACCCAACATCTAACCGATGCCTATTCCAGGCAGTATAGGCTCACTATGATGCTACAAGATACTAGCCCATCACAGAGCACATGCTCCTCCGTACAGTTTAAAAACAGCAGTTAGCTGAACTCCATGTCTTTGGAACGTAGGGGAAAAGCATGAGGAGAACAAGGAAACTCCACACATAGAAGCACAGATAGATTCAAACCCTTAACCATGCAGGTGCACCACAACAGTGCTACCCACTGAGCAATTGTGCCAGTCTGTTACGAAAAGTTTTATATTTATATATTCCAGGCAATTTAATGCCACTTTAATTCCAGCCATCTAATCAGCTTTAGAATGCACAACATATCGCAATGATCCCATACTAATAACGGCTTAAGAATTCAAGTGTCTGCTGAATTAAAGCTCATTAATTGTGCACCGTAATTGAAAGGGATGCAAAGGCACGTGTAGATCTTGGCATTATTTGGAGGCACGAGGTTAGTCTGGTGGCTCAGCACGTGTAGATTAGTGCAGCCACGTGGCCCCCTGGAGTGCGGGTTTGAATTCGGCCCCGTGTGTGCGTGCTGCATTCTTTGCTTTTCTTCCCTTGCTTTGCAGAAATGAAATGGTGACTCCGATTTGCCCTTGGTGGTGTAGGGCCTGTGTGTGCAGTGAACTTGTGCCCCACGTTTCCCAGGACAGGGGCTGGACTACGGGAAGACGAATTGGATACACTGTGTTTCTGGAAATGAATAGACGGATGGAAAACCAGACCGTTCATCTGCTTCTGGACACGGGGCCAGAAGTATTGCTGCTTGCGTTGCGGTCAGCGTGGTTATGATGGGGCTCTTTTCTCTCCTCCTCCTAGGGGAAAGAGGGATTATATCTAAAATGCTCCCTCCCCAGCTGTGGGCTGCTGATGCAGGGCACGGATCCCGCCCCCCAGCCCCCCCCACCCCCAACCCATGCCCCAGGCAGAGTGGACGGAATCCAAAGAGGCGCTGGGGACTGAATTAATTGTGCGTCACGCTTGCGGTACGTCGGGGGCGTCTCGCTGGCGTGGTACGGGGCACCCGGCCTGCATCGCCTGAGTGGCTCACTGCTCCCCGCGGAGCCCTCCTTAGTGGCACCAAGAGGGGGCATGTCTGTGCGGCACTGGGGGTCCATCTGGCAGCGGTACGAGCCTCTGAAGTCAACGTGGCGGTTCGCCAAGGAGGTCTTGACGTAAGAACCTCTCTCCATTGAGGACGTTAAATCATTTCTGAGAAGATCTGGCTATTTGCCTGTATCACAAACATCCCTCAATCTCTGTCCATCCAAATATGTGACAAAAACTATCCAAAACAATGAATAATTACATTTTACTTGCTGAAATATGAACTTCCTTCCCATCTAGGGTGGCCTCTGCCTTGTGCCCTGTTCTTCCTGGGATAGACTCCAGGCCCACTGGGATCCTGTACTGGGAAAGCAGTTATGGAAGATGGATGGATAGATTTTTAAATATGCAAAAAAGAAAGTACGGGTTCTATCTGCCGTACCCATCAAGCCCTCTTGATGAAGACAGTGTGAGTCTGTTATGTCCCAGAAGGCAGTTCATCATTCTGTTTGGTACTGTTGGTTAGAAAAAAAGAGGTCTGTTAGCACTGAGCACGGCTCTCACCATGCAGGTGCTGCATTTGTCTTCCCAGCAGTAGCTTTTCACAGTCTTGCGAATAAACTGAGATGCTGAGGTTTTTAATTTTTTTTTAATTAGACTATTAAAGGTACACTCTCCATATTGAATGATGCTTTATTTATAAGTACAACTACACTGGAATGCTGCTTTTCACATATCCCGTCTTGCTCTCTTTTGAAACACACACACAGCTGAGAGTGAAGCTTTGGGTCCAAGCACAGGGTCAGGCCATTTATCCAGCATCATTGGAGGGTTAAGGGCCTTGCTCAAGAGCACAACTGAGATGCCACTATTCTGCTGAAGCTGGGGCTTGAACCGACGACCTTCTGACCACAGACACAGAGGGCTAACCCACCGAGCGGCACACCAGCCCGCAGTGAGACTCGTGGTGGTATCAGAGCCCTAGATGACGAGTGACTTACGGAGGGGGGTGTAAAAGGGGGGAGGCAGAATTCTCAGATACTGCGTCAGTCACATGATAACGTCAGGATCACAGACAAGCCAGGTGAGAGTGGCAGGCATTGGCGATTAGCCTCAGGCATCATGTAGAAGGACAGTGACGTGATGCGTGTCACTGCCCCCCCCCCCAGCCCCCCCCAGCTAGACGGCCGCGAGGCCTCCTCCCTTCGTCACGTATTCACCATCCCACACTCCGGGGGAGAGAGATATATCACCTCCACTTAAAGAGGCCATTCTGAACGGCTGTGTGACATTACACCTTCTCATAGCTACACAGCGGATGTCATGTATCGTACCAGCAGTAAAAATGGCATCCTATTCAGGCTGCTGCCCTGCCTTCATGAGATTGGGCCCAGACAAATCATGAACCTGTACTGCATGGTAGAAACAAATTACTCAAAGTGGCAGAATTCGGGTTTTATGTGGTCTGTGCTTATGAACTTTTTTGTAATGAAATGGAAAAGCAAACCACACTATTTGGTTCTTTAGTTTTGTCTATACTGCACATACAACTAATTCTACTAAGTATCTTATTAAGATTAGTCTGTACTCCATTTTGGTAGCAAACCACAACCAGTTCTGATATGTTTGTACATCCTACCAATGGAATGTTTAGAGTGAATAAAGGTTAGAATAAAGGTTAACTGATTTATTACTTCTGTGTTCTAAAACTGTGCTTTCGATGGATCACACAAAAAGAGTTTAGTTTCTATTTGCTGATGATCAGAAAACACATTTTGTACTTCAGTTGGGAAGGCTACATACATAGGTTTGCTTAAAAGTCAGCCTTTGCCTTTCATTTACTTCTATCCATGTTCCAGCTGTTTATCTTTGTCAGGCTCATGGGAGAACTTGAAGACTATCCCAGGCAACATAGGGGACAAGACTGGGGTAGAGCCAGGTCGTTCTAAAGTTACACAAACGCTATGGACAATTTAGAGATGCTAATTAGCCTAATTTTGTGTATTTGGGCTGTGGGAAGAAAATGGACTACGCAGCGAAACCTGAGCAACACACTAAGCGACTGATTTTCTTACTTACTTAATTACTAGGCCCATATACAGCATTCGTATAGTTTACCATGATATATACAGTGCAATTTATCTATAGGTATACTGAGGGTATGTGAAAACTGGTGACTCCAAGTAGTAGCTATTTGACAGTTTAACAGCTGCCTCTCCCTCCACCAGAGGTATGTCTAATGCTGTCTATGCACCAGCTCCATAGCTTCTGACTTAGCTACCTATACCCTTGACCGGTGGACAACACAGGCTGTGAAGCAAATACATGTCTCATCGTCGATATCATCGATAATCAACGTGCCAGCTGTCATTATATTTTTAATCTTCTTTTACACTCCTCTCTGCTCCCAGATCAGGAGCGTGTTTACTACCTTATTGGCTTGGTTTTCATAATGACAGAGGGGAGTCGGGGTATATTTCCTGATGAGGATGTAATGAATGCGGAGCGCAGTTCCCAACGTCTTGCTCAATAAGCATCAGTGCGCGCGGAATTTTATGTCCGAAATAATGAACAACTGTCCCAGGAGTGCCACTTTTACAACTTTTAAAAATTGCATTTAAAGGTTGTTCATTTGTAATATGCAGTGCTATATAAATTGCATGGTCAACCAAATGGAACTGAATGTAATTAAGACCTACACAAGGTTAATTTGGTCAGTAATGTTATTAAATAAGTAAATGGAAATAGTTTCTTTTCTAAACAGCAATTCATTAAACTACAGATACTGGAATAAAGTACTATGAAATTATACCAAGCATATACACATTAGCAGTCATTAGCGATAGCTTCAAGTATCTGTCTTTGCAAAGCTGTGGAATAATGGCACAAGGTGATATTTGAAGCCAAATATCATTAATCATCATTTTTGTAACCTTTTAACAAAACCTAATATTTGCTGAGCTTGTCTACACATCCCCACTTTTCCCCTGGTTATTTAGTCAAGGTCTTTAAATTTGGAGACACAATTTAAATAACAGGGGACAGTCTAGAGATAAACATTTCTCCAGGGGATACTTGCCAATGAAGCTGTTACAGGGAAAAAATCCAGAGATTACTTTAAAAAATGTGTTATTTCCGCCATATTTTACAATACTAATTTGTGTTTCCATTCTTCTTTTAAAGGATAATGGATGCTTATTGGAAAAAAAATCAAGGCTGTTTTTAAGTGATCTTTAGAAATGTGGTCTAGTAAGAATCTGAATTGTCACCCGTGTGTTAATGGCTGAAGGTAAAATACAAGGGACACAGAAATGTCTGAAAGCCCCCCTCCCCCCACTCTACGGTACCATTAATAAAGCCTCAATAAAATATATCCTTTGTCCAGTGTTGTAGTATTCGAGTCCAGGTCTTGGTCTCCAGACCACATTTTCACTTAGTAGGGGTGCGTTTCCCGTTAGCAGGGTATAGAGTTGGACTTATTAAGTTGCATGCTTCCAACTATGTAAGTTGCTACTGTAGTTAGTAGCTATGTTTTTGGGAAATGCACCCTCGGTCTGGTATTGGAATTGAAAGCATTTCTACACAGTTTTGAATTGGTATTGGACTGGAGTGTCTTGGCAAGGACTCATAATTTTAAAACAAGATGCAAGACTTTTTGCCACTGGCGATAAACTTTCTAATTTCTCCTACTCCACTCAAAATTATACACTTTAATAAATAAAATACTGTTAAGAAAATGCAATTCATCTGTTATTTACATCCATTGTATTGACTATATGCCGCAGTTATTTTATTTATCTTTGAAAAGACTTTCCCGGAGTGAAACACCACATTGGAAATCCCTTCAGAAAAGACAAGACGTCGGTATTCATCTTTATTTGCTTTGGCTACATTAATCACAAAAGTGGTTTTCTCACTTGCAAGCACACTCTACTGTACAGCAAGCTGTAAACTGCTCAGTCTAATGGACATTGTTAGAATCGGAATGAGCGTGATAGTTCTACTCTGAACTTCCTGCGAGTTATGCAGGTGTAACGTTATGTTAAAAGCTGTTTTATGACATTTCCTTCATTGATTCCCCTTATCCTTACAGTACATTATCAGCTTTGCACATATAACGTCCTGCTAGTATACATACCATAAATCATTTCTCTTTCTTTATTTTCCATTCTAAAACAGTGGATGCTGGTTATGCTGTTCTACATCTCAAATAAACAGCCATCATAACCAGTGAAAACTCACCTTGACTTATTAGTACTAGAACTCACACAGACACACATCTTTCATCCTGAAATTTGATCAGTGGTGAAATTTGGCATGGTGTTGGATATTTGTGACGAGATACTAATGTTTGAGATCAAAGGACTGTCATGCTTAAATAATTCAAATTTTACTTTTAAACATTAGCAGGGCTGATGATTATATTAAATAAGTATAATTAAGGCTATGATTTTGATTTTTTTCTGGTCTCGGCCTCCACTTGGTCTAGACCCTCCCAAAGTCTTGGTCTCGACCCCCCTCCAAAAAATCTTGGTCTCGACCCTCCCCAAAGTCTTGGTCTTGACTCAGTCTTGACCCCCCCAAAGTCTCAGCCTTGACTCGGTTTCGACCCCCCCAAAGTCTCAGTCTTGGCTCGCTCTCAGCCCCCCAAAGTCTTGGTCTTGACTCAGTCTCGACCCCCCCAAGGTCTCGGCCTTGACTCGGTTTTGACCCCACCAAAGTCTTGGTCTCAACCCCCTCAAAGTCTCAGTCTTGGCTCGCTCTCAGCCCCCCAAAGTCTCGGTCTTGACTCAGTCTCGACCCCACCAAAGTCTTAGTCTTGACTCTGATCCTTCAAGATTTTGTTCTACAGAACTGGATGTGTTATAGGTGGTTTCTTACCCCTCACTGCTTTTGTGAAAGGTCAGAAAACCTCCAAGATTTAGAAGGACAGACACTTTATTGGTACTATAAACATGATTTTCTGACTTAACTTTAGTACTCTAAAGTCAAGATATTTAGGGATGGTGACCTGTTTTTTATAAACCTAAAACTGCCTGACCCCCCCTCACCTTTTCAGTGAAAAATTGCTCTTCAAACAGTGCAATAAAATTTAATAAACACATGGAAATTAGTCACCTAATTTGTGATATAAACATGACTGAAGACTGGCTTATATACACTGCAGCTGGCAAACATGCTGACCTTCCTCTATTTAGAGATTTAACATTTTAAACTGATCCTCAACTTATGCCTTATTTCCATATTTCTGGGAGGAGCTTGCTGGGCATGCAGTTTATCCATCCATCCATCCATCCATCCATCCATCCATCTGTCTGTCATCTAACCACTTTTCCTGGTCAGGGTCATGGGGGGGGGGGGGTCTGGAGCTGATCCCAGGCAGTAAAGGGCAAGTGGCTGGAGCACATCCTGGGAAGACACTTAAGCATTTGCATAGTTCTAAATATTTTATTATGCTAGCAGTAAAGGGCTGTTTACAGTGAAAATGCCCCAGAAGTTAACAGGAAAGTAAATCAGCACAGGTAATAGCACATGTCATAATGTTGACTAGCAAATAGTGAAGAATATATATATATATGCTGTATATATTTTCACTGTTTCCCCCATAAAGAATGGGTCTTTGAGCCATCGTTATTTTCAATATACTTATTGTTCTTGAATTTAATGATAATTGCACAAGATTGTAAATTATTGATGTTTATTATCGCATGGAATAATTAAGCCAGCTGAAGTGTTTTCTTTAATAAAAAAAATCTTTGTTGTAGCGATTGAGATGCAATTATACCTTATTGCGGGACTCCCTGTATAATGAGCTGTCCTGTTCACTGGCCATCCGCTGATTGGTTACCAACTTCCTGCATTTAAACTCCAGCAAATTGGGCCAGTTACCTTCCAGGCGATTATGAGGTAATCGGAGTTATCCTATCTTCTGAGATACATTTAGTTCCATTTTGTTTCCTAATTTTAATAATAAATGATCTATGCAGATTTTTTCCCATTCTTGACTAATGAGAAAGCACATATTGCATTATTCAGCCATTATAATTTAGATAATTTGTACAAGAAAAATAAATTTGTGTATGGCTGAAAAATGAAGTACTGTTGTTATGTTTTATCTATCTATCTATCTATCTATCTATCTATCTATCTATCTATCTATCTATCTATCTGTCTGTCTGTCCTTCTGTCTGTTAGTACTGTTTGTACTTCAGTGTAAAGTGTGTAACGCAGACCCATTATGATTGTGAAGTTAATTAATGTTAACTGAGTATTGCTATTGACATATTTATGGTATTTATAATACCGTAACACATACGTACACATTCATTGCATTGAATTCCTCTTATTCAGACACCTAGACAAATCAAAAAACAGGATTTAGTAAAGAGGACGAATCACTTCCAACACTTGATATTAAATTTTTATTTCATTTTCCCCCATTGCACACTCGTTCCACTTTGTGCAAATACGCAAGACAATGTGTATATAAATAAATAAGTAAAACAGGTTTAGTTCAGGTGCAAGTGTGCCGTGTAAGCTAATTATCAATCCTGGGAGGAGGGGCTGACCGGTCATTGTCTACAACTATTTATGCTCTAGAGACTATTATAACTTGTGGAGTGGGCTGTCTTGGGGGGGGGTCCCGGGGGAGCCTGCCACGCAACCCCCGGAATAGCTGACACAAATTAGGAAGCCCAACTCTGCCCGGACGGCGCACAGCGCAATACCATTTTAACTGTTATGGGAGCTAATATATAAACGCTTTAGGATTCTGGTCATGCCAAGAATAGCAATGAAAAGGACAACGAGACAATAGCCTCGGACCGGACTGTGACAGGCTAATTATTGTGCCTTCATTGTAAAATCTCTTTACATAGATCATCTGGAAAGTGTAATTAAAAATGCATTATAGATTATTTTTTATTGAGGCAATTAAATTAAAAAGCAAAAAAGTAATTAAGCGCCTAGGTAATAATAATAATAATAATAATAATAATAATGTTGGTCAACAGCATTTATTTGAGGAAGGGACTGTTTGGTTTCATTGTAATGCTGCGTGCATTTGTACCGATGGTACCGTCGTTTGATAGATGTGTCACACAGGAGCTTCAAATGAAAGCCAATTAAGTTTATAATGTCAAACTTTAAACAGAAATTAGTTACAGTATTATTATGTGAAAGCTAATTGCAGGCAAAACGCTGTGATGATTTACATCAATGGGCTATTTTGGCATATTAAGCATTTGAATACTCTCACAATTTGCGCCACCCCACTTCCTAATTACGTTTAAAGGGTTGTCTTATCAGCACTCTAAGAGTACTTCGGATTATCGGCTTCTGGGGCTAGGCAGGTATAAGGCTAAATTGTGTGTGTGTTTTTTTCTTTGCTTTTCTCCCCTTTCAACGGCGTGCGACTGCATCCTGCACAAAGAGAAAAGGAAGAGATAATTTCTCAGGTTAAACTCCACAATCGCTTTGTTAAAAAGGCAGAATGAACCGTTGCATTATTGTGTTCCTGCTTTGTATTCAAAACCAGGCCAGCGGTGGGGGGCTGGGGGGGGGCGGCATTCAGATCCACTTGACACGGAGAGCAGCCGATCTCTCCTGCAAACACATACATGTGGTTGACACATCAACCACATTGATCCTCCGATTGTGGCAGGTAACTGAATTCAGATGATATGTTAATGCTGGCGGGAGACGCGCCGGCCCTTTTTAGCATATCTAGCAATTTTCCTCCTCGGCCTTATTGTTATTCTACCCGCACAGTTCAAAACAGTACAATAGTAATGTAATTGTCGAGTAGAAAAAAATAATAAATTTGCATTTTCTTTTAAGGTCAGATATAGGGTGTGATGGAAAAAAATTAACCCCTGTCAACAGATGTGAAGGTTTCTGTATGCTAAATTAAGCGTTCAGCCTGTCTAACGCCCAAGTGAAAATATTATTTATACAATGTAGTATACTCACAATTATATTCTATTAATGAATGTAATTATATTGATTTGCTCTGTCCTTAACATCAATGACTTCAATTAATGGAGGTTTAATTCGGGACGAGAAATGATTGCAAACAGTACTAATAATGAAAACGGCAGTAACTCTATGTCCGCGACAAAGAGTGCTTCGAGTATAAATTTATATTCTGCGGACATCGGTCGCCTGGAGCTAAACTGTCTACAACAGCAATGAAAGCCTTATCCACAGGTGTACAATCAGCAACATAAGTAATAGTGCCTTTATCCCGAAGTCGAGATCGTCTTAAAGGTGCCGGACATCGACAATAGTTCTCAGCTTTAGCTAAAGAAAAACTTTCGTTTCGTAAACCTTTTTATAATCTTCTGTGAACTTTTATTTTTCTAGCGGCAAAAGAAACTAAATAATTCAGAATGTAACAATTAGTTGTGAAATTATTATTTGCAAATGAATGATACTGAAAGCAAATTATATATGCTATAATGTGTGTGTCTGTGTGGGGGGTGTCTATACACACACACATACACGCATACACTTAAGTAATGCATGGAATTAAAAATATACATTTTATTGTGCGCCATATAAGTGCTTTTTTGTAAAGTACCGTGTTTCCTAATGCTTTGTGTCCATTGTTTTACATTGCTGTGTGGTATATATGTAATTATGTCATTATGCTGTGAGTGTATTGGACATAATTGATGAGTCCATATTGCATGCATAGTTCTACTGATGAAGCTAGAAAACTCATCCTGGAAGCCAATGTTTTCAGGCGACCTAAGGGGTAGGCAGGCGTGTCCAGCAGAGTTGGAATTTTACAGATGAGAGGTGCCCCCCCACCCCCACGCCACATTCCCTGTGTCTACTGAGATTTAGCATCCATGTATAAAATCACTAGCTTCTCCCTGCACATTCTGCATCCTGGGCTAAACCAGCAAGTTGACGCGTCAGCAGACCTCAGGCTAACCTGACACTAACCGCAATGCCACTAGCAACGGCAAGTGAGATGCCCGCATCCCTCATCTCTTTGTGCAGGAGTGGACCGGATACCGTTTGTGGTATGGTGCGTGACTCCCTCCCTCGTGTGAGCTGGGGGCCGCCCTGCTCCCGCGTCGGCTCGGCTCTGCCCTGACCACTCGCGGTTTTGCCGACTTCCTCCTGTCATTGAGGCTGTAGACAGCAGAGGGCAGCTTGAATACATAAATACGCAGGCAGCTCTTGCCGGCAGGCGGCTGCTGCTCGTATCCGGGCGTCGGCACCGGGCTTAACTCGCTTCGCGGCCGTCGGATTAAGAGAAACTCTCAGTCCCTTTTTTTTTTTGCAAGCAATGAAGGCCTCCATGTCCTTGTCACAGATAAGCGAGGAGAAGCAAATATATTGTGCAGGGGCTTAGCAGGTAACGCTGTCGCCTTGTACCTCCAGGGTTGTGGGTGTGATTCCTATCCCCGGCTCGCGGCGTGTGGAGTTTGCGTGTTCACCCCGTGTTTGCGTGGGTTTCCTACTGCAATCCAAAAATATACAGCTTTGGTGAATTGCCCAGAGTGTCTGTGCCCTGTGATGGACTGGCATCCCATCCCAGTTGTTTGCCATCTCATTCTCAGTGCTTCCTGGGATAGACTCCAGGCACACTGTGACCCCATATTGGATAAGTGGTTATGGAAGACGGATGGATAGATGAAGTTTTAGTTACTATTTTAGCTATTAAAAATATCCTGACAGGCCCTAAGAAAAACAGACGGCTAATTCAGCAGTTTAGGAAATAAAGAAAGGTGAGAAAGAGTCAGACGAGGAATGACCTAATTTAGCTTATCAGTCAAGGGATGCATTTAAGTGGCTGAAGGATATACTGCATCAGCATCAGCCTGTGATACAGCACTGGAACAGGATGTTGTTTGTCCCACTCTATTCAACACTCAGGAAACAGCATGCCCCCCCAAGGCTGAACAGGGAACCCCGCCCCCCCCCCATCCCAGCCTACTGCCCCCAGAGAGCGCCTCCATGGATCTGCTGGCGTGTGCACACTCTCCGTCACTGTCACGTGCGTGGTCCTCTGTCCCTCTCTGAGGTGGGGGGGGGGGGGGGGGGGGCCAACCAAGGGCAAGATTATACACAAAAGGAAACCCGACCCGTTAAAAAAAAAGGGCCGCGGGGGGGGGG
>JAODLD010000001.1:45226306-45237770 GCA_026781065.1 Mormyrops boulengeri
CCCCCCCCCCCCCCCCCCCCCCCCCCCCCCCCCCCCCCCCCCCCCCCCCCCCCCCCCCCCCCCCCCCCCAACCAGAGGCCTAGATTATCCTCCTCAGGAATCCCTCCTCTTTAAATACACAGGGCAGAGGAGGCTGGGGAAGTGGCAATCATTTGCCGGGGGGTGGGACCCCATGTGGCTCTCCCATGCGCAATTAATATCTCTGTGAACAATTCACCAGTTATTACAATCATGCTCTTATAGACAATGTATCTTTCTCGATCAGGTTTCACACCTGCCCCTGCTTTACAAAATGCAAGAAAAAAGGCAATACTTCTGTTTATCAGTCATCAGTCTTGTAACCCATTAACACTGCATCACATGCAAATCACAGGTGCTGCTCTTGGGTCCCGCTTTTTCCCCCTGAGTTGTATGGATGCCTGAATTACAATGTTTAACTAGCCTTAAAGTGGGCAGAAGGGCATTGCCTATAAGCTACAGCTGTATATTTAATGAAAATCAATAACCTAAAGATACTGATAAATCACACGATACTGATTAGTGCTTTTTCAAACTAGCTACCTTATACGATGTAAACCAGTATTTATTATCATATATAGTAATTATGCCATGTATAATATTTGATATTTTATTATATATTATATAAGTGTATGTATATGAAGTACAGTCAATCCCAATTAAAAAGCGAAAACACCCAAACACAACTGCTCAAAGGTCAGAAGTCAATGAAAAAGAATAAGTGTTCCTTCTATTAATTATTCCCATAGAATCATCCAAATTGGTTAACCCCCGTGATTTTTAATCAACAGTCTGCCCCCTGCTTTTCTCTTTCAATAGCAGAGCTTCTCATCAGGGCAGACTGGTCAATTGAATTTTGACTCTGAACCAAGCCTGGCAAAAAAAAGGTAAAAGGCTGTTTTTTGTTTAATTGGACTTGGAAGTAATTGCTGATATTAAGGTCTTAACGGAGGCACAATTGATTTGATAGCTCCACCATTTATTACTCCAGGGGGCGGCGACAGGGGCGGCACGCAGATTACAGCACGTTCGGGGGCGGGGGGCTTCCGAGGAGGGGTGTTTGCCTCTCGCTGGGGGAAAGCCGTCCCCGTGTGCGCCCCTCAGTCAGGAATGTGGGCAAACAGGTGATGGGATAAATCTTAATTACGAACGCCACCCGTGCTGGAGAGAGACAACTGACTTCCTCATTAGCATTCAGCTGAAAAACGCTGGAGAATTTGCATATGGCCGAGTGTCTGAAAGGTAGATGGAGAGAGTGCGGCGCTGGGGGGGGTGATTGGGGAGAAATAAAAAAAAAAACTGACTTATGGCGACATTTTCATACAGAGACATATCCATGGACGGTGAAGAAACAAAGGGCGACAAAATAAGTTCGGATTTTTGTTTACACGTTGTGACGACGTGTAGTCACTCCCGAGAGGAGCTCTGTGTTGGACGTGCTAGGAAAGGCGCTATATACGAAACGAATCTCATTGGACTGAATTGAACATAACTGGAAAAATTATGCATGCAAATGAGGAGGCTGTTATACATGCCTATTGATGGTCAAAATTCATATATATTTTGGATAAATGGTTAAAATTCTGTATTTACCTGGAATGGTGCATTTCACGGAATGGTGTATTTTATCTTGTGTATAGTGCAACAGCATAGGAGAGAGTTCGATATGGGGGGCGGGGACTTAATCATTTAAATACAAAGGTCTGTGTACTGGAGGGTGGGAGGAGGACTGGGTGAATCCAAATTAAACATTGGGTGCACACGTACCGGGGGCGGGGAGGGGTTCCTATGGCCCAGGTCCTCTGCTGTGAATGAAAATCGAATCACCTGATAATGGAAAGCACCTACACATGTATACATTTCACATGTCCTGTCCAAAAACATGCACTGACCATGCTGTGCTTCGGAGAACAAACATAGCTTTCAATGTCAGCCTGTAATAAAATCTGCCAGGGAGTCATACTCACACAGATTGTTTTATAGGAGAAAATAAGGCTGAAGGAGCGATTTGATTAGAAGACAAATCCTTAACATGTGTTTGCAGTCGCTTAAAATTAACAAGTAATGTAAAAGGTAAAGGAACCTACCTCCAATTCAAGTTGATTAGACTTAAAATAAATTGACTTAAAATTTTTGATCACTAGTTAGACACAAGTGGGAAGTCTTTGCCAAGACGTTTTTTTTTATTTTTTTCCACTGCTTAAATGGGCTGGATATATTCACAATCTAAATACGTACTTATTAAGTTCTCAGACTTTAATTTTAAAGGATTTTATAATTAACAGGAAAGCCAAAGCTTTTATATGTCACATTTATTGTAATATTATATCTGCAAAATTCAGCGGTGGAGCGGAATGATGTGAGTTTCATAGCTTGTATGATAAGAGGCTTATGCACTGGGAATCTCAATGTAGATCATCGGACAAACGTCTTCGGTGGCCACTCGTGAAATTGCTTTCAGTGCCTTACACGGGACTTAGTTAAAAGATATCTTTGAACGAGAAGCAGTTTTATGTGTCACAAAAGAAGGGGCTGATCCAAATGAACTTAATTCCCCTCTGTTTAATGAACGCTTAACTTCCCTGTATTGTCCGGACGCTCTTACCTAAAATCACGTACACAGCCGCAGCAAAAAAAAAAAGGGAAAAGCCAAGGATATGGGGAAACTTTTGGTTTTTAGGGGAGCTACTATAGAACACTTCCAGGCGATTCTCCTCTTTTAATACAGAATATGAATAATTATACAGCGGTTTGTGTCTGCCCTTCAGTAGGGATTGCTCATTCCCATAAATATTGACAGTGTTGCGGCGGTAAGGATTAATGCAGTAACCTCGCAGTTCGTTTGACGAGGCTGAGGTAAGGAGCCGTGGATGACTGAGAAACTGAAGTTTCGACGCCGGAAAAAACTTTACTTTTTGGGGACCTGGCAGATGCCACAGATGGCAGAGCAAGCAAAATGAAAATGAAAATACACCTTTGGGAAGACAAAAAAGCAAGGTCGCGTATACAGAGACATGCCAATATCGGCCGATGTTATGAGGAATGTTAGAAAGCTATACATTTTTAATCATCATATTCATTCTTATATCAAGATTTGGAATGAATTTTGTTTATGCCTAACCTAGGTGTGGTAGCTGTGGCCTTTGGCGCTATACAGAGGGTGACATTGTGCTGTCAAGCAACGAAACAAAAATAACATAATGATTTCTGGACTAAAGTTAAAAAAAGAGTCGTCTGAGGACGCACCTGTGTTGATCACCCCTAGAAGGGTGCCACAAACGTCGGATTTTCTCTGAATAAACAGATACATTACTTATGCTGCTTCAATATCACATTCTGTGTGTTTGAGTGAGAGTAGGACACAGCGAGCGGACATCCCACTTGGCGGTGTGGCCCCTCGGTGTCATCGGCGAGGATTAGCTGTGCCGCCCTGGAACCAGCGTGACCTCTGCTTTGCCGAACTTTCCCAACTCAAAACTTTGGAGAAGCTGCCCCTTAAAGAAATGGAGTTAAATCCAAAGCTACGATCAGTCAGTAATTTTATACGCACTGCTAAGTCAAGCTATGGACTACGCAATTTAATCAGACTGCTGCACTTGTCCCAGTATACATGAACGATGAATCGGCATGAATCGATTTTTTGATCGAAGTATGTTCGACTCCGCTACAATGGGTAGTTATATGGCTCTCTTCAGCTTGTTAGTATTGCGCTTTTTCTGTTTCACCTATTACGTCACAGACGAAAAAATGAACAAAAATAGTGAAAATGGGTGTGTGGACAAATAAGTGACACGAGCTTTAATTGCGATCTGGACGGAAGAACATAAACAACAAGATCAGGATCACTTAACAAGAAACAGAGTATTTTGACAAATATACGATGGCAGCACGGTATTGGAAATTTTTCAAATATTGCAATGTGATTTTTGTTGTAATTAATATTGGGGTATTTATGAAAAGAAAAAGGAGTAGATTTAAACAGCAAAAATGAAAATGATTATGATTATCTCGGAGAACGCGTGCAGTGCTCATGCAAAGCAGCGGAGGTAAAGTTTAAACTGATTTTTAAGCATATACTAGATAACCTTGAAAAGGAATAATAATTAAAACGGCAAAACTTGCTTTTTTTCCTATGACAGAGTAAACATGTTTTAGCGAGACTTAAACTCCCTGCAGTATAATATCAGTACCAAATTGAAGGAAAGAAAAATCCTGATCTTAATCTATATGGCTCTCTTCAGCTTGTTAGTATTGCGCTTTTTCTGGTTCACCTATTACCTATAAGTGATGTAATAATTGGATGGATGTGCATAACATGCCGTGTTGGTATTAATATCGCACGTTGCCTGGGGTTGTGATTATGCCAGTGGAAAACAAACACCTTGAAATACCGTACTTGTGGTACCTTCTTGAAGTACCAAAAGTACGGTATCTGGTGTGGTGGACAAGCGCCCTTTAGTTGAACAGTGAATTGGACAGCTGTACGTCCTCTGCTACTTCAAGCTTCTTTTGTGTTCCAGCTAGGAGGTACCGGGAGGGACTGTTGAGGCATGTGCAGAGCACCTAGATCAGTTTGAGTCTGATTGGACGTTTACATCGACTCCCAATCGCATTACCTGGGTGTCTTAATCCGAGTAAGAGAAATTCGATATCAGTCAGACTCACATGTTTACATGTACTTCAAAAGTTAGGTTTTAGTCGGACTAAGGCAATAATTCGATTTTCTTAGTGTGCGTGTAAATGTACTGACTCAGTGTGAGGCAGGAGATAATCAGAGACGTCAGTCGTATCTCAGACAATTAGAGCCCGGATGACGTTCTACATCACAATGAGGGCAAATGTGATTAAAGTGTCAGACTCCTTGAGTTGCTACAGGCAAAGGGAATAATAAAAAATGACCAAATATGTTCTGAATTGATGTAGTTGATAAGTGCAGTGATGGCACCTGAGATTCTGAATACGCCTCTAGCTGCAGGAATGGTTTATAGAAGGGATATAGACATTAATATGGATTTCATGCAACTCATTCGCAAATTCGGTGAACGGTTTGGCCGTGAACTCTTTCTTCTCGTATCATTGCGGTTCCGTCGTCAGAAGACACGTGTAAACTTACTTTCAGTAAGGCTTCTTTTAGGCTGTACCAAAAGCATCTTAAATTTAAATGATATGAAGGTCTTAGAGGCTATGCATGGCAATTTTAAGGCATTTTATTTTATATTTTCATAGCTCTTTGGAAGGACATGGACTCTTTTGGTGGATATATCCAGATACTTAGCAATTTAGCATTTCATTTGCTCTGATGTGTATATTTAGTTAAGTAAATAAACATGATCTAATCAGATCTTATGATCTATGACGAAGATGTGTTAAACATGATATCTTTAACATGTTATTACTTATAGATCTAAATTAAGAATTTAATTAAATTCCCCTACATTTAGACCAACTGCAGACTAACTAAAATTAACAAAAGCAATCGCACAGGATATGTTATGGTAGGAACCTTATGAGTGTTTTTGGGGGAGTTCTTCGTAATCCCCCAGAATTTGCATTGATGGATACTTAGAAAAGACCAGAAAGAGGAATATTAAATCTGCAGCAAGTGCAAGGAGGCGTGTGATTCCACTGGACCGTAGATGGCACGAGAGTCACTTGTCAGCCTCGTCGGTATGCTGCAGAAACTGCAGAAGCTGGATTTCAGCCTTGTGTGAAACATACTCGGCATTATGGCAATAGGCGATTTCCTCGAGCTGGAGCACCCGGAGAGAGTGGCCCGTCTCGCCGTCCTGCCTGCCACGCGGGCACACGCACGCGCCGCCAGAGGTCAAAGCTGTCACTCTGAGGGCACTCTCACATCTCAGCTTGCTCCGTCTGAGGCAGGAGTGCCCCCTCTGCTCGACCAGATGTTTCCAATCAGTCGGCCTTCTCCCATTGTGCTAGCGCGCCGCTGGTTCGGGGTGGGCTTAAAAAATGCCCATCCTAAACGGCAGTGCCTAACAGAATGGTTTCCAGCTACTGAATGAGAGAGTCAGAACGAGGGGCACATGTGCCCATTATGACACATATGTCTAAATGCTTTTGAAATGCTTTGTTTTTATTTGGCCATGTGACTAAAATTCCACCACACTCTTGATCTGATGCTTTTGTATAAAATGTTACAATAGTGGTGTGGTGGCTACACATGTTCATGAGTGGGATATATGTTGCATATAAAATCCAGTCTTTTATCTTTGCTTTTAAAAGAGACCAAATATCACTTTTGTGTGCTCTATTTAAGGGTGTTATAAGGGTCTTATTTTGTGTTCTCTATATAAGGGTCCATTTACCAAGGATAATGTGTTTGATATGTATGTATTTTATGAAAGATGTACTGTAAATAACACATTTACTTATTTTATTCATTAATGACATCAAATGCTAGCTATGTTACTGTCACCAAGGATTCTGATTTTATTGATGACATTTATTATGAACTTAAATATTTGCTCTGAAGCTTTTTTCAATAACGGGGACTTTTCATCTGAGTATTAAATATAGGAACCTATACTCTATTACATATGGTATTTTAATAAAGTATACTGTATGTAGTATGTTTAAGCATTAATGCATTTCCTATTTATAGAAAAATAGGAATTATATCATATGTGTATATAACTTTTAGGGTACTTTTAAAAATAAAGAGGAATAAGCCAATCAGAGTATGTATTCATAAACATTTTAGGTTATGCATAATACAATATAAACTGTTCAGCTTAATTCTTTTAATGGTCCAGCAGGGGTGGTCAAGACTGCACAGGAAGTACCGCATCAGACTTCCTGGTCCAACAGCCATTCTGACGTCTATTAAACGTGATGGCTGGCATTATTCAATTCCTTGTGCTCACACCTCGAGGAGCAAAAAAGGATCATCAAATTGATTTGATGATGGGTAAATTGTGAGACAAGGCGTGCTTCAATCATCCCATGCAAATGAGTCCAATTTAGCATCTTGTATTCAGCTGGAAACCATTGCTAAATGATCAGGCTGGCCAGTCACAGATATTAAAATGAATTATATCTAATCTGAATTTTAGTCACGCCACATTAACTAATAGAAAGTTATTAACATTTCAAGAGAGGGAGAAAAAAAATCTTTTGCCTGCAAAATTAACAGGGGCTGAGATGACCTGTAAGCCAGGCTGCCTGATCACTGTAATGACAGTGTAATGACATATTTACATTAAAATCTCTGCCGCTAATATGGGATTCAGAATTGGACGTTAAGTCAAGGATTATTTAGTCTGGCCTCCTGGCCTCTCACAGAGTATTTTTCTACTTCAATACAAGGCAGAAACTTCTCATATTATGACTATTTATGTGGACAGTCTCCATAGTCTTCCCCCCTTTCCACATTTTAATGTGCGCTTTACTGCACGCCTTTGTATCTTTCATCTCTTCCTCTTCCACCCATCCCTCCCTCCCTACCTACCTCGCCCTGTTCTGCTTTAGTCTTTAAAAGTAATTATTTCACTTCAGGGATGTCAAAATTTGGCACGTTGGTTGTACTATGAGGAACCTCGTGGGATGAATACAATCTCTCGTCGGGAATGGAGGGTGATTCTTTATATATATATGTTTTATTTAATTTATTTTTTTAACCCATTCTTCCTTTGCCCGAAATTCACACTTTGAAAAACGGAGAGTGATTTTTTTATTTTAAATATTCCACTTTTATTCTCCTTTTCTTTGGTCCCCTTCCTTGGATTCTTTCTTTTTATCCACCCAGCTATTTCAAGTTCAAGGACTGTAAGCATAGCCTTTGTTTCTCGGATTCATTTTTATTATTTATTTATTTTTTTTGTTTTCTGATTCATTCTCTCAGATATGACTTTCTGAAGTGCGTGTTAAAGCGAGCGAATGAAACAAAGCGTTGTTCTGTTTTAACTGAGGACTGAAGAGCCGTGTCACAAAGGCAGTCAGCGATCAGCTTCACTGCAGAAAGCCGGTAAACTCCAGTGCATCCGGTCCGTAAACGTCACGCGGCGAGCGCGCCAGCTCACAGTGTGACTCCGTTTTTTCAACTTTAACGTGACTAAACTTTATTCTAGATCAGGATGCATCTCTGTCTACATATATAAATATATATTTTTTTATTTATTTGTCATGCCTAACCTAGGGGGTCGTTTAAAATTATATGACATTATTATTTTTGAGTTCAATCAAATGGCAGGGGTGGAAGATGAACAGGTACGGTGTACGTTTTTATCATTTTTATAACCAGGGGTGCCGTTAGACCTTTTTTATCCCCCCTAAAATATTTTTTTGCCCCCCCTAAATAAATGTGTATTTATTGGCTTAAGTCATGAATAGCTTTTTATATTACGTGTAAGTTTACCACCCGCCACTAGTAAAGACTCAGCCCCCCCCCATCCAATACGCCCCAGATTATAATGAATGACGAAATGACAGACACAACTTGTGTTTTAACAGAGGTGAAATGGGAGCCTGGTTTGTTTGTGATCAGCCTGGTCACGAGTCCAGCAAATCCCAGTTAGCAGTGGCACCAACCGATGCTGCTGCTAATGTGCTGCTGACGTCAGCCCCTTTGAAGAAAGACGGTTTCCTCACTAGCAGATGAACAAGTAAATTAAAAAATTTGGAAAAAAAGGTAATCTTGGTTTTCATACAATTTAAATGAGGTTTCAACTCTATGTATAAACTATTTATATATAATATTTACAGTCTGTATGAGATGAAATTGAAATTCTCTTCAAAAGAATTCCGTATGAAAGTGAACCATGTAAAAAAATGTCCCTCCTTACATTCAAGACTCGACTCCAGTAGAGAATTTAGATTATTACCAAGACAAGTTGACATATTTGTTCTGATTTAGTGGTGGGTCATAGAAAAGCTTCTTTTTTTTAAATGCCATTTGCAAAATCCATTATCAGGACCACACTCCTCGGTCGTAAGCTGACAGTATCTGGTTGTGACATTATACAGGTGGGGGGAATGTGATGCGTACTTAAAAATGCAAAGTGACATCTAATGTTTGCGTCGCCGCTCGTATCGCAGACCCTGGCTGTACCGCGCCATCTGCTCGGCCGGTCAGATGCGCGAGTCAGGCAGTGCTTAAAGGTGTTAAGTTGCTCTGTATCTCTAAGGAGATCCCAATGTTATCAAATTTCTCTTCCCCGCAAGATTTGAGGCTTGGGGGTTGTAGGAATAATGGGGGAGTTTAGGGTCTGTGGGTGTGCGTGTGTTTGTGTGTGTGCACGTCTGAGGGGTTTTGTCACATTAACAAATGAAACCTTTAAGGAAACTCACAGAATTAATATCATAATGAAGCCGAAAGTGTCCATTAGTGTGGCGTAATGCTGCTACGGAGAGACAAGATGGATGCCCGCTGGCTTAAAGCCTCTGCTTATACTCGCTCACCTCTGGTTCCTGCTATTAAGAAGAAGGAAGGGATGTAAAGAAAGATACAATTTTATTATGCGCTTCCAGTGTGCCGGGGGAGCAAGACTTTGCTGTAGCAGTCATCGCCTTTCAAATGATTCTAAGTCTGTACCTTTTTTATACGTTAATCGTTTGTGTGGCCCTCTTGCTCTGCCCCTACCATTACAGTCCTGTGTAGTACACTCCCTTCTCCTTAGATGGAGTTGTTTAGTGTCTACCTATATATTTCACATTTCCAGCCATTCATTTACTCCCCTTCCCAACCCCTCCACCCCCACCCCCAGCCCTACCAGCTCATCTCTTCCATTGACAGGACTACTCCGTGTCTTCTTCACTTGTGCTCTCTCTCTCACTCTCTCTCTCTCTCTCCTCTGTCTTGCTCGCCACATTTCAGGGGAATGAATTTGCTCTGTACTGTCACCAAGTCCTGGCCAAGAATTCATTTTTGTGGGTCAAGTGTTTCAGAATGTCATCTTTGACAGGAACCATCTCATAGGATGACTACAGCCTTGGACCTTGACTTCTTTAGTCATTCTATAACACCATACACAAATGTATGGCCAGGTATGGGTGTGAGGGAGGGGTTTACACACGTGTGCTAGTCCTTGAGAGATATATATGTGAAGATCAATAAGGAATTAAATCGCTAGGGGGGATTCCACAAAAAAAATTAAGAAATAAAGGAAAATACACGGGCGCATACAGTTGGTTAATGAAGGTGATGCAGTGTGGCACAATCCCGTAATTACGAAGTACAAATGAAGTATTGGACAGGATGTAGCTAATGAAAAACAATCACATTTAACATGGCTCTTCTGTGCGGCCTGTTCAATATCTGAGCAGCGGGGCTGGCTTGCAGCAGTCAGGAGAAGAGGTTTGAGAGGAGTGGGGTTTTTAATGTGATCGGACTGTAACAGACAATCTATTTACAGCGTGCTCTAGGGAGCTTATAAACAAATGTTGAGTAATTTCAGCCAGCAGTAATTACCCTTGCAGCTGACAAGGAGAGTGTGATACTTTCTCCTTCACCTCCAGCCTGGTCCAGAAGGCACTCGCTCATAGGATCGAGCCCAAGCTCTTCTCTCACGCTTGTGGCAGGGAGCCAATGGTCTACGCTACATGCCCACTGACTTTATGTTTTTGTTTTTTTTTTAAAATTTATTTTCTTTTTCTCAGACTCCGCAGTGCTGCCAGTGCTGTTGCTAGTGGTAGCTGAGGCGGTGGTGGTGGGGATTTACAGGCATTTCTAGATATATTCAATGTATGCTCACGTTGCAGTGCGGCCTCGGTGTGAGATAATGAGAGAGGACCTAAGTGGAAGTAATTGCGTGTAATGAAATTTTCGTCCGGTTTTATGCGTTCGGGGAAAAATGGCCGGCGGGTCCCTGTCTGGCTAATAACCGTTATTAAAATGGCGGTAGATGCCATTAAAAACAACACTGGGTTTGTTACCATGGCAAAAAAAAGAGGGAAACAATTGAAACTGCATTTTCCGTCCTTAGGCCTGAGGAAGATGGTTGCAGTGAAAGGAAAGGGGGACAGGAAGCAGACGAATTAATTTCCACCTTAAACGGGCGAAAAGACCGAAGACATCTTTATCCCGAAAGATCAATCTTAATCCTAAAACCCCCCCATGAAATAGATTTTTATGCAAATTTGTCTCAATCAATCGCAGTGCCTGTCATCGATAAATAGATTGGCGAAACACACATATAATTAAATTATGAGGTAATCATTACAGAAAGCGTTAAAGACGGTTCAAAAAGGTTATTCGCGTGCCGGGTGCACAGCAGCGGGAAGGACGTGCTGCTGTGATGATGCCATCCTGCAGAGGGCAGGGAGGATGAAGATGAGCAGGAGGATGACAGGGATGCTCGGGCGGCAGATAGAGGCCAGTCCAGCCCCACCTCTCAGTGCCCCCCCCCCCCACCCCCACCCCCAGACAGGCAGCTGTCCCCTCTGTCCATGGCTGACACCGGCCGGGGTGGCAGTGGGGGTAAAAGGGGGA
>JAODLD010000001.1:45237870-45259427 GCA_026781065.1 Mormyrops boulengeri
CACACATACGACGAACATATACCTATATATACAAATACATCTAAACTGTGGCGTTATATGCATCACACACATACGACGAACATATACCTATATATACAAATACATCTAAACTGTGGCGTTATATGCATCACACAAATATGACGAACATATACCTATATATACAAATACATCTAAACTGTGGCGTTATATGCATCACACACATACGACGAACATATACCTATATATACAAATACATCTAAACTGTGGCGTTATATGCATCACACACATACGACAAACATATACCTATATATACAAATACATCTAAACTGTGGCGTTATATGCATCACACAAATATTACGAACATATACCTATATATACAAATACATCCAAACAGTGGCGTTATATGCATCACACACATATGACGAACATACAACCACATATACAAATACATCCAAACAGTGGCGTTATATGCATCACACACATACGACAAACATATAACCAAACATACATATAACCATATATACAAATACACACACACCACACACACACACACATATATTACATATAATATATGTAAAATACACTACTGTTCAAAAGTTTCGGGTCACTTAGAAATGTAGTTGCTTTTGAAAAACAAAAAAAAGTTTTTTTGTCCATTTTAACAGCATCACTATGATCAGAAATACTGTGTAGACATTGTTAATGTTGTAAATGACTATCATAGCTGGAAACCGCTGTTTTGAATGGAATAGGTGTACAGAGGCCCATTATCACAAACAATTAGTCCTGTGTTCCAGTGGAATGTTGTGTTTGCTAATGCAAGTTTATCATTTTAAAAGGTTAATTGATCACTGGAAAACCCTTTTGCAATTATGTTAGTACAGATGAAAATAGTTGTGCTGATTAAAGAAACAATAAAACTGGCCTCCTTTGGACTAGTTGAGTATCTGGAGCCTCAGCAATTGCTTGTTCGATTACAAGCTCAAAATGGTCAGAAAGAAAGAATTTTCTTCTGAAACCCGTCAGTCTATTCTTGTTCTGAGAAACAAGGGCTATTCCATGCGAGAAATTGCCAGGAAGCTGAAGATCTCGTATAATGCTGTGTACTACAGTACTCCCTTTACAGAGCAGCACAAGCTGGCTCTGACCACAACAGAACGAGGAGAGGGAAGCCCTGGTGCACAACTGAGCGAGTGGATAAATATATTACAGTGTGTAGTTTGAGAAACAGACGCCTCATAGGTCTGCAACTGGCAGCTTCATTAAATAGTTCCCGCAAAAGACCAGTCTCAGCATCAACAGTGAAGAGGCAACTCCAGGATGCTGGCCTTCTAGGCAGAGATCTCAGAATGACCAATAAAAAGAAAAGACTGGGATGGGCAAATGAACATGGACACTGGACAGAGGAAGATTGGAAAAAAGTGCTATGGATAGATGAATGTAAGTTTGAGGTGTTCGGATCACAAAGAAGAATGTTTGTGAGATGCAGATCTAACAAAAAGACGCTGGAGGAAGGCTTGACAGCATCAGTCGAACATGGTGGAGTCGATGTCATGGTCTGGGGCTGCTTTGGTGATGGTAAAGTGGGAGATTTGTACAGGGTAAAAGGGATCTTGAAGAAGGAATGCTATCACTCTATTCCAAACCCTGTGGATCCAATTTTGTCCTACAACCAGGCACGTCGTGAGGTGGGGGTAAACGGGTATGTTTTCCTATTCTTGGACCCGGGGGGTGGGGGGCTGGGGAATTAGGTCATAAGTTCTGCAAGAAAGTATAGAAAGTATAGTTTGAATTTAGTATTTTTAAATATACTATTGTACTTCTGTTATATTTTCATGCACCCCTTGTTAATCGTGTGCAATCATGTAAAAGAGAACTGTAATTAGCATACAGGTAGCATACATTACTCTAGAAAGAAATGGTTCGGTTCATAAAAACAAAGTTACCAAAGTTCATTTTCAATACTGACAGACTGATGGATAATCATGGCATGCTATTCCAGCGCCCAAAAGAGAAAACTAAAAAAACAAAGAAAAGGGGCAAAGAAAATAAAAAATCATGGAAATGAATGGCGCGTATCCACCGCACCAGGTACCGTACTTTAAGGTGTTTTCCACCGGCGTAAAAAGTGGTACCGGCACCGAATGACATTGCAGCACTAGGAGCGGTCTTTTGTACTGAATTAAAAAAATGGCTGTAGTATATCATGGGGCTGACCAATGTGCGACATTAATACCGACATCGCATGTTATGCACATCAAATTCTTATATCACTAGTCAGCTAGATTAAGATCAGGTTTTTTCTTACTTTCAATTTTGTACGGATATTATAGTGCAGGGAGCTTAAGTTACACTAAAACATTTTTACTCTGTCATAGAAGAAAACCTTAGCTATATTTGCAATTTTAATTGTTATTCCTTTTATAGATTATGTAATATATGTTTAAAAATCAGTCCAAAGTTTACCTCCGCTGCATTTGCATGAGCGCTGCATGCGTTCTCCAAGACAATAATAATCAATTTTCATCCTTGCTGTTTAAATCACTCCTAGACAGGTTTCTGATAAATGTATGAACTCCCTTTTACTTACCCCACTTAATAAAAACCCACTATTTATTACAACAAAATCACATCACCAGGACAGTACCCTATATGCAGCGTTTGTATTGTGTTTCAGAGGCAGGATATTTTCATAACCAATCAACAAAACAAATCATTTCAATTACCACCCCAAAGTACTGAAGTACCAAAGTAGTATCGCAGCTGATTTAGTACTTTTGGTACCGGTACTCTTTCTCTGTCTCTCTCTGTCTGTCTGTCTGTCTCTCTCTCTGGGATGGAGGGGGGTCCAAATGGTAAAGCTGTCCTGGGCCCAGGCATACGAAGCAACGGCCCTGCATAGAACAGGACAATGACCCAAACACAGCTCCAAACTATGCAGGCACTATTTAGGGAAGAAAGAGTCAGCTGGAATTCTGTGTATAATGGAGTGTCCAGCCACAGTCACTGGATCTCAACTCTATTGAGCTGTTATGGGAGCAGCTTGACCAAATGGTCTGTAGGACGTGCCCATCAAGCCAATCCAGCTTATTGGAGATGCTTCAGGAAGCATGGAGTGAAATCTTGTCTGATTACCTCAACAAACTGACATCTAGAATGGCAAAGGTCTACAAGGCCGTAATTGCTGCAAATGGAGGACTCTTTGACGTAAGCAAAGTTTGAAGAACACAATTATTATTTTAATTAAAAAAAGATTATTTGTAACTTGACTGATGACTGTGTCCTATTAATTTAGTTACATTATATTGCCAAAAGTATTGGGACACCCCTCCAAATCATTGAACTCATGTGTTCCAATCACTTCCATAGCCACAGGTGTATAAAATCAAGCAATTAGGCGTGCAGACTACTTTTGCAAAAATTTGTGAAAGAATGGGTCGCTCTCAGGAGCTCAGTGAGTTCAAGCGTGGTACCGTGATAGGATGCCACCTGTGCAATAAGTCCATTCATGAAATTTCCTCCTCGCTACTAAATATTCCACGGTCAACTGTTAGTGGGATTATAACAAAGTGGAAGTAATTGGGAACAACAGCAACTCAGCCATGGAGTGGGAGGCCACGTAAAATCACAGAGCGGGAACAACGCATGCTGAAGCGCACAGTGTGCAGAAATCGCCAACTGTCTGCAGAGTCAATAGGTACAGACCTCCAAACTTCGTGCGGCCTTCAGATTAGCTCAAGAACAGCGTGTAGAGAACTTCATGGAATGGGTTTCCAGGGCCAAGCAGCTGCATCCAAGTCTTACTTCACCAAGTGCAATGCAAAGCGTTGGATGCAGTGGTGTAAAGCACACCGCCACTGGACTCTACAGTAGAATCATGCTTCTCTGTCTTGCAATCCACTTGACAAGTCTGGGTTTGGCGGTTGCCAGGAGAACGGTATTTGCCTGACTGCATTGCGCTAAGTGTAAAGTTTGGTGGAGGGGGGATTTTGGTGTTGGGTTGTTTTTCATGGGTTGGGCATGGCTCCTTAGTTCCAGTGAAAGGAACTCTTAATGCTACAGTATTCAAAGCCATTTTGGACAATTTCATGTTTCCAACTTTGTAGGAACAGTTTGGTGATGGCCCCTTCCTGTTCCAACACGACTGCACACCAGTGCACAGAGCAAGGTCCATAAGGACATGGACAGAGGTGGTAATTTCAGGTCCAGAAAGTAAAAATCCAGACAGGATTTTGTTTCAACCAACCACTTGAGGACTATTTGACTGTGACTCTTTACTCAGCTGGTTGGTTGAAACAAAATCCTGGTCTGGATTTTTACTTTCTGAACCTGAAATTACCACCTCTGGACATCGATGAGCAAGTCTGGGGTGGAGGAACTTGACTGGCCAGCAAAGAGCCCTGACCTCAACCCGACAGAACACCTTTGGGATGAATTAGAGCAGAGACTGCGAACCAGGCCTTCTTGTCCAACATCAGTGCCTGACCTCACAAATGCTCTCCTGGAAGAATGGTCAAAAATTCCCATAAACACACTCCTAAACCTTGTGGACGACCTTCCCAGAAGAGCTGAAGCTGTTATAGCTGCAAAGGGTGGGTCAACTCCATATTAAAGCCTATGTATTAAAAATGTGATGTCATTAAAGTTCATGTGTTAGTAAAGGCTGGTGTCCCAATTCTTTTGGAAACATAGTGTATATATCCTATTCAAACTCATTTAATATGTGTTTTCATGGAAAACAAGGAAATTTCAAAATGACCCTAAACTTTTGAATGGTAGTGTGTGTATACACACACACACACAGGTTTGTAATTATATCTTTGTGGGGACACTCCAATCATTTCTATGGTGAAAACTCTAATCCCAACATGACACCCTTAACCCCTACCCAGCCCTAACCTTAACCATAAGTAACCAAACAAAATACAAGACTTTTGGCATTTTTAGTTTTTTGATTGCATTCATAGATCTTTGTGGGGACCTGAAAAATGGTTCCCACAAAATAAAAAAATGTGTAATTTCTTTAAATACTCTCTTTCTCATGTAAAAGGTCAAAATCTCACTGGTAAATATATATATATATATATATATTTCCCTGATATGTATTGAGCATTTTTCAAATTATTCAAATAATTTTCAAGTAATTTTTCAATTTATTGCATAGTGCGTTAATAGATAATGTTTTTATATATTTAAATAAATATTAATCCATGACTGCACTGGACAGGCAGTTGATAAGGTAAAATATAATTTAGTTCCTATGGCAAATAAAAAAATTGTTATAAAATGAAGAGAAAAGTTGTTAGAACATTATGATACAGATGTGCAAAAAGGGTTATGGTTGCATAGCGATTTAATTCCATATTTGTTCCATGACAGTCAGTGTTTTTGTCAATAAGGCACAGAGCAAGCACACCACATGCCTCTGATACTGACAATACTCATCGATACACTGACGTCCTTATGAGGTCAAAGGCGGGACTGGGTAAATATAGGACACAGAGTAATGCGAGATGTTTGTTCCTCCAACATTGTTCTGTGTTCTCCTCATCCTGAAAATGAATCAGTCTGTCCCACTGATGATTACACACAGGTGACAAGCCTTCCTGTATGAAATTCCTTAACAGTTTAGGATTGTAATTAAGAAGCAAGTTTCCAAAACTCACCCAGTCCATGGGATACATTTTTGAGAATTTTCCTGTGGAATTTCGGGAATTTAGCTAAAGTTCTTCGTTGGATTACATGAGGACTGAGTGGGTTTTGGTTCTCGATACTGTAACATATGATGAGGAAGCTTGACTTTAGGTCACTGGCGGTCTCATCTCAAAAAAAATAAAATAAAAATGGGCTATGTGAGTTTTAGAAATTCGTCCTTCAATTACAGACATGCTTTCCTGAATTTAATCTATTGAGAGCCTGTTAGGCAGGGACAGGCAGGTGGGGATGGGCGGGGACCACAGCTAGCCGTCAATCGACATCCAAATGCTACAGATAAATGTCACGGCACCGCTGCCGTCCGCTCGCATTGAAAGGGGAGCAGTGGCTGAGGACCCTTTGATGGCCGGAGAGTGGCAGAGATGAGAGGGGGCCCTGCTTAGAGAAGGATCATCTGTGGCCACGGCTGCCAGCAGTGGCCCCGTGTGGTAATTAATTGCGAGTGAGTTGTTGGCGGGGGGTGTAGATGGTGAGAATCGGGTCCCACGGAATTTTTCCCACAGGGGCGAACCTGCGGTCAGGAGACGGCAGGCCACAGTAAGCCCTCACGTCTTCCCTATGGGGTCCCCCCCCACCCCCGGGGGGGCGTAGGCTCAGAGAGGTGAGGGATGCAAGACGTCGCTGCATACCTTTCATCTTAGCGCTGATTTAGGTAGGGTTCATTCTACGGAGGCTTCTTAATTCTCACTAATTCATCTGGGTTCCAGATTCACTTGGCTCCGAATAACCCGAGAATGATAATGAACTTGTGGTAGGGTGGGGGTGCCTTTGAATGCGCTACGAACGGATCGAGGGCTTTCTCTAACTCTTTCAAGAGCAGACGCATCTTATTAGTCCTGATTGCTAGTCGTGAGATGTCCTCTAACAAGGATTTTTGCGCAGTTTAACTGTTGCTTGCGTATTGAAACCTCCGACACGTATGCTTTCAACTGAGAAAAAAGATACATACACGGGTGCAAGTTTGGGCTGGCAGTCAACGAAATAAAAAAGAATATCCATACATCAATACTGGAGCGTGGAAGCAACATCTTCCACATTTCGATTACAGTTTCCAAATCATATTCAGTGATGAATATTTATCAGCTATGTGCCGCAAGAATCTTCAATCAATAGATTCTACCCACCAGCCTGAATTCCCCACCCCGTTTTAGTTTCGAAACAGCCCACTTCCTAACATCACATTGTCATCGCAAATGAGAACACCGGCATCCACATTTATGGATTAAAGGATTTACAGACTTTTATCTCCTGATGCCCTGTGATGACAGTGGTGTAACACCCAAGAAATGCTTCCATCCAGTCATCCTCCATGCTCTTATCCTGCTCAGGTTGGGGGGGGGAGGGGGCTGGAGCCTGGCCCAGGCCCCAAGAAATATAGCATATGGCAATACAGGGTTATAGGTACCAATCCCAAATATACCACTCCAAAATGCCTTCCCATCTATTCATTAAACATATGCAAGTTTTTACGGTAAAAAGTTCCAATGTGGATGTATAATTTATTGTATAATTTACTATTCATCCATCCATCTTCCATCTCACTTATGAAGTAGAGGGACTAGCATCTGTCCCAGGAAGCAGAGAGTAGAAGCAAATAGTGGATCCATCACAGGGCACAAACTAACACACGCACATATTCACATAATGACACACTATGGGCAATTTTGACATGCTAAATCAGCTAGCCGCAATTTACACTTAGCATTCATATAAGCAAGGCCAGGTTTGTGCACAGCCTAAGCCGGGCTGTAGCCCAGGGCCTTAAGTTGTAGGGGGGCCCAATTTTTTTTTTCTGGTTGTCACAGCAGCATTTTATGCTGTAGGTGGGACCCTAACAACGACTGTAGCCCAGAGGTCTTGACCCTGTAAACTTTCCTAAGGATATCAAGTTTGATGTGTGAGCATGATTAAAATGAAAATCACACAGACTAATATTTGAATAGATGTTTTTCAGATTCAGCTAAAGGTTGAATATGCGGCTTTGTCTTCTCTGGTCCCCAGTATATGCAGCACAAGTTGAGAGTCTGACAAGCCGCCCGCCCGCCCGCCCTCCCTTTACTCCGCGCTGCCGGAGAGAGCGGGGAGATTCTCTCAGGTTTAACGAGAGTTGGGGAGTCCCGAGGCTGCGGCTCTGAACTCTGACGATGAAGGCAGCGAGCGGCTTCATGGTTCGGGCCTGCTTTTTCTTCTCTTTGGTTGAATAAAAGAGGGGTTAATTTCAGGTCTTGTCCTCTGCTTCTCTTGGGGGAAGAAGCATTGCGCCAACAAGTCGTCAAAGACTGCGTTACGTTAGTGGGACCAGCAAAACGATGACCTCAGTTTCACTGTAAAGTGGGTGCGCTATACCTGTCAAATGTACAGATTTACACGTGGACGTCCTCAACCTGGAGACATAGCATGAGCTCTGATTAATTTATATATGCCAAACAAACAATTGTTCCTGATTGTTAAGGTAAAAAAATGTTGACTGTGGCACTGTGCACAGTCTGCTCAGAATAAATGACTTCATTTGGTTGGTCCACTCAAAAACTTTCCAGATACTACACTTACCAGAAAGTATCAAACTCATTAAAAAAGTCTTGATTACTTGCTTCTAACACCCAAATACTTTGTTTAATCGTAATGCAATAAGCACCATAGCAAAAACAAAAACAATCAAATCCATACAAATCTGTTTCACCTGGAATTTGTTGAGATACGTTTGAGATGGGAGGGAATTCTGTCTGGCATTGTTCAGAAGAATAACTCTCGCTGGTGTGAATCAGGGTCTGTCTGACAGAGCACTTTAATATTTTGACAGGACAAAATATAAAGCGGTGTTTTATCCTGTAGAGAATTCACTAGACACAGGCACGGAAGTGACCGTAATCAATAAACGCCACCGTATGGGTGGGGGGGGTGGTGATTTATTTACAGCCATGTCTTATGTAGAAAGAAAGCTGGGATATTACAGCAGACAGAGAGCATAATGGGGGCCCTCAATCTTGGCGGGAGGGCAATATTGTCATTGTTGTTCCACCGGTATTCAAACATGCCGTCCCATCAGCATCCGAAGATATCCCCCAACTGGACGGATGATTAGTTACCGTAAATGGTCCCCTTCACCAGCGGAAACTGACGACTCAATAGAGCCGATGACGGACGATTCCGCGCGCTTGGCGGATGGGGTGCCAGGCCAGCCGTATCCATCATGATAGAGTTATTATTGAGCGTACGGAAAGGCACGTTTAATATCATTAATGCCAGATATCCGTCACTCGCACATCTGGCATTCCCCTCCGTGTGTGATAGGGAGCAGGAAATGGGGAGAGCAGCGCAGAGAACAAATGAAAAAAGAGAGAACACTTGGGGCAATCAGTCCTAGTAGTGTCCTGGCAGCTCTAGTGTTTTTGTAATTTCAAAATGTTTCTCAGCACCCCAGCTAGGTTCAATAACAGTTTACAGATTGCTTATGTCATCACATTTTGACAAACTTCTCTATCTGATTTGACCTTCATCTTTAGCCATCTGCTTGCTTCCCTTTCTCTCTCTCGCTCTGCTCTCTTTCGCTCCCTCTGCTATCAAATTCTCTGAGCCCAGAGCCGCCGCGTTCCCAGTCTCCCCGGGTCTCATTGTATCCAAAGCCAGCGTGGCAGCATCGGCGGAATTAATATTTCCGCTCCCGTTTAATTACCTGCATGGAAATGCCCTGGGCCTTTGGCACCTCTCGGCAGACCGCTGTCAGGCTCGCTGCTAAGAAGCCTGGTGAAACCACGGATGCTACATCTCAGCCATTGATTACATTATGTATGGCTTAATCTAATGAGATATTCTTCTGATTGGATATTGGTTTGCGTGATTGGTTCTCCAAAAAGGCATATTTTCACAGATTCAGGATCGCAGGGATTTTTCTAAGATGTTCAGTTGTTTAGATTAATTATAAAACATAACAATAATATAAATTAATTATGATGAAAAAATAAATCGTTTCATCGTTTCATACAAAATGCTAATAAAAATATGGTGCAGATTTTCGTGAGCCACACTGTGTTTTATTTATGAATTAACCTTATTTAAGCAATTTTCTCCACAGTTTTAGTCGTAGCCAGCAAAATATCTTTCACTCCATTCTGCAAGGACTGCCCACCTTCCAGGGAGCTGGCGATGGAATGGGCATGTGTCCCTCGAATCACCCCACCCCCGGTAACAGCTCTGTTCTCTTTTGATAGAGACAATCAGAGGTCACCGTCCAAGAAAGTTGAGTACTGATTGGTGGGGCGATGCAGCAGCTGTGGCTGGTAATCAGAAATTCCGCAGCTCCTGATAGGTTGGTGAGGCCGGTTATCAGAGCCATATAATCCTGGGGTGATTGAAGCTTTCCTCCCCTTTTCAAAATTGGCAGCGTTCCACCACTAGGGGCTCTCGGCCACAATTGCTAAATCAGGTCCATTGAATTTGAATTGAGATCTGGGCTCAGTGTTAACTCATAATAATGTTTTGATAAGTATAAATATTTATTGAATATCAGAAATTCTGATAATTACGGTCCACGTACAGCCCCTCTAGGGTGAACATTGCTTCTTGCCCTGTGCTGCATGGGATAGGCTCCAGCAACCCTACATCAGTTAAGTGGTTTTGGAAGATTATGGATGGATGAATGGATGGACAGATAGATTAATGGATGAATGGACAGGCATGCAAATATATTTCATCCACAGAATCTATTTTTGTTAAGCGCGAAGCTTGAAGTGCATTGATGCACTTTCGGATAATGCATTGACAGAGGTGGAAAGTTCGGGTCCGGAAAGTACAAATCCAGACCAAGATTTTGTTTCAACCTACCAGTTGACTACTTTGTGACTGTGTCTCTTTATACTGATCTGGTTGGTTGAAACAAAACCTTGGTCTGGATTAATACTTTGTGGACCTGAACTTTCCACCTCTGTTGCAATCACAAAGTTATTTTGGCTTTCTTTCCACGTGTCGAGTGCAGAAACTTGACATCTTGAGCCCCCAGACATGCGCTGCTGTCGCAGGTAATGCATGCTGACGTAAAGCCGTGCTGCGTGATATGCAAAAATCTCACAGAAGTCAGCCTCTTTCTACCCTATGATTCACCACTTTAAGCATCAACCTCCGGGTGAACCCCTCTCTTAAAAAGTCTGTGACAAATAACCCACAAATCACCCAGTACGGGGAGGACGCATGATCGTGAGCGAGGTATTTTTTCTCATATAATTTACATCATTACGGGTGACTCACACGGGACCCAGAACAAAATTCAATGGTTAGCACTCACGTCTCTCCTTCTGAGCAGTATTTCAGCTGCACTGTGGGTCACCTTTCTGAAATGACAGTATGGTGACATCAATGTTAGCCCTCGGGTTTTGAAACAAATGGCCGGCCGATGCTGTGGTGGGGCCGGAGAGGTAAAGCCTGGCCCATTTTTCAGAAAAAAAATAAAATAAAACTAAAAATCTCATCACAAAACAGCAGTCGAGTGTTCATATCAGAGACCTTTAGGTTACCTGTCTTTCCAGGTATCAATAAGGAAGGACAGCTGTAAGAGCCAAACCAGCTGGATATCTGCATTATTAACACTTTATATTTAAACATAATTTTAAACTAATCAATTTGAACATATATATGGAAGATACAGAATAAATAATCAAATTCTTAAATATATAAATTAAAATAAGCAAGCAAATGGTAAATATGTAGTGAATACATAGTAAATAGTCAAAAATAGTGCTGTAATTGCCAATTTGGGTATTTCCAGGCGTTTGACAACAGTAATACAAGGTAGCTCTTGGAATCAGACTCCCCCTGGATTTCCTTTGTCTGACGGACACGTACCTACTGTGTTTTCGGGCCGCTAATCCTGTCAACACCGGTGAGCGCGTGCGGCGACATCCTTCACGAGAGCCGCTCCTCAACAGATAAAAGGATCCAGGGTTAGCCCGAGATCTGTAGAGTTTAACTTCATCTGTCACAAACCCGGTTAGTTTCGCCCACTGATCGCCACAATAAACACAAGTCCCAGGAAATTGAGCCCGCCTGCGGTCTGACATTTACTGGCGATTTTCATATCTCGGGCCTGGGAGATAGAGGATGTAATGTGTAATGCCCTTAAAAATGTCACTTTAGATATGAAATCAATTTGCATTTTACTTGTGTCTGGATAACATGCCCCAGTCAAAAGATTCCCAAGATATATAGCTATAGATAATGTTGGTACGGAGGGAATGTGGTGTAAATAAAAGAATGAGCACGACAGGAAGAAAAAATGGCAGAATTTGTTCACTGAAGAGCTGATCAAATGAGGCCCAGGTGGTCTATGTCGTGTAGGGTGAGGATGTTGTTGATGTGCTCCTATATAATGCCACCCTATTAACTCACCGCTAGCACTACACCTGACTTTGTGAGCTTTGATGGGTAGAGACAGTCCTGGAGCTCCTGGCTACAGCAATACAGCAATACAGCAATAACAAATAAAAATAAAACAGAACCCTTACAATACACCTCCTTTTCACTGGTGGTTACTATATTTAAAATGACCTCCAATACAAGCTTTAAGTATTACAGTCAATTAGGGATTCCAAATAGTAATTAAGATATTAATGAGAAATCAAACTGCCAGACTTTGTACCACCCCAGTGTTATGTCTTAATTTAGCATTGTAATTAAAATGTAACTTTGGAATTTTACATTTAAAACGGGCAATTGCTGAAAAATTAGAACAAGCATATAATGTCATTACTCGGATGAAGGAGAGGAAAAAAACTGATTAAGATTTTAATTCCGAATAATGGATTTTTAGACTTCCCTTTCCTGGAATTAATGAGAATATTTACCACAAGTGGACCAGCAGCACAGGTATTGTTAATGATTGCCACATCATTAAACGCCTCCTCAACACCCTTCTACACAGCACTGACGGGTAACTAGGTGACACCATGGTGTCTTGCCGCCAAACCTGGTGCTGGCTAAAAACCGGCAGCTAAGCAATCACAATGACCTGGAAGGTACCATTTTTAATGATGGGCCGGGGGATTGTTTTATTTGTAAGAAAAAACGGGGGTCACTGGTGTGACCACCTGCCAAGATCAGGATTCATTTAGTAGCCACTGCATGCATGTCGACTCCAGCGAAACTGACGAATTTCGACAGTCTACATGGGAGTGTCTGTTGGACACCGACGGAGAGATTCCTGTCACTCAGCTGCCACCAGCAGGGTGTCAGTCGCTCTCCGTGAGCGGTTGGGGGCTGGGGGAGGATTTTAGAGCCCAGGGACCCTCCTTTCCTCTTGGACACTTGCTCAGCCTAACCTGGGGGTCAAAACAAAGGCTGAGGAATTGAGGCGTCATTGTCATTGATAAATAAGGTTCAGAAGCAATCATGTTATTTAAGGTAATGCATTTGAATAGTAAACTTTTTACTAGAGCAAAAAAAACGGACATTAAACACAGGATAAGTATTTGATTCACAGCTACATATCTTTCCCCGTTATGGGATTATTCACCAGATTATTACCTTTTTTGACAATTAATTTATTTGGTGACTATCGACAGCTTTACTAGAAGTGTGCGTCAACGGTGTTTCAGTATGACAAAACAATAACAGATAATGGTGGGGGGAGAAAAAAAAAGTTTTAAAAATTCATGAAGGTTATCATATTTAAAACGAAAGTCTGCTCAAAGCAATGTTACACACAGTTCAGGGAAAGTATGGATAAAATACTAAAAAGTATGAACTGAAATTAAATCACAAAATCCAATTTTTTTGTTTTGCTGACTCATACTATATGTACTTTATGTTGCAAGCTGGTTAGCGCTCGATGTTAATGTTATGTTATGTTATGATTTACTTTATTTTACTTTAATTTGATTGGTCACACCATAACAAATTCCTCGTACTGGGGCTGCACGGGGCGAATAAAACTGACCATGATTCTGATTTAGATCGCAATGTGGGCATTCCGGATCAGGCTGGTAGGATGTAAAAGAAGAACAGATGGGGTTTAATAAATACTGTAGAGCTAGTTATAAATACCCATTTGTAGAAATAAGTAATGTGCTCCAGGCAGTGATGAAAAAACATTTAAAAAGTTATTGTGGAGCCCAGTTTTATTACTGAGAACCCAGTAACCCAACTGTCCACCCGTCACCGGGAGGCCGGGGGGGTGGTGGTCCTGGGGGGGGGGGCAATGGCACATTCTTTTGGAGAGACTTCAACTGTAACTGGACCAGGGCCATGGATGACAAGGAGCACCAGCACTAATTGGCCAATCTGGACACTGGGTGAGCAGAGACAGGGGGTGGTATGGCCTTACCTGAGCAACCCCACCATGGTACCTCACTCAGAGCCAGTCGAAATTGTGAAATGAGCGGCTCTCATTGTGAATTTTGATGGATCCTAAAAGAAAGAAAAAGGCTCAAAAACATACATTTTTTCCCCCCACAAAATTATTGATATACTGGTACGGCTAACAACCCAACTGGCTATGGAGTTTTTGTGTTCCAGAACTCATACAATTGGACAATATTTGTAACTGTACTGTTTTAATTCCTGCATCAGAGAAATATGAATAAACATGAATTTACTTACAAATAAAAAGTAGTGTCAGTCTATTTCGAGGTACTTTTGTGCCAATCACTAGGCCTTAAATGCAGAAAAGAAACCAGGATTCTGTCAGCTAAATGTCCATTAATTACATGTGCATACAATGCAGAGGAGGGAAACAATGGTGACTGTAGTGTTTATCTGTCACAGTCAAGACTAGTGTGACAGCTTGGTTCCTCAACAGGATTTCAGACACAGTGGCAAAGCTGACAATGTAAAGCGGTCAGAACTTCTGTATTAAAGCCTTAAAATCCTTCCCAAACACTTTTATTCCCTTAGTGTCTGCAGCTTTTTAAGTGATGAAGGGGGAGGGGGCTGGATTAAACGCAGAAATCTGAGCGGCGCAGAGCACACCTTGGATCAAAAACTACACTTGACTGTAGTAAAATGCAGGCCTGTGTTTTGGGGGTTTACTTTGTGCAAGAAGAATATCTATAATAAAACATTTTTTGACGTGAAAAAAAATAAACAAGAAAAAAAACGCACTGGAAATCATGTAAAACTGGCAAGATAAAACTTTATTTTAAAATTCAAGCAAGTTTCCATGTTCGGGAATGATAGGAATTAATAATAAGTAAAGTCAGTCAAAGTCGTTTTGACAGTGTAAGTCATTAAGTCAACTTTAACTTATGATAAACCTGAGAGGTTACTGGGCTGTTGTAGACTTATTCTTGTATGTTATTAACAAAGGCCTGTGACTTACCTGTGGCTTAAAAACTGCAGTACGCTGAATGTGTTTATAGGCTGATTGTACATTTATAAGTACATTTATCAGTTATTTTGTTACAAAAACAAATCCAGGCTTCTGGGGGGAAAAAATTAACAGCGTGAAGCCAATGATTTTTTTTTTTTTTTATTTCTGACGGCTTGTTTTGGATGTAGCTGTGTTACGCCACCTCTGCTTGACTTTCAGAGAATGCAGGTATTGCCAAAAACTGTAATATCTGGCAGTTCCTGTCTAAGATCTCAGAAACCTTCCACGAAACTGGCCTGTCTGTTATTGTAGTTACATGCAGTGATTAGTCTTGTTTTTTTTTTTTTTTTGCTTTTAGGTTGATCTCTAAATACTGGGTTTATATGCATGATAAACATCCTGCTGAAAAAAAAGCATTTAATAGGTTATTAATATCACAATGTCATGCATTAAAGATGCCATCTACTTTGCATATATTATCATAATGTATTTCATAATTTGCATAGAAAGATATGTGTCCTAACAAACCAGAATTGCAACAAAAGCATCACTTTACATAATAAGTATCTTTAACGTTAACTGTGTTGTTATACTTAAAACGTCCCTGGGTATCTGGATAAGTTTAATATTTAAAAAGTTAAGTGAAAGACACTTTCTCACACCTACTTCTACGAAATAACAATTTCACTGTCTTTAGATTGTTTACATTCCTTTCTTGTTTTTACTGTTTTTTACCTTCTTCAATGTCTTCACACCCAATGATCGGAGGGTGTGGTCCACCAAATTCAGCCATGCTGGTTGGAGATGAAAACCCGCGATGTGGATGGCGAAGTCTGTCAGACATCAGGTTCATCCATGCTGAGCTATGCAAGGTGAAGAGGTCACTGTGGGAGTCCTTGTACTTCACAATGAGCAGAACCAACAGAACACAGACTGCTCAATAAAGAGAAACAGACCTTAATTGCAGGGTTTAGCTTACAGTATTTACATTGCTGCAAATGCAATCATTTTTTGTTTTACATACTGGACTGAAATTACACAAGTAATTTCTAAGAAACAAGGAATATTGAGTTTTGAGGTGCACATGACAGGACTGAGATGTTTCCAGTTTTATCCTAGGATATAACAGAGTATAAATAATGGTTGTTACAGTCTGTTTATATGCTAGATAACAGATCTGGTAATTAACACAATTTGAAATATGAAATATGGCAAATTATATTTTCTGAATCTGAGGTCAATTACACATCACAGGTTTTTTTTTCCCAAAAATATTCTGAGGAATTTTTAAATAATTTGGTATAAAGTGAATAAAATCTGCCTGTAGAATGAGGTTATTTTTGTGTCTTTAGAAAAACAGGATAATCAGAGACAGGCTGCTTTACACAGCTCCCACAAAGGCACACATGAAATACATGAATGTTTTGAGAATGCACTTGGCTCCTCTGTATTTTAATCCCTTTCAAATAAGAATGTAAATAAGGAATAAGTGTCTTGAATAAAGAGCCATTGAATTAAATCTATACGTGTTTATTCTACTTATGCACAAAGTGAATAGGAATGAGCAGATGGATAAAATTTATAATGATTTTTTTTGAAAGCCTGTAAGCTCATGGTTAGAAGGCTGGGGTTGTAAGAAAAGAGGTAAACTCTGAACATTTTTCTTCACACTTTTATGAAGCTGGTTATGGCTCTCTCTCTCTGTCTTTCTTTCTCCCTCTCTCTCTGTACACAGCAGAGACACAGGTATAATCAAGGGTGTTATTTTAATATATGGTTGGACCTGCCTGATAATGAGACTCCCTGGTTATAATCAGGCTCATGTAGCTTTAGAACGGACCGTTAATAAATGGGTCCCGTGGACGCAGAGCGCACCAGCCACACTTTTCAATTAATGAAGATGTAATTTTGTCCCGGGTCCCCCAGGATGCAGATTAAATATGACTGGAGGGCCCAATCAGACACTGCCAAACCCGGATGGCGCTTCCAAACCCAGGCAGGCCCGTTTCCCCTGCCCCCACCGCCACCCCACCCTACCGCACCCCACCCCTACCCCCTGCCCAGCATGCATTGCTTATGCGCCGGTTTGTCAGCACTGCAACATTATTAGCGCCCGAGAGATAAAACTGTAAGTGTTGCACCCAATTAGCACAACAGTGACCATGCACTGTTTTCTCTGCCTAATGCCTGCTCCAGGAGAGTCGCTAGTTATGGGGGTCTGAGGAGAGGAGATGGAGAGAGAGGGAAAGAGTACAAGAGAATGAGAGAGAGAGAGAGAGTGCACGCAAAATGGCTTAAGCATTCATTTTGAGTAGAGAGACAGGTCCTATTAACATTTAACAGCATTTGTGCAACTTGGTTCGGAGGTTATGATGCAAATGAGGAAGAATTAAAAGTGGCCAGGGGTTTGTCATTGATGGATTGCAGTCTGGCAGTGCTCACACTTCCCAGTGTCCATCAGAGGCGATTACTGTGTAATTAAACCTTATTTCTGGACTCTCCAGCGCATAATTACTTTGTGAATGTAACCATCATCTAAAAGCTACCAAAATGGTTTAGCATTTAGTCTAGCAGTCGTTCCCCAGGCTTGTGTCAGATATAGCCATCAGACAGTGCAAAAGAACTGTCACTTTTAATAAGAGGGAAAAAAAATTAAATGAAACAGTATGCTTATTACAGAAAAATTACGCTTTCAAGTGGTAGAGTCCTTTCTGTCATTTGCATAATTTATTCTTTTTTCCCCTCTCTCTCTCTCTTGCTGCAAGCTTTAGGCAATTTCCCTCACATTTAAATAGATCGCACATTTAAGGCTACTTAAGGAAAATTATCACTTTGCATATTTTAATTGTTGCGAAGGAAGTGAATCGAGAGAGGTGCGCGCCTCATCCTCTCGAGCCGCGCGGATGTGGCGCCGCCTGATTCGGCGCGGCCCAGCGCTGCAGCGTCGCCGATAACCCCCGAGTTCACGCACATCCACTCCAATTTCATCAGAATGCAAATGTAGCGGAGAGGTCTGGGAACAAGTGGATCTTTGATATTTACAAAATAGCCACTAATAACCCGAATGTAATTTGTTTGACATAACTTCAGGCTCTCTTATCTGCATTATTTTTTTCCCGTTTGTGTGTGACAAACATTTTATTTTAGTGAAACATCTAAAAAAAAAAAGCCTGGAATCAAAAAATATTCCTGGGATTGGAACTGTGAAACTGAGCACGAAGCAAGGGATACATCCGGAATGTCTGCAATAAATGTGTTTGTTTCATTTGAACAAAGAATGCGAGAAACTATATTTTAAAATACAAAATGAACGACACTGTTTTTAGAACTAAAAGAGTGTACAGAAAGCTTTCAAGATTAAAAAGATAGTAAACTGTTGGAATAGTGATATTTATATAATCATACAAATAACAAGACACGTCTATTTGTTAAATGAGATATATCTGGCCAATAGCCCAGCAAGGGCGTAGAAAATGGGGACGATGAGTAACTGATCAATACGTTATGGTACAGGCTTGCCATTAAGTAATTGATTGTTTGTTCACATTCCAAACCACCTTCCTATCTCTAAGAACATGAGTTTCCCGTAGAATTGGATGCTATAAAAATGTTAATGCCGATACATCCAGTCCCCCAATTTAAAAAATCTGTGGTCAACAATCTTCTATTTTGTACTTGCAAGGTGTGACAACTTTTCTGCCAAACAGCCCAGCCACAAAAGTATGTACTTCACCCCCATCACAGACGCCTGATGGCCACATTACGTCAGCGGGTAAACTCTAATTAGACTAGAACAGGACACAGGGATGTGTCGGTAAGGTATATCAGCCGTGACATAGCCTTGATCCCACATTCAGCTCACAGGGAAACCAACATCTGCTCTCTGTAGGAGTACATAGCACATCTCAGGGCTGGTCACACGGAAACACCCAACATATGACTTTAAACAAACTTTATCATACAATAACTCCATGCCAACAGCTAATTTATGCCAACAGCTACCAAGCAATATACAGCGAAAGTTCGAATTTCAGCACGAATTCATACAGAGGCCAAGCACTCACAGTACAAACCGTTTCCTTTCCGGTAGGCGAGTCTCGCCAATTTAACATCAGCATAACTGTGAGGTCTCAGCACTGGGCCGCATACTAGGCAACTATTGCAATGTATGTACACAAGCAGTACTAGGTGTTTCCTTGTCTAACATATTTAACCAACGGGAAGATTTAAAGTTTTCTAATTAGCAGAAAACAGTTTCAATGCTATTGGCCAACGTTTTAAGCAGTATGTATGGGTTTGGCTTCCTGCTCTTGTAGATAACACTAAAAAATCCACTACCCATTCACCTCTAATGTCAAAGGAGATATGCATTTTTTTCCATCTGTCATTATGAACTGCTAAAATTGTACTCCACATCACTGCAATTCATGGTTGTGCGTGTGTGAATGATTTTTTTTTCACCTGTGACCTAACTCTGGATGTAATGCATTATTTTCATTTGTTGGTGTAAAACGTTCTTCAAAACAAAAATGCAACGATAAACATTTTTGTTTTGCTCTGCACACGTCGTCGTGCTTGGTCCTGGCTTGCCTGTCACATGGCATGTAGAAATACACATATATGACCAATCATCGAACAGAATAGTCAATTAGAATTCAAAATTTAATTTGCCTATCTGAACGCCCCCCTAAATTTCTGGTTATTTGAGTGTCAGTGGTAGCCTGTCACTGATGCTGATGGCAAAGCCAGACTCCCCATATACTTTGAGAATCTGTGTGCAGCATTACTGTGTGCGCTCAAAGGAAAACAGATTATAACCAAATTATAACTGGTAAGTCTTTAAGGACAAAATGTATTGCAACTTGTATTACCTCAAAGTTAATTGTATAGCAGCTTCCTACACATACAATCCAAAGCAATAAATGCCTTATTTACATTAATAATGCCCACAAATTATATGAATTCATTATGCTGCTGATAATTTAAGCTTTCATTGCTAGAAGCTTGTGATTTATGTCGATGGAGAGAAATGCAATCGTACATTGTAATTGGTGCAGTAATAACACATTTGGTTTCTGCAAATGCAGAATAATGCACAACAAAAATATTCTGTAATTGGACACTAACAACTACGGGGGGATTCAGTATCTGTATAGGTAGGAATGTGTAAGAGTTTGGAAAGAAAGCGTTCATTTGTGTCACCTCCGATTCAGCCATGAATTTGTCTGTTACGCGGGAAGCTCATGAATTAAGCTGTCAGAAGCCCTAAACGTGACGGTCTGCAGCGATGAGACGCGCACGCAACTATTGCATCAAGGTACTCACAGACCTGCCTAACGATACATTTTTAGCAGACATAAAAGGAGAAGAGGGAAGTTTCAAGAAAACATCTTTAATGGATTCTTCGCTGTACTTTGTACCTCAGAATACATGAAAATACATTTAAGTCGACCGTAAGTATGGCAATATATACACACATATAAACATGTATGTGGTGCATTTGAACATGTATATATCAATAACAAATGTACACTAAGTAAGTTTGTGCAAGTGTGTTTTATATATATCGCTTATATATAAAATCCCACACATACACACTGAATTGTACATGTGCACACACATACACATTCACACGCGCACTACTACAATTCACAAAAGATTAAAGCGACGCATTATGTTCTTAAAATTGATTTTGCATTAAGAGAGACCGTGGAGAAGACCTATACAGTCCACAATTTTCCTCGAAGAAATTTAGCATCATGAGTTTACTTAGAAGTCAGTCAATATCCGGGGTTAGTGTGCTCTATCTTCCAAACTCAGTGATGTGTCTTATCAGTTCTGTTGTTAATACTGTTCAGTGTAAGGACAGTCTTTTTGAGGTAGACTGTTCAAGTTCAAGGACAAATCTTTTTTAGTGTTTTTCCCCCAATATTTTCTTTTTGTGTTTTTTTTTTTTTTTTTTATCTTTTTTCCTTTTTTACAAATGCATGACATTCAGGGACAGAAAATAAATACTACATGTACAATATGTAGCAATGAGGTAGAAATGGTTATAACAATGCTTGAATATAAAATGAATAAGATAGATAACACAGAAAAAAAACACAAAAGAGCTTCCTTTGCAGTTTTTGTACAAAAAAAAGGAACAGAAATAAAAAAGGGACACAAACATTGGCTTGGAAATTAAAATTCAAGTGATTTGGTTGTGTTAACATTATATGAATGTGCTCATAACCTTGCTGTACAGGCGAGGGTTTTGAATCCCTTAGATTGTTGTTGTTGTCCCCCAGCCCCCCTAGATATTTACCAGTAGCTAAGCTGCATTTCCATGTCTCTCCCCAAAATGCGTCTATCTCAGAGTGGAGTGCCCCCCCCCCCATGCTGGAGTACCAGCCCTCCTCGAACAGCGGAAGTATGAAGAGATAAATATAGGAACAGGAACTGTTTTTAAATTTAGGCTACATTTTAGAATAAGGTAATAATTTTCCCCTCCTCTGTGAGCTTTTGGTGGATGTAAAGTTTTATCACTTATGTGCTGCTCAGGGTTTTGAGGACAATGTGAAATAAG
>JAODLD010000001.1:45268890-45283480 GCA_026781065.1 Mormyrops boulengeri
CCCCCCCCCCCCCCCCCCCCCCCCCCGCCCCCCCCCCCCCCCCCCCCCCCCCCCCCCCCCAGAGAGAGAGAGACAGAGAGAGAGAGCGGGAAAGAGAGAGAGGAGAAAAAAAGGCAGGAAGCTCTGGCACATCGGCAGTGAGAAAGAGAGAGGGAGGGAGAGTGAGAGACAAAGAGAGGGAAAGAGAGAAGCCAGGACGAAAGCAGGGGGTTGGGGGAGGTGGCGAAAGAGAAACACATTCAGAGATGCAGTCACCTCTAACTGTGCCAGACAGGCCAGCCTTAAACACACAGACAAACAGATACACGCAGACACCGGCGTGCATATACACGCACACATAAAGGCACATACACACACAGTCACAGACACACATGAGCAAAGACGTATGCACTCAACAGAGTCGACAAAGTCCTAAATTGCGCAGCATTCTGTGGAAGGTAATAATACTGGCCAGCAAACTTCTATGTCATCTCTTCATGCATATCACATTAAAAACCATATCAAATTCTCACCACCGGATAATACATTAAGTTTTCATACAGAGAATATATCTCAGGTCATTCTCACGCCAAGAATGTACCAAAACCAAAAAAAAACAAACAAAAAAAAACAAATAGTAACAATACATTCATAACACACATATATGTAAAATATTACCTTTATAGTATCTTTATTTCAGCAGGAATAATCAGCACATGTTCCATTAGTGAAACGGTTCCTGATTAGCTCTAGGACTTCAGCTCAAATTACTTTGATTATTAGTTGTCAGGCTACTGAGAATACCTACAACTAACTCAGCAAACCCCTCAAAAATCTGCAGTGCCACCCCAAATGAGCATCTCCCCAAATGGCTCCCAAAACCTGCAAAAATATACAAGCTACACACACACACACACACACCAATTTACAGCACTAAGTACCATTGTTCCACTTGTCATTATTGTATCAGGTGCCTTTGTAGCCTGCTGCATTTTATTTTCAAAACGCGCGGCCTCCATGCTGTCAACACGGCAAACGGATGTAATGGCGGCTACCCCAAGCAGTTTATAAAGAATAATGTGCTATGCATTTATGCAATGATTATTAATGTGATTTAAATGAATGTGCAACTCATTGACCTCAATGATCTGCACCTGGAACAACATATTCTTAGGAAAATATGCCAGTGGTGAGAAAAGGGAGCTGACAGAAAGTTTCATTTTATCCCACAAGAAGTGATGTGGCTGATTAGACTGTTTATTTCCATTGTGTGTTACAATGGACCGATTCTAGGTCGAGGACGATTTGTTAAAACACTTGTCCAAGAAGAAGACGTCAGCACAGGTTAAGCCACAGAAAAGAACTGACCTGAAACAAAAGTATCAGCTAAAATTAGTTTGTATCTGATTTAACTGAATGATTAATGTGATAAACAATTGGCTTTTCATATTCAGTTGTAACAGACAAAAAAAAACAGACCTATACTAAAGAGAACAAAATATTTGCTTCACAATGACAATAACATTGCAATTTAGACAGGAACACAAGCGGTTATGAACATTTGAGTATTTAAAAGCTACATTGGCTAAAAAGAACTGCAATTGGAAAAAAATGCAACCTCATAGTGGCTAAAAGTTGAATCTTTCAGCATAGTGAAACGCTGACATATAAACAAGAACAAGAATTATACATTACGATTAAGTAGTAGAAGGCAAAAAAATTCTGGATTAAATTTGTATGTTATTTAATTTCAGTTAGCACGGTCATCACCAAAGAAGCCTGAGAAACAGAGAGGCTGACCTTTTTGGGAACTGTTAATCTCGATAGCCTTTGCTGTTTTTAAGCAAACACGACTGCGCCTTCGCTCTGTCCATCCAATTTCCCAGTGCGTAAATTGGACCGCCGCTTGCACAATTCTCTATTCATTACCGCGGTGCTGAATGGAAGCACAGAGGAGGCTGCGTGGTTTTTTTAGCGTGTGCGCGATTCCTTCTAGCAGGATTCCCAAGCATCAAGGCACCTATTTTTTCCCCTTCTTCTTTCTTGGAGCCGCTGAGGGGGTGGGTTTTTTGGGTGGTGTTTGGAGTGGGGGTGTTAGAGCTGTCGTAATTGAAACGTGGCCTAATCAGACTCATTACTGTTTTCGCCAATTTGCACCACCAAAGATGCTTATTAGGTAACTGTGTTTAATAACCCGCTCTTTAGAAGAAGAAGGAGGGGGAAAAACTATAATGAGCTCTTTAAAGTCAGTCTTCAACACGATTACGCGCTGGAAGTGTGTTTGGCTGTGCAGGAGCAGACTGCTGCATTTAGTAATGTCATAATTAAGCAGCGCAAAAAAGCGGCTCTGCCGAAGCATGCGACGCCACAGCCGCGGCGCAGCAGAAGCTCTGCAAGACGGGTCGGGAAAAAATATTTATAATTACTGATCATTACAGCGCTGGGATTTTCATCGGCGCATGTAAACAACATTATGAGGGCTTTTCATTTTGCGCTACGTACACAACAGAAATGTCTTCTGAAGGTAGGGTCACTATGAAAATAAAGGTGGAAAAATTCAAGAGTAGACACACACCATACTGTCTATGCAAAACTTATAAATGCTGTTTGATATGATTATTAATGCAATCCATTTCAAATATAAAAATAGATTAAACAACGAATTAAACTGAATCTAATCTGTAGACGACTGAGCCCTTCTTACATAGGCCTATCAATATGAAACTGTTAAAAATGAAATTAGATTTGGAAATCTACGCACCAGTCACTGAAAGGAATCTTAAAGACCAGGCAGCGCCACTTAACCCCTAATTTAGTCAAATGTGACCATTTGGGTCACTGTCGTTGCCAGCTACATTTTGCATCCTCTGCCCAGGGCAGGGGCTACAGGAGGAGTCGGAGGAGGACTAACCAGCAGAAGCGGAGAATGGTTATTCAACTGGGAGGAAATCAAAGACAATACATGACAGTCCCCAAATTGTCATGTTAAATCACACAACAAATCTCACACAGTGATACAACCACAGCCAAAATAATAATAATAATAATAATAATAATAATAAACAACAAAAACAACGGAACCCTACCTGGAGTGTAAAATCATTTAATTAAATACTCTAAACAGAATTAATTAACTAATTAGCCTTTAACGGGTGTCAAATTGCAATCTACATCATTTCAGGGTTTTGCTTAATTGACTGAATTCAAGCTCAATCAAATTTGCACTTTCCAAAAATAAGCCGCCAAAACATGGGAGGTGGGAATTTTATTCACATTAGTGCAGTCTAAACACATGCTGTTCTGCGTTACACTCGAAAAAGGTAACTGATAAACGTGTTCAGATATTAAGTGCATGTCAGCGCGGCTCGGGCAGAGGCGCTATAAATTTTAAGTGCCGGCTAAGCTGTGACTTCTGCGCGCCCCGCAGGCCCCCCCGCCCCCTCCGGTTCCCTTGATGTAACATGGCATGTGTTTGGCATTGTCTGGAACCGATCCAAACACCAAATAAATAAAGTAAAAGATTAACATGCCTCTAAACGGAAACCCACCAAATCACTGTCTCTGTGTTTCTTCGGTCATCCCCCTCCCTCACGCTCTCGCTTTTCCTTCCTTCCAAGAGGATTGCCCACACTTCAGCAGGGGCGCTTCAAACCCGTTCGCAGTCGGACAGCTCACCGTGATCGGGAGTCAGAAAGACACGTACGTGCAGTCAAATTTAAGGACTGCGCGCCTTTGGAACCCCGACTGCTTATCGGGTAACAGTTGTAAGCGAGGTGCTCACGCATTGTTCAGCATGTAGGCGCAGCACAACTTGCACTTAATCAAAATACAAGTCCTCGACTGTCATGAGGAGCGTCTGGTGACTTCCAATGCCATCACAACTGCAAAGATGACACTGTGAACACCAGGGAAAAATAATAATAATTAAAATGCTATTAATGAAAGGGTTGTAGGCACCATTACTAACTTTTCAAGTAACTATTATAATACTCAGGAGCACTGGAGGGGGATGGATACCCTGGCAGATTCAGGGGCCCCAGCACTTTATAGGGGCCCCAAAACATCAGATCTCATTTGATCACTGTTCACTGCAAGGAAATCTGCAGGCTCCATCTCTGGGAGTAAGGTATATATTATATTTTAAAAAGATGGTCTTGGTACGGATGGATTCCTTGAACTGCTGAGGTTGCCCAACTTTGGTTGGTATCACAGCACAACACAACAACACAATGCAACACAACACAAACAAATGAATTAACACCACTCAGGAGAGGGGAATTGCAGCTTATCCTTTTACAGGACATCAGCAAAGCAAACTCTTTTCTCTTATCTGAAGAATGACAGGCTACATTCAAATACAGTTAAAAATAACCTATTGGGGAATGGGAATAAGGAAAAAGAAAATGCAGACATTAATCCACACTAGGTAAACCCAGCAGAGAGGGAGAAATGTGCAGATGCACACACTTGCAGTTATCTGCAACATGGGAAGACAATCATTCAGGCAGTCAATTTCCTGTGACAAGACTAGTCTTTGTAATCACAGTAACACTCATGCCGCTATTCTCTGAACAGACACTGTACACGCATGGCCTACTGTGACAGAACTATAATCATCTCAATCTTGTAAACACCTATTATGCGTTTGAAGTCCCTACATCCTTAACTGATACAATATTCCCCTTTTCTCCAGCTGAAAGCTCAATGCTTCGCACAGCAACCCCCTAGAGGAAACAGGAGGAAAAACACACACAGTGTGTCGTGTATCACAGCAACATAATACCCCTCCCCCCCCCATACAACTCATTTGTATCTACTACAGTAAATAAAATGAACAAATAAATTGCCAGGGTATGCAATTTCCCCCCTGACAATAAGTCATTTACACAATATTCATTTTGAAAAGCAAACCCTATTGTGATGGTTAGATTAAACCCCCCCTCCCACTTCTTTCAAAAGACCCATTTCCACATGAGTGGTCCCACGAGTGAGCACAGAGGAAGCTCCGTGGAAACCGGAACCTGGGGTTAGGCGTTATTGATACGCCTCCGACTTTCAAATCCATATCAGCTGGCCGGTGACACTTTACCTATTTCTTTGTCCCATAATTAAAATAGATCCCATTGCTGATCCATGATCCTTTCAGAGAGTGATGCTAACACTCTGGATTCCTGTTGCTCTCTCACTGAATTGTCCACACATCATTTAGATCACCCGGTCCCCCCCCCGCCCCCCTCCATCAGGCGGGCAACTGTGCGGTCACATTTCCATGTTAAATTATCAAAATAAACATTATTTTTCACCTGTTCCTTGCTTATTGCACTAAAAGCCTCCCCTGTCTCTAATGCAGCTACCCACCTGTATAAATAAAATGAGATAATTATTGAGTGAATGTCCAAGACATTATGTCCACAATACACCTTTTACTATGGCAATTATAAATCATTACAAACATGCTTCTTTGTGATATTAAGTGCTGGCTAACTACAGTAGATGCATCATATTTCAAGAGCTGGCAATATACATGAACACAGACAGCAGGAAGAGTAATGACTATCCATTATCTTATATTGCTTGCAATAATAATTTTCAAGTGTGTCATTTCGGGAAGTATCATCTATTAGATGTCTGGAACAAAGACGTTCGTATATAATCCGAAATTACTATTTAAAGGTCATTACCGCAGTTCAGGTCACAAAGAGACCGCATGCCAGTGACCTGTCTTTTTATTGTCTTTTTCAAACTTCAAAACTTCCAAAGTTAAAAAAGAGCAACATGCAAAGAAATGAAACATATGAAGTATGATCAGTTGTGATCAGCTGGTCATAGATCTGTACTGCGTGTGGAAAAGCTGTATGTTAAAACCACTGCAGTTTCAATGTAACAGGGAATGGGGATATATACAAATGAATCTAAACAAATGAATAATATATCTTTAAAACAATCCAAAAACTAAAACTTAAAATTCTTTGGATGTCTGCCCTCAACAACAACTACATGCACCAGCAGAGATCAGGGAAGATCCCTGGACTCCTGTAGGCCATTATGATAAATGCAAGATGTCAATGAGCCGTTTACCATCAGTCACAAGGCCTCTCGTCCCTCACTGTTCACTATAGCAGAAACCCCTGGACTCGTAGGATAGACTTCTGGGCGCAAGGCCCAATGCTGTAGTCGCACGCTCAGGGAATACGAGAAATGGTTAAACTTGAATTTGGTGAGTGGGGAAGGAAGTTCACCGGTTAAGAGTTCTGCCAGTGCTGACAATCGGCAGAGAATGTAGCTGACAAAAACTGACAATTCACTAAAAATTATAAAAGGGAGGCTGAGCAGGAGAACGGTCAACAAGGTACCTTTCAAACAGAAGCTGCCCAGGATTGCTTTAGATATTCCAACTTGTGGGATCAACAGAGAGCTAAAAGATTAATGTTCCTCAATCACGCAACTTTATTTTTTGTTTGTTTTGCTTACAAAACAGTATTAAAGTTTGGCACCTTTACCTTCTCAATTACTACTACCACTATTATTACTAGCTAAACAAAAAAGCTGCAGCAGAATATGGAATACATTTAATTTTATTTGAAATTTCCAGCAGCAAAGAGTTAAAAATCCACTGTACACATCACCATACATTCACTCACAGCTCTAGCCTAACAGGAAATGTTGATGCAGTGTTGCTTTCACAAACAAGTGGAAAGATGTCATTCCACATCAAAACATGGTGACCGACTTAAGAGACTCATGCATTTAGCCCAGTGATTCATCGTTGACTTTAATCCGTAGACAATCAAACATTAAGGAGACACAAACCTTAGACACTCTCTCTAAAGGGCAGAATAAATCATAATCATTAGATGAATCAATTATCTGTAATAACGTGGCTAATTCCCCCATCCTTTCTTGGCTTGAGGCCTGTTTTTCCTTTAGTTTAAGGCTTGTTTAATTACACCCTGATTTAAAGCTACAAGTCTAAATCTGCTTAGCTGTGAATTGTTGTGTATTCAAAGAATGCTCCTGTTGCTGACAAGCTTCATGCAATGTTTTTATGCCCAGTAAAGATCCGGGCATTCAATGGTGCACATTGCAACCATAACCCCAGAATCAACAAAAAAGGCCTTTTTTGAACCTATATCAGTAGACTTGTTCTTTAGTTTGAAATCCAGAGCCAAAAAGAACAGTTTATAACTGAAATATGCCTGCTTCATAATCATGCACTTTGATGACTGTTTGAAGATCGTCATTATATCAAAACATTGATCTAGACGTTTTCCCTGTATGTGAAAGGCGCTGGCATGGACTCGCGGATTCGCCGTACAGTCGATGTCTTTGAATAATTCATCCCAAGATGCCACGAGGCGGCCGGCCTCTGCCGCAATTGCTGAGAAGCAGGATGGGAAATGATCACACTCAAATGGAGCCTGTTATAAATACACATTTCAATATTACCCTCCTTCTGTAATCCAGTCAAGTACCACACAGCAGCTACGCACAGTTACTAAAATTTAACAGAATATTATCCAAATAGTTAGCCAATTAGCCTGTTAGACACCGGGTATTTAATTAGATATTGGCTTATACTTATACTCAAACTGCTACCTAGCATTAATCAGTGTCCTGGCCAATTTTTTGGGACGTGGATGGAACATATTTTTGTCGTCTATTTTTAGGTATTTTTCAAAGCCTGCAAGAAATGCCATACAATTTTATTAATTCCTTTGTGTGTGTGTGTGTTTTCAGCGTGAGGGTTTTCTTTCTATAAAGCATTCGTCAGTGTTCAAAGCGAATTGCTTTTAAGAAGTGAGGCTCTGAGATGGAGGCTTCTTTTCAGAGCCATGGTGGCTTATAAAGCTACTTATCAAAGGACAGAAGAAGTGAATGTGGAAGCAGCAACATAGTCGGAATAAAAAAAAAAAACAGAAGACCAAAGTATGTGTGTGTATGTGTGTGTGTGTGTGTGTGTGTGTATGGTGCATATATCTATGATCTATATCATACTATGGTTCCTTTTTCTTTAAAACAAAACAAAAAACTGTTCCTTGTTATTAGGGCTGGTGCAAACAACGGAATTGTAAAAAAACTGTTGTATTTGCTTAACCATATGCAGAAAAAGATAGGCTTTAAAATACAGAAAACAAAAAATATGCCGACATCTGTGAATAAAACTGGGAAAAAACGGCATAATAAAATCACAATGTAACATAATATTTCATCTGACAAGAATAATGAACATTCAATAAAGTCCCTAACCGCGTTAGGGAGCGTGCAGAACAGCGGGTGTCCATTGTTAACAACCCACCTCCCTTCTCAGGTTACTGGAGCCGACTCGCCCGTCGCCTACCTCAGAACGGATATCTGAGCCGCGCGCTCTGTAGCTCTCTATCGATCGCCCACCCCACCCCCTTCGTTAATGTACTTAGTTGCGAAACATCATACTGTACAGCCTAACTTCGTTAGGCCAAAAGAAAAAAATCCATTAGCGGGTCTCATAAAATGATCAAGGAATACATCATTTCTGTTTATCAAGTCAGATTTGAGAAGAAAAAAAGCCTAGTGGAACAAATAGTTTTAACGCCTTATACAGATCAATACTCGTTACTAAAATAAAGGATGACTTTGGATAGGACCAGTACCTTACAGTACACAGATAGCATGAGTTAATTTATATTTTCATACTCATGATTCATTTCACGCCTTATTTACAGGGATCATGAAGTAGCCATGTCTGAATGCACACCCTACGCCAGGACCCCCCCCCCCCCGGGGTGCTTGGAGAACGCGGGCTGCCTTGAGTTGCCCTTTTCACATTCAATACAGTTAGTCCTGGGGGGGAGGGGTGCGGAGAACATCTGCGAAGCGCCATTGCACCGTCCAACTGCCGATCATTAAACTGTGACTCCAGAGAGCAGCGAAAACATGAGCCAAACTCGCCCTTAAGTGTGGTTAAAGTCCAGCTCCGGATCCCGGTGTCAAGGAGCGGGATGGGGCAGAGGGGTACAGCTGCAGGCAGGGGCCGATCTGTCTCGACATGCTGGGAAAAGTCCCTATTAAAGCCTATTGTCCGCTCCCTCAAAGGGTGTAGACCAATTTACAGCAATTACAAAAGTATCATAAAAGCAACACACATTCAAACAAGTGCTGTGGAAGTCCACCTGCATCCAGGTGCATAGGGTGTAAGCTAGCACCTTGCCTGTGGCAGACTTTTATCATCTTAAATGTGCCGAGCATTGGGATTCTGGGGAGACTGCTCTGTAGGGCTCGGCAAACTCAGCAGACGGGTATCCCTCCTCTCCGGGGAGCACTTACTCACTTCAAGGGAGCAGAGCTAGATGATGCGACCCCATTGAATGTAAGGCTCATTGACCAAAATCTACTTTGCGGGAATGGGAAAAAAAAAATAAAGAGAGAGAGACTCCCCACGTGATATTCCTTTAAGAACGTCCCCACCAAGGGCTGGCTGGGCAAAGCGAGATATCGGAAACAGGGTAGCATAGATCCAGAGAGATTTCTGAGGATCTAACCACCGCCGGTAGCTACTACCATTGTTCTGTGTTCTTTGACAGTTTAGGTACACATGGGAGAGCAGTAGTCCTAACTTCAAAAGTCAGTTCTGCAGCAGACGACAAAAGATCGCAGGCAACCTTGTTTACCTGGTGTCAACACATCAAAACACATTACCTGACACTCAAAATTCTAAAAAGCAAAACTGCGTGTTAATGCATTTTAATCTCTGTTAATGCATTGCCAGCACGATCATTTATGTGTTAAAAGCTCAAATCATTAAATATAGACACATAAAAATCTAGACCTATTACTGACCGCCAAGAGTCTGTCACGATGTACTAGCGACATGCGGTCATAAACTTGCTGCTCGCAAGAGAGAGGTCAGCTCTTAAGAGGAACTCAATGCAAGAATGCAGAACAGAACTTCAGGATCTTGTGTTTAGTCATCATAAATCAGTTTTACATTAATACCCAAGAAACTTACAAACAGTTAAGGTCAACTCTGAAGAAATTTTTCCCTGACTAACACCCAACTAAAAAAAATATACTCTGGAAAAATAGCCCTGCTGTCAACATCTGATTCTGAAGACTGTTCTCCTCTGTGGCGCCAGACTGGGTGTGTACTACCTTCATTAGCAGCACTTTGGATAGGAATATACCATTTAATACCATTTCCCTGAGGCTGAATAACACCCTTGGTCTCCTTCCTTCGACACATGGAATTATAACAAGTTTACCTCAATAACAACACTTTCGATGGACGAAAATGACCATTTTGTTAAAGTTCTTCTTCAAAATCATTACTCACCCAGATAAATCGCATTGGCTAAATCCAATGCTTCAAAATAAAAAAAATATCTTCAAATCAAAAACTGTATTTAATTGCAGCCACTTCTGGCGGGATTAATGGGTCACTCAGAGGTAGAGACTTGAATCGACGCATATTCACTTTTTGTCTTTGACCATCATTGATCCTGCCTGATTCATGTATGCAGTTTGGTCGCTACAAGGAAAAAAAAAAAAAAACTTACAAAAAAATCATTTTAGGATTTCTATGAATAGATTAAGAGCTATGCAAGTATACACAGATTTCACAACACATAGTGGCAGTAACAAATGAAAAATGTAAGTTTTCAAAACCATGAGTCATGAAATAACTATTACAAATAGCTGAGTATATATATTTTAGGTGACTAAAACTTTTACGATGAATTAAAAAGGCACCTGTTACTGCTGTCCAGTTAATGGGGAGAACTTCAGCAGAAAGTTTGCAGAACTATTAAGTTTCCTTTCCTGCATCCTACTCTAGAAGGTCTTCCTCTCAGTCAAAAGTCAGATACAAATTGATGCCTTTGTACAAAACTAATGCAAACCATTGTTTTTAAAATTACCTTCACCAAACAGTAATTAAGAGCATTTGCTTAGAAGACTAATTAAAAAAAGAAAGCAAGTGGATGAAACGGCCATTAGATAAAAGGGACATTATTTGTCCACAGCTTCGAGAATAACGCTCTCCGTCCGAAGTTTTGGCTTGCTATCGACTACCATTCAGGAATAAGGTCGCTTCTCTAACATCTGCTGGACAAAAGGTGAAAGTAGGCAGCCGAGGCAATCTCTGGCCAATAAGACGGCGAAAATCTCCGAGCTCTACTGTAATAAAGTTGCAGAGGGAAAAAAAGGTGGAGAAAGTATAAAGGGAACTTCTACAAGTAGAAAGACTGGGAAATTGCTTCGCCCACTGGCGGGCCTCCCTCGCCGGCTCCCAATTGAAGAGCGCCGCGCGACAAATCCGCGGCAAGTTAGCTACGATTATTAAACATCCGTCGCGCTCGCGCTGATGCTAACGCGCCAAGCGGTAATCTGGCAAAGCCGCGTGAAAGCTCGCGGTGGGCGGGCAGGGCGGGGGGCAGGGGGCGTCAAGCCATACACTCCCAGAAATCCCGCGCCCTTAGAACGCGCCGATAATGTAATAGGGCGACCGCGTAACCTGCTTTAAATATATCACAAGGCTTTCGCTCCTACTAAAACAAATAGCCAGAAATGGGGACTTTTATATAGGTTTCTTGAATAAAGATGAAAAGACAGAAGTGGAACGAAAAGATGCTACATCAACCGAGTTCTCAACTGATTATTTTCTCCTATAACCTAATGCCATGGCATGATCAAGCATAACGAAGGTCCATGCGAGCATTATAAAACATCTCTCTTTAAAACAAGAAAAAAATGTGTAAGAAAAAGAAGAATCTGTGAACTTGGACGGTACGCAGCGTGAAAGACACTCTTAAGCACTACGGCAGGAGCCTGACACAGACGGATCTTTTTTCAAAGCTAAAGATTTTTCATTGCCGGGGTTTAGCTGTCATTCCAGTATTGATCTGGAGAGAGACAGAAGGTGTTACTCAGCACTAATGCCACCGCGCAGTCAAATGTGCAGCTGAATAAAGGGGGAGGGGGGGGTTGAAAAACAAAAGCACCACTGGTCTCCGTGCTACGTGTCTCCGTGCAATACAGCTGTTTGTTTCTCTTATATAAGATATAAGCTATTCACCTTATAGCGTTCGTCAATGTTAATGCAGCTCTGGCAGGAGAATAGCCAATCAACGGCCACCCTAATATATAAGCCTAACCTAGGTACATAACACATGCACTGCGTTAACTCCACGCAAATAGGGTTAATAATTATGAATGGCTCCCATTTGAACTTCACTTTTACACTTATTTAAGCACAGAGGTGGCAGTGTCTACATTTATTCATGGGGAAGGAGAATCGTAGTTTATTGGTGTGAAAGTAAGTTGGCAGACCTGGGGAAGATCTAAGAAGCTGGATATTAAATTGAGATTATAGTTCCCTCTGATCTGCCAGTGTATTGAAGTTTCTCTTTTCATGCACCTATAGGGCTGAGTGGGGCAGACTTCGCTCCTTCTACATTTCAAGACCCCCCTCCCTCAACCCCGACGTTGTTTTGCACCATTTTTCAGAACCGACAGTCTGCAGCACAGACAGACACGAGAGGTACGGATTGATGTAATAGGTTGTGGCAGACCACTGATCACTGGCCAGCCTAATGAGCAGAGATAGGAAAACTATTTGCAATAAAAGCAGAAGGCCGCGAACATGGTAGTAGGGAGCGCTGACGCGTGCGCAGTGGCGCCTGTGCAGTGGCGCCTGCGTGGGCTGCGGCCCGGGAGGAGACCTGCTGAGTGGCCAGAGATGTGGAGGAAATGAGGCATTGAGGGCAGAGGATCAGAACCATTGCAGAGGACTCCTTCACACATCGGGAAATGACCGGAAAGCACTCCAATCCCCACAGAGGTCCACGCACAGCAAGATTACTTGAAGGTCTGAATTGGCCGGTTCGAGCCAACTTTCACGCGGGCAGATGTGTCGGTCCTGTCGCCAGGAAGCGTACAGAGCGGAGGACAGAGGAAATAAATCCACTCATTGTGTCTGCTCATGCACCCGTGGAAAAAATAAATAAATAAAAACGTATCGGCATCACAGCGGGGGTTCAGCCTTCATTTCTCGGTATCTGTAAAGTGATATCAACGGCGAAGAGTGATCCACGCACACGGTAACAGAATCCAATCTGATCAAATTGTAAACAAAAACTGCGCATTAAAAAAAAAAAAAACGGCCACCTTTCATTAAGTAGACGGGCGGATAATTATCAATGCGGCCGATTAACGATTAACTCGGAGCGCTGCATTTGCGTGTTCTCTGTTCGCCCAATTAAAAGCTAATTAATTAGATACAATTCTATTACGGAACAAATCCCACTCATCAATAGACTCAGTCCAAGGTCGTCCGTTGCTCACACGTAAATTGACTTCAAGGATCCCGCCAGACCCAGGGACATAACTGTGGCATCACAAGTTTAAGAAATGGAAGCGGAAGGCCCTCAGGTGACGACATAGATGAAAGGGAGGCAGAAGGGGATATGGCTGAAGGCATTGATCTGTAGCAAAGAATGAATATTAACAACAACAACAAAAAAACACTGCTGTTTGATGATGTCTGTCAATACCACTGCCCACCAATAACTGTAGACTTTAAATCAGTAGACAAGTACACCATAACAAGCTTTGTTAGCTGTGTGCCGCAGAACTAGCTATGCAAATAACTGGTTATAATTCAACTTCACAACCACTTTAAAAAAACATATTGAAACTGTGATTTAAATGATACTGTCAGTGCATTCCTAAAACATCATAATATAGACGTTTAAATTTGGCACCAAAATGAACTGGCAAATGGGCAGCCCCCCCCCCCCAACTCCAATTAAGGTTTAATTGTGTTTAATTATTGTTTAATCATTCTATTCAAAGGAAGGTGACTTGAGCAAATATGTGCTACACGAAATCAATGTGGTTCGATGAAGTTCATTACTTTTTTTAAATTATTTTGATTATCAATTGAATTTAATTAACACAAAACCCATGATTAGCACCATCAATTCTGTTTACAAAAAGGCGTGACTAAACTCATGAATCCTAAACTGGAACTGCAACCCGGATACAAAACAGAAAATGCTTGGCTTGGCGCCTGCCCAAGGGGTGTTTCCATTGCTATACGTCTAGAAAATCCCAGTTACAGTTCTTTCAGTAAGGAAACCGCACTGAATATCGTGTCACGTTCATTTAAACACACGGTAAATCTTCACTGAGCCCACACCAATGCTGTTCTGGCTTGCTGGAAAATGGGAATTCTCTTTCTGTTTGTGGGGTGGGAGAGAGAGGAATGAAATGTCCAACTCGGGGAGGAAAAAACGCTTTCACTCTGCAGATAAAAATGGCCTGATGTTGTTTACAGTATAGATGTCGTAGGAAGCACTGTGTTATGGGACTAGGAGGCAAAGAACAAACAACAAATGCACTGGAAGCATGGGTAACAGATGACGGACTTTTTGGTTAGAACAAAATAGCACACTATTATGGTAGCAATTATCAGTCAGCTACTGCTTCAATGGTGATTCCATTAAAAGTCTATATCATGGAAGCGTCAAAATACCCTAGCATATATTGCTAAATGTATGCTGGTTTGGGGGGGGGGGGGGGGGGGGGGGGGGGGGGGGGGGGGGGGGGGGGGGGGGGGGGGGGGGGGGGGGGGGGG
>JAODLD010000001.1:45302601-45350130 GCA_026781065.1 Mormyrops boulengeri
CCCCCCCCCCTCCACCCCCCCACTCCCCTCCCCCCCCCCCCCCCCCCCCGCCCCGCCCGGGGGCCGCCGGGGGGGGGCGCCCCCCCACGGCTTCTTGTTTCTCTTAGTGCTAGAAAGGAAATGGGGAGGTAAATAAATCAATAAACAAACTAGAAATAGCCCTCACTTGCTTGAAATGTATGGCACACTAACTAGCTAGAGAGCAGAGGGAGAGTGCGGATGGTGTCGCAGATGTACAGAAACCAGGGTAGCTATTAGGGTACATGTTTTGATGCAGCCAAGAAAGGAGAGATGTAAAGACTGTCATCATTGCTGGAATGGCTCTGCCAAAAAGCATCCAGGCCCGGAGTGGATAGATGCAGCTGCAGCTACATGACATTTAGCCCGATCCACATCATCTGCTCAGAAGCTCCTGACAGTCTTTTTTTCCTTTTTTTTTGTGGTTGTTGTTTCCCGTGGACTGGAGGTCATCTGCAAACTTCCAGAGTGCGTTTCTAAGGTGTAGCAGTGTCCGGTGGCACGTCGCTCAGACAGAGGGGCCCCCGCCCTGTGCTTTTTGTCCTTGTGTCAGCAGGCAGGACATCCTGAATTATTTTGCTCAGCTGCTACCCTGCACTCTTGGCGGAGAATGTCAACATTGTCCAGAAACACTCACTGCTTAGATTTTGCCATGATATGATCGTTGGTTATAGAAGAAAAATCATGTAGACATAATCAAAAAAAATCTGTTTCCACTGATACTTCTCATCCAGTGATTTGACTGAAATAAACTATTCTCAACTTTGTCCAAATGTACATATCTAATCAAACTTCCATTTCCTCAGATAAGCCAAACATTCTGTATAGTCAGTTATGGATTGTGTTATAACCATACACTTCTTCCCCATCAGCAAATAAATAAATTCCCCCACCTGTATCTGGAATTGTACTACAGCTGTATCATTTCATGAATAATTGACAATTTATTTCGCTTTGATAGAATAACATGTATGTTAAAGTTATAGAGAAAATGCCTTGAGGTGGTTGTTCTCTCTCCGTATCACTAGGTCAATGCGTTTTACCATTTGGAACACTTGTATGTATTCAGTAAAAGGCAGGATTCAGACATAACATATATATATCTTCATTGAATAAGAAAATGCTGCAAGACTGTTTGCGGCAGAGACTCACCCCCATAGCGAAACTGTTTATCTCTTCAGGCCTGAGGTTAGGGGTTTACTGAGTCATGTGACAGGCTGTATTTTAACCTTCTGCCTGCAAACTCTAATGTCACCTCTGATCACTTCAAGAGTCTGGTGCCTGAATTTTTTTTTATTCCCTGCAAAACATTGCTTTAGAGAACACAAGTCAGAGCCTGTTAATAATGCATGATTTTCTTTTTTTTCCCATGATGAGTGTTGTCACATGCATTAGTAAAAACATCACTTTTTGAAGAGATGAAAACATTGAATGTAAATATGTCTAGCCTTAACTTTCCATTCTTTAATTGCTATTAGTTGTTGAAACTTTATGCATTTGGTCAAAGTAATACAGTAAAAAGGTAGACTTACAAATGAAATTTTTAATTCAGATGGTCTGACATTTACACATATCCAGCAATATTCACATTTTCCATAAAGATAATTGATGTATTTCTTGTTTAATTTCAATAGCATGTAATACGGTTACCTTATTTTTAGAGACTTATAATGAGTAATATTTTATCTGTCATTTTTCAAATGAAAAATGTCAAAATATTGTATATATTGAATGAGAAAATACATGCCAAGACAGTACAATAAAATGGAACCAGAGATATAACTCACATCTACAGAAGAAATTTCAGTATCATATCATTTTATAATGTTATAATATCTACATAAAGGGCAACTTCTGAGACACCCACCTAAATAAAATCTGACAAAAATGCTCAGGTCTATGCACATAGAATAAAGTAACATTCAAAGCAGGGATCTCCACAGGGGCAGAACCAGAGATGAAATGAAAAAGAAAAGCAGTTCTCCTGCCATACAATGAAACTCAATGACTGCTAAAGAGAGGGGGGGGGGGGTGAGATTGAAAAATGAAAGGTTTAGGTTTTTTTCCCCCACATTGATGGTGTGTAGCCAACCACCTTTATGGACTGTGCCTAACATTCTAATGGGGATGAGCTTCAAGTGGATGGTGCCCACCGAGGATAAGCTACAAAATCTCACAATAAAAGCAATGTGATTTACAGTAAATTCCACAGGGCTGACAGCATCACAGCTGAGGGCATAAAGAGTCCTTTCAACGACGGGCCTCCGTGCTGCTCTATCTACAGTCTCGCGGCGGGGCCGTGCTGCTTACCACCAATGACTTTGATAAATAACCGGGAAGTCCCACTGTTGGCTCAAAACTAGAAGTTGTTCAGCTGCAATTCTGCATTTGTCCTGTTTTAATGGGTATGGAAGTGGCTTTAGCAGTAATCTGTCAGTGATTGATTAGGCCTGAGCAAATCCTCACTCAGCTCTCTCTCTCTCTCTCTCTCTCTCTCTCATTTTTTTTCCTTACACTCTGAAGGCAGCGGCTGAGAATCGATGGCGGGATGGCAGAGTTGGAGCGTGAGCCCTATTTACACGAAGTACAAACAACGTTAATTCCAGTCCAGTGAGTGTCTGACTGAGAAGTGAGGGCTGGGGGGGGGGCTTGAATCGGGACGAGAGAAAGGAAGCCGAGTGATCCGGGTTCCTCACAAGAACCGGACCGGGAGTGGAAAAGGAACACGTTTCCTCTAAGCTGCACTGCTGGCGTTCCTGGCTAAAGCCTGCTGTCAGTTACAATTCTGTCTCCTCTCATGCCGTTAATTAGTCAACGTCATGGGTTTTTTTTTCAAGTACCGGTTATTATGCTGTAGTGCTACGGCTGACAATGGATATCACAAGTCATATCGTTAGCAGCTATATTAACCTTTGGTATCATCCACTGATGGCTGGGTGAGTTAGTGTGATGGTAGCATTCCGTGGTGCCAGTCAGCAAACAGCTTGCTAGCATAGGACCTGCAACACATATTACTGTTATGGCCAGACAAAGCTATGACTCTCATCAAATACACAAGTTTTCATAGCTACATATATGGTTAAATGTACCTTGAACATTGAAGATCTTACTAGGATAAACTTTTACTTTTAAGGGGAAAAAAATGACAATACCGGTTGATTGGTTCTTCTGAATTCTCACTCTGGTTGTTAATTCACAACATATATCAGGTACTTTGTCAACACTGGCCTTTTCATTGTTCTGCTTCCAAACACTTGGACTTCAGCTGATAGTTGGCCGATTTGTCCTCAAACTCCCTGTTTCGCATTCAGCTATGACCCTGGTCTGTTGTGACCTTTCCAACGCACAGTATACTTAAGGACCAGGAAGAAGGAAATCTCAGAACTGGAGGTGATTCCTCTCTTTTATTGTAAACATTAAGATACGACGTATGGGAATGAACCAGCATTTAGGAATATAGCAGTAGGTGTTGATATCAGCAGGAGAAACATACTGAAGATGTAATTGCAAAATGCGTAAATTCTGCATGGAATTCCACAAGAATTTCACTACAAAAGTGAGCCAAAGTGTCTGTTTGTGACATCAGAATGAATTCTGAAGTAATACGGTTGTATTTCATTATATGCGATAAAAACAAATGAACCTATTTTCCGCTAGAATTCCTTTTTAAGCAACGAATTGCGTTACAGAAATGAACACCGACTATAAATGAAGACTTCAAGCTGATGTTTTCTAAGCATTAATGAGCAATGATTATTTTAAATGCAGCAAAATCGAAACGAAAATTTAATCAACACAGGGAATAAAATGGTGATTAGGTTCTTAGAGTTTTAACACAGCATATGAATGCCAACGATTCTTTACCATGCTTTTTGTGCATCTTAAAGTGCAAATCTGGAAAAAAAACAAAAAAAAGAATAACAAAAATGGCTGGATTTCTCATGGGTTTCCACAATTTGAATTCAGTGTTTAAAACAAAGCGTTCTAATAATGCAATTCATTTTACATTCAAAGAACATTTTGGTTATTTTTAAAGCAAGAGGTCTAAGGCATAAAAATTTGTGTATGAATTTTAATGGAGACACTTAAATGGTAATTATTCCACTCAGCACAAATGCAGGTAACAAATGGAATTCAATCAGTGTTCATGCATAATGACCGTCATTACGAGAAAAATAATAATGACATCCTATCTGCATTAAACCTGCAGACACTTCACACAATGATCTCAGGCCCATTATTGATCTCCATGGAGATAAGCAATTGTCACTTTTTCAACAGTGTACGTGAATGTTAAATACATCACATTTGTTTGCGGCAAACTGTTTCGACGAACACCAGAATTCACCTAATTAACTACTCGAAATGCGCTTACTTGTTCTCGGTAATTGAAAATCGGAACCAGGGAGCATCGTTGAGCACCGCAATACGCGGTACGGAGGCCTTCCATGTTTCACTAGTTTAATTTGTGGTGTTTTGAAGAAATCCCAGGCATACGAAGGGGTCTTCGCAGTGAGGTCCAAGCTCAGGGAGCAGAGATGACTTTGGTGTGTATGCTGGTAGATCTTGGGGATTGGGGGGGGGGGGGGCTCGAAACGTGAAAAAATGTCAAGCTGTCTTAACAACATAACCTGCATGAAAAGGGATTTCCTTCATAAAAAATCCAATAACTGTATTAGAACGTGTGTATTCATTATTGCTGCATTCAAAATTGTTGATGTATGTACATATATATGTACTTATTTCTATTTGGTATTAATTAAATATTGAATAATCAGGCCTAAGTTCATCCTCAATGAATGGAATCAGAAATTCTGCTGCATTTTGCCCCCAGATGTGTTTTCATTTATATTTTTCGATATCCCCTTAATAAACACATTTGATCATTTCCTGTATCATACAAATTCTGGGGAAATCATGTTTCACTGTGATGGGTCAAAATTTGCACCTTTATTCTGCAGGGGAATTCTCTTGAAACCCTTGGATGTTATCTTGCTCTTCTTCAGAGTTTACTGGCTGCAAATAAATTCCAATACACTGATCACAATGTTATGACAGGCTCTGTTTTTTTTTACTTCTGGTGAGTCAACCCCATGCTGGGTTTATATCTGAATAAAAGATTTGACCATTGTGGGCACACACTGCCAAAATAAACCTTGGCAGATGTTTCACTTGTCATGAAAGCCCCCTTAGACTGAGAGGCATACAGTATGGGGTTTGGTGGAAAAAGCAATGGAGGTGAGCAACATTGCAAAAAATGGAAAGGCCGCTGTGCTTCTCCAAACAACTGTAACTAAATGAAGCACATAGTAAATAGCAGAGATAATAATCCACTACAGCAAGACAAAAAGGAAAAACAGACATGATGGATCAGATACTGAGTGTATGCATATGCCAAGAGACAAAAGAATGGTCAACAGCGCTCTGGTACAACCTACTTGACACGGTCACCTTGAGTGCCGTCATCTATTCACAGGGTGGCAAACGGAACACACTGGAGGTAGAGGGCCGTCTCTGGCTCCTCAAACACGTCTCTGCTGCTCTGAAAACAGGCGAGGAAACGACAGAAGTGCCCCTAGCCAACGGTCCGCGGATGGGGCCAAGCGAGGAGGAGGAGGAGAAGGAGGTGGTGGTGTCGACTCTGGCCAAGCGGTAAGGATGTAGCGAGAGCAGTCACACGTGCGTGAAATGCACAAGAGCAGCGCGCGACGTTTGTGGCTCCGTAGCGCATGACACGCTTGCAGTGAAGACTGGGGAAAAAAAGCAGCAGGCCTAAGATCGCAGAAGCATGAAATAAGCAGGGACGGTTGTTTTCACAATGATGCTCATATGGTTGATGAATGATGACTCTATGCACTTGCCTTTGCAAATGAGATCGAGTGTACAGTTTATGTAGACCTAAGTGTATTTTACTTTCACTTATTTTGCATTGTTTGCATTTATAGTGAATCAAAACTTTGCATTGAATGTTACAAAAGACAGTTCAGTTCTGTAAGGAGATCACAATATTGTGGATTTTATGAATGTTGATGTTATACAAATAAACAATTTTTTTTCAATATGATGCTGTTTTCTTTGTTACAATAGCTTAGGGTTGACAAACAAACAAGCAAATATCTCAAATTTAATAAATATCTCCCAAAATGATCAAACAGAAAACATGCATAATGTGATTTATTCTCCCAACTGCTTATCCTGTACAGCAGTATTTCCCAACCCGGTCCTCAGGGACCCACAGAGAGTCCACGTTTTTGCTCCTTCCCAGCTCCCGGTACAGAAATGTGGACTGTCTGACAGGGAGCTCGGAGGGAGCAAAAACGTGGACCAGCTGTGGGTCCCTGAGGTCCGGGCTGGGAAACACTGCACTACAGGGTCACCTGGAGCCTGTCCAAAGCAGCATAGGGCACAAGACGTGGGTACACCCTGAACAGGATGCCAGCCCCTCACAGAGTGTATACACATGAGAGAAAAGGCAAGCTACACAGGCAGACACACACACACACACACACACACACACAGCCTGACTGGGATTTGTACACTCAGCTCTGGAAGTGCAATGCAATAGTGCTATCTATTAAGCCACTACAATATGTAACCTGGTATTCAAAGCTTAGCTTGTGATGATTACAGTACAATCACCGTTGTTAGTGTATCTTAGCAAGTAAAAAATTAATGAAATATAATTTTTTTGAAATTATGAATGTTTGGCTTGTATTGCAGATCCATTTTTCCAGCCACGGCAAAACATTCACATAAGGAATAATAAAATCCTTAATTTTTTTTAACATAAACAATATATATGTATTGGATTAAGCAGCAGAAGGTATAATAAAAAATGTCTGCAGCGTATGTATGTAGCATCCGATTTGATTCAGGGCTTAGGCTTAAACATGACTAACAGGGTGCACAGGGTTATCAAAGTTACAGAAAGTGGGGAGGAGCGTTATCCTGTTTGATTTGTCATGCCAAAGGTCTCCAGCGGACTCTTCAGCCATGCAGGTCTGTCTCACTCACTTTTTGTAGCACCCTTTGCGGAATTGCTCTGGCCGATCGTGGTAGGGACTCTCGGGAGTGAAAATAACAGGGTTCGGCAGCGCCGCCACTCTCTGTCTGGCTGACCCCCTGGAGCACATCATTGCAGACGTGGCGGGGCCCCCTCAGATCTACCTGGGACGCCGCGATATGAGCGGCCGCTCGTCGACACCATAACTTGTCCTTTATCCGCCTTGATACCTGTTCTTTCATGCACGTTTGGAAAGCGATGCTCAGGTAGAGGTAGCCATCAATAGTATCACAGACACGATTCTTGGAGATGACATATGCTTCCATTTGCTTTATGGACAGTATTATGGGCGATCGCAGTAGGCTCACTGCCTTGGGTGGAGGCTTTTTTTTCTTATAGGATGGTCAATCTCTTGCCTGCTATGGATGTGAGGTTCAACTCCTCTGAATGCATAATGTCTCCAGCCTGGGGTTTTAGGTCTAATGAATAATGCTGGTGTGATTTTCAGCCAGTAGACTTGAGCCACATGAAACGCACGCACTGTATCCAACACATCCACCAGTGTGGGATTAACCTATCAAAAGTATTCTATGCATCTGCTTGGTAAGTTCATAATGGTTGTTTTACTCAGTGCACATTGGGTCTTTCCCCAGGGGCATGGTGTAAAAATTGTTGGTTTTTGCCAAAACAGAAGACAAGATGTCCAAATCTTTGATAGTAATAGAGGATGCACTATTTATGCCATACAGAACAGCTTGGAAGAAACAGATTTCATCCTAGCCTCTCAAGTACAGTTAAAATATGATAAATTATCCAGTGTGACCGTCTGCAAAATAAATATGATCAATTATTATTATTATTTTAGAAAATTGGGGGTCAATCCAAAACAACATAAATGCTTATTTTCCCTTTTTTGTTTCATCACTAGCTACTGTGTATCTGTATAGCTTCATAATATAAGCAAAGAAATCAGTGTTATTTCGTAGAAGTGTTTTCATGTTGTTGGTAGCTAGCTAGCTAAAGAACTCAATGATTTATCTTGTCCTGTGAATTCAAGCTAGATAATGTTATTTAAATGGTTTCATATAAAGGTGCAATTAAAGATAATTCAATATTTTTGTTTTATTTGCTTTTAATTGATATGTAGTCGTTAGGCTAATTTTCATCAATCAAGAACAGGCTAATAAATTCAGCAATTTTGTATTTTTTCCAAGTGAACAGCACAGTAAGCTTTTAAATTGCACTTATTTGTAACACTACTTAACAGGGCACAAATACTTAGTAGTATCTCAGTTACTACTGAAGTACAAATCATGAAGAAATCGTGAAAAAATGGACACTACTCGAGATAAAAGATGTGTCAGGATTCATTAATGATGAACAAACATTAGATCAATATTTCACTTGTGTTAATATTAGATCAGTATGTAACCAAGACTTAGCTTGTGGTTAATTAAGACATAAGTAATGGCGTAATACTATATTATTTGTGCCACATTAAGTAAAGTGTTACCACTTATTTTGTCAAAGTCATCATACAAAACATATACTTTTAAATCATGTGGTTTTGCAGTACAAGCCTTTTTGCTTCGGTTATACATCATGACCACTTTTGGTTTGATAAATTGTAAAGTGAATGCAAATAATATCATGACAGATACAAACAGAGGTGATGCGACCCCGAGGAAATAAAGGTTACTTTTAGCATCGTTTTCTGCACTTGTCCTACTGGTCACTGGTCACATGGAACAATATACTCTTTAGGGAAATTTATTTTTCAGAATATCTGACATGTGATGTCTGTTTGGGGGTCACCAGATGTACACTCCTAATATGATCAACTTGGTCCTCACAGACCAGAGGTGCACAATAACAATTCTAGGGTTGGATAGGCACCTGTTGTAAGGTGGAAGGGAATATTACTTGTCTAGACGAAATCCCTGCGGTTTACGACACAGATTCAATAGCTCTTGAGTTGGATGGACTCAATCAAACGTATAAGCTCAGTGAAGTATACAGTTCAGCAGGATGAGACGTTGCAGGATCGTAAACCCGAGGGCCAAGCTTGCAGGTAGTATATATTTATATGCTTGTAACCACAACATTAACAACGGCAACACAAACTGTGCTAATACCTCAACCAGCTGTATAGCAGCGTATTCAATATCAATACACACAAATATCAGGACTTGAAATCTTTACTGGGAAAATTGCAATGTACTTTCTACTGTGAAAAATGAACTGCATCAGTAATACAGAAAGCACCAAAAAAGGGACTACAGCATAAATGCTGTATCATTGGTTTGATCAGCTCATTAATATTACTACGGTACAGAAGAGAAATGTGCAGTCATAGAGGAGGGTTTCAGAATTGAATCACATGTAAAGAGATCTGTATAGGCATTCAAAAATACAGTGATTGTGTGAATCTTTATGTTCAATTGTGCTCAGGTTGAGATTGTGTATGTGGATGTGTGCCCTATGATGGACTGGCATCCCTCTTTCCTGGGACAACCTTCGAGGGCACCTCCCAGGGTTATGGACTATGGATGGATGGATGGATGGATGGGTGGATGGATGGAAGTACTCTATAAATATAAATGAATAAATATATTTGACACATTTTAAAATGGTCACAAAGTGAATTGATGCTACAAGCATATATTTGGTTAAATTTGGTTTTGAGAAAGAAATAAATTTCTTACCGAATGTGAACAAAATTTTAAAAAAGAACAATTATCATCGTACATGCAGATGAAAACAGTTCCATTTATTATTTTACATGCATTTATTATGCACTATTATGATGTTCAGTCTAATACCTTCTGTTTATATATTTTCGGCTATGCTACATCATTCTGTATATAAAGTTACCAAAACATATAAAATGAATTGAGACTGATAAGTGGGTTCTAATCAGTGCACCATGTAGCTAAACGACATGGAGAAGCAGCGACAATTAAATTACAAGGACAGGAGAGGACATCTGTGATGAGGTATTCCCTGGGTTATTAACGGCTGTTGTTACAATGACAGCTGTGTCCATGGTACCGAAGTCTATGCTATATTCAATAGGTTTTATTCGAGAAATATCAGAGGTTCGTCCCCCCACCTTGCTCCCGCCCCACTGTTATATTTCTGTAAAATGACTGAAGTATTTTATTATACCCCTCCACAAACCTCAAACTTATGGTGCTTGAAAAATAATAATGGAAACTAAAGAAATAACAAAGAGCTGCCGAAATTGGTGGAGTTGTTCAAATGGCTTGGAAATGTTGGCTTTAGAGACATTTCTGCTTGAATACCTCTGATAAAGGTAAAGAATAATATTTCTCTTAGAAAGCAGGTCAGTTGATCAATCAACCATTTCAGGTTTTAGCCTGAACTTGTATCATCAAGCTACACAAAGAGAGCTGGCTGCTAATATGAGACTATTGCGCTTAAGAGTAACCATATGCTTTTTGGGGGCCGCCGATAAACGTGAAAGGAGGCCAGCAGGGTGACTGCTGGCTGCTCACACCTATAGGCTGATTCCTCACTAAATTGTCTTTACAGAAAAAAATAATAAGGTTCAACATAGCATTCAAGTCCATTCCTGAGTGAAATATATTTCACAGTTGAAATTTAGAAAAGACAGATGCAAATTCCAGATGTTGTTTTGTAACCATAACCCTGGCAGTTGCTACTTCTTTGTATTGACTGCTACAATTGTTAGCACTCATTAAAGTGCTCACACAATTGACTAGCCATTTAGGACAGGAAGATATGTTAATAAAGATACAAATGTAATATCAGCAGGCTTGTCAGTCTTAAAATGTAGATGAAAAGCCAGGGAGACTCCCACTTGGAGAAATTATAGATGCTTAATCCCAAGTGAATGATCTGTGATTTGCATAGAATCTGCACCAGACTGGCTCCATCTGGTTGGGTTAGGGAATACTGGCAGAGTCGAAACATTTGTGAATGAAATAATAATGAAAAGACAACCACTCTTCAGTGGACTTAAAGAGCATAACGAAAGCTTAGAAAAAATGCAGCATGTCTGACAATCTGCGCTCTCCGTAGGAAATCAGATGATGTCACGATTATTAGAATGATTATATAGTATTCTGATGTTGTACTACATGCCATTAGCCAGATTCATGCATCCTATTCCCAGTCACGATTCAGCTATTAAAAGGATGAAATAGAGCACATATCTTAAAATATTTTATTTGTAAATATTTAATGTGTATTTTATATGTGTGAGGTGGTACATTTTAACAATTTAAACATCGTTGCGCTCCGTCTTATGTATGCTGGATACTATGGCGTAATGCTCATTTTAAAATCGTTTTCTAAGGTGTTCTAATTGAAATGCGACTTCCAGTATGTGCTGAAGGTGAAAAGGTGAAGGACAATAGTGGAGTTCTCTCTTTGGCTGGGTGCCAACTAGCTCTGCGAGCTCATTTTCACATCTCTGGGAACAACAACGTCTGAGATCAGCTCAGCTCCTGGATCTTCACAGAGGACCACCACCTGGTCGAGCCAGCCTAGTCAGAACCCTGCCAGTCTAATGGGTCTGTCATCACAGTCAGTGTCTAGTAGGCAGAGGAGAAGATCCAAACAGAGTCAAATGTGAGTGTGGCATTTTACATAATCCTGGTCTAAAAAAAATAAAGCGTGGGGTGAGTAATAGGACTACCTCCACACATCTCCTGGATGGAAGGAGTTAAAAAAAACCCTGGAGAGATGATTGAATTTTATTCCACAAAAACATTGTGTGGCAATTCACGTATATTTCATTCATCCATAATTTGTGGTCAACACAGGAGACACCAGAGCTCATATAAATTTATATTGTAAACATGATCTTAGGTTTGTACATGAGATATTTCACAGAGGGAAAAACACACTTTCTGCCTCTCCTTCTACTATGAAATTACGTTATTTTTCAATAATCTAAATATATATGTATTAATAATGTTATGTTTGTATTTGCTAGTCAGTTCATTCGTATGTATTTTATTTGTTGGTGAATACTTGATATTATTTTAAAATTGATTTCTTGGGTAAGGTACAAGGTTAAATAATGCTATGTATTATTTCAATAAGCAGATATCAGCATACAGGAAGGCAAAATGAAACAGGATCAGAAAAAAACAAAGACAAACCAAGGGACAGGGTGTGTGATTATATTTATACTGCAGAAGATATAGAGAGAATGGATTAAGATGTACGATCTATACAACAAATTTACAGTCAGCATGAAGTCCTACATCTTATTTATACTCAGATAAATTGTCAGTTTTTATCAGCTCGATCTCTGCTTGCAGGCATGAATGCTAGTTCACCATCTGGTCTCCCACAGTGCTTCAAAGCCACATTGACCAGGTTAAGAATTTGTGTAATGTATCTATTTAAGGGGATAGGAATCTATCACCAGCTGATCTCTCTTCATAAATACTGAAAGCAATTTGTTGAATAAAGGGTTCCGATTCATGTTAATGCCTACCAGTGAGAAGACTCACTGTAGTTAATCCATCAATGTCCAGATTTCTCCTGGAATTTTTATAGATTCTTTTTTCCCGTCTCTCAGCTAAAGCACTGTTCTCCAGGCCTAATATTTTTGAGAATATCTTTTTATGTTTCACAAGTACAGCTTCTGATGGGCACTTAAACACAAATTTTATGTTCTTCTGCAAAACAGAAAGCCCAGCAAGCTGAGAGCTGACGTGTGTCCGTGTGCCGTAAATGTTTTTGCAATCACTTTTGGCCACCATTTAAAATCAACTCATCCTCTTTGTTGGGGCTGAAAATATGACACTTTGCAGTCATAAAAGGATTACTGCCGTACCATTTGAGGACTCTGAACCTACTCAATGCAGTGGATTTATTGCAGACTCCGCAGGAGCAGAAGTCACTGATGTTAACCGTATAATGTCATTATAAGTAGCTATGATCATCATTTAGTATGTTAGATATTTTTAATACACCAAAACACATATTTTCCCAGTACTATTTTACCCTTCCAAGACTAAACGATCCTAGACAGTGTTCATTTAATTAAGGAGCTTTAGTGCTTGCATTTCCATCTTGCGCTACCTTGAACATCCCCTAACACTCGCATAGAGCCATGTCTTTAACAAAATGTTTTTTGTTCCCTTAGCATTGACTTGCTTATGAAAGGCATTTTAATGGAATGGAAGGGAGTTGTGTTTTTTTGTGATAATTTCATCGCAAACACAAATTCTGAGGGAACGGGACACAGTAAATTTCAAATATAAAAGAAAATATTATGAGTAAAAACACAAAAAACAGGGAAAACTCATGCACAAGTCAGATTTGCGACATGATAATGCAACAAGGCAATAAACTACAAGTGATTATGTGGAAGCAAACAAACATTAACCATCTATGAATAAGAGCATAACATGAGCATTGGTCAAGGTCTCCTCCCATGTGTTGGTTTCCGGCTCTCTGATTGGTCGGGACTGGAGAAAGAAAAAGGACATCCCCTCATATAAAGCCAGTGACGATACTGTTCCTGGGGCCAACCAGAATACAAGCCAGTGTACCATGGTGTTGTGTGCCTCAGTGTTTTAATCGATCTGAACAAAACAAAAAAATTGTCCTTATACCACTTTCCATATAACAAGAAAGAGAAGAGGAAATGGTTGTGTAAACAGCCATTTTTCTAATTTTTTTTATGTTTAATATTAGGGGTGAAATGATACACAAAATTAACGGCTCGGTACAAACCTCGATTTTGGGTTCACGGTTTGGCGCAATTTCAGTACAGCAGGGAAAACAGAATTTGTTCTGAGATTATTTACTATTAAAACCGCAAATACAATTAAGAAAAGTTGTAAGCCAACATGTCTGAATAACAAGATATGCTCTTTTGCACATCGTAAAAGATATATAAAACTAAAAATTGAAAATGTAATAATAGCCATAATGAACCAAATCCCGTGTTGTCTACTACTGAGTATGGTTCCCTATCTATAGTTTAATTTGCTTAAATGCCACAGAGAGACTAATTGTTTCTGCTTTGCTCTGGTCGTTCACACACTCAGATGATATGGTCTCAAACCAGTTAGCACATTGAATGTGTTTTCAGCAACATATTCGAGTTCAGTATAACAGCTGACAGACAGTCTTGGTTTTATCAGTTACTGTCTCTCCAGTGTTGGTGTAATTGCTTGGGAAACTAAAATGTTCCCAAATCTCCGACTATGACTGACTTTAACCAGGATTAGCCATAACAAACTCACAGCCACAATTAGCATAATGTTTTCCATGTTGAACATCTACTTGTGAATCTAGGTTCCGCCCGTGTCAAGAAATGTGTTCTTTCATTTCATTGTGCTTACCGAACCGAAAATGAGGTACCGAACGTGTACTGATGTACCAATAATCCCTCCTGAGGGAACAGGTACACTCATCATTCTGTTAAAATTAAAGGGAGTTAGTCCCTTTCAGTGTTTTCTCACCCTTTATTTTAACTTGAATGAAACGAACGCAGCCTCCTTTTCGCCCTTAACAAAGCTTGGCTGAAGAAAGAAGGTATGATGAAGAGTGTTACCAGTTCTACCATTATGGTTTGTTTGGCTCTGGAAAGAGTTTTACGTTATGTGTTACATCAGATTTAACAAGCGGATTCTGGTTTTCCATCTTACTGTTGGTCAGTTTTCACATACGTTATCTCAACACAATCAACTCTCCAGCCTCTGCTACACCAGATTTCTCCTTACGGCCCAAAGTAATAGCCCACCGAACAGTGAGAATTTCATAAATCTTGCTAATATTTCTCTTCCTGGAAACATGAAGTAACATCTCAATTGTAATTAAATGACGTCTTTAGACCGACTTGCTGAATGGTCCCTTGATATATTGGTGATATACTCTAATAGACTCACTTTGCAGCCCCTGTGTGGTAATAGTCATGCTTCTTACCCAAAAGGCACTGATTCTCGTAGAACATTCAAATGGGAACATTAAGAGGCAAAATGAAGTACAGTAAGATTTACTTGACAACTGGGACATTTTCAAATGGAAAGAAACACATCTTCCAGACGCACGTCTTATAAATTTCTCAATCTCAAGGAATGAACATGACAGAAGCAAAAATAAGTTTGTATTCTCAGTGAAATTCATTGGTTTGATAAGACACTTCTCAAGGGTGAGATTGTGTTTAATAAAACAAAAGATCCCGAACCTGGTTCTTTGAAAAGGTGCTTAAAGAATTACTTCAAATCTACACTACAGTATTTACCCACAAGTCAGTTTTTTCCCAGTTTTTCCCCAAAGTGTTTTGAAAACAGCTACAAATATCATAAGGCTGTGCAGTGAATTACAAAAACGTCAAAAAAAAAACACACTAGCACTGATGAGCTGACTAACTTGTCCATGATACACTTTGTGAAAATAAAACCATACCTAATATTACACATTTTAGTGTAATTCTAAAATTCACTTATTTTGATTGAGTTATTCTGATAAGTGCTGTCACTGATCTTTAGCACAATTAATCACTACAATAGTCATGTGATTGACCAACGTGAAGTTAATCCATGCATCCCTCCGTCTATCTGACCCTCTTCCATTCTTAGAGCCAGTGGTGCATTGAGATGATGTAAAAATTTGGGTAATGTTCAGAGACAAATGTAGAACACTGGAGAAAAATGGGGTTTAGAAATTAGGCATATGAAACTATTTATTCCTTCTGCAATGTATGAACACCTTTATCAGTTGTGCATCATTTATTAGCATGATGCGTTAGGCCCTTATAAACTGATACTCAGTATTGCAATTCAGTGGACCAGATCTGCATTTTCTTAACTAGTACTTAACACAGTGTCATTCAGATGAAGGCCATACTATCTTACTATCTATCACTGTGAGAACATTGTGAATACCTTATGGAGATCTGATTTAGAATCCTTTATCAGAAGTATTTACATAATGCATATTGTTTATTAGGCTTAAGGGACTACACAGACCTGTGATACTCTGAATGTCAAGAGTTCACTAGGTCACTAGATCTAGAACGCAGCCAAACATCCCTAGAAAACACTATACAGCACTATATTATTATTATTAGGTGCTGTCAATTAGATTTTGGTGATCCTGTAGATTTCACTCATCCTGTCTTCGGCATGTTTCTTAGAATTGGTGAGCCACAATGCAAAAGACCCAGAAGATACACAAAAGCTTTTGGCGCACAGCGATATCAAACCATGCGGGTCTTATGTAAGCATGTCGCGGGGCTTCCAAGGTGAATTACAGAGCCTTCGAGACGGGTGGCAAAAATCCTGTGCTTTTCAAATACAACTGACTCACAGTGACAGAGTCCTCTGTTTACTCAGATTGGACCAAATCTCAAGGAGGCGGCTTTCGGAATGCAATGCGGAATTGGCCGCGGGTTTCGTATGCTTTACCAATTGGCCAAACAGAGTTGAGCCGCTCTCTGTGTTTGTGTTGCGCTGAACTCCTCAGCCATTCAAAAGCCCCCTGGGATAGAGCTGGAAAGGAACTAAAGATGTCCAGCAGACAGCACTCAATTCCATTATGTGCAATTTCCCTGAACGTGTTTGTTTATGGCAACGCTGCATCACATTTCTATCCCTTTTATATATATATATATATATATATTTTTGCACTGGGAGAGAGCCCAGTGCAAAAAAAATGCCAGGATGAAAATGCAGTATGTATATTGCGCTGAATTATATTGATTACGAAGCATTGATTTCCACCCAAACAAACCACCTCTTCCGGAGGAAAGCAAACATTTTATTTGCAAAATACAGACAATTTTGGCAGAGCAACATAATCTTCAAAGCTTTACACCATCCCATACTAGATATGAATTTACTTATATGAAATTTGAAAAATTCAGGCCCCGATGTGTTGAGAGTCAGTGAACGTAATGGTGTGTGTATGTCAGGGGCATGTAAAGGGGGTGGGGTCACTGGCCCCAGCTGAATGCAGATTGGCCCGTGGAATGCCCCCTCCCCTGTCACTCACTGATTCAAAGCATATCATTGGCTAATGATAAGGTTGGTCCCACTGCATGAATTATGGCCCCTCTTATGCCCCTCCCCCCCAAAAAATCCTAGAATTGTCCCTAGTGTGCGTGACAGTGCGTGACAGTGTGTGACTGGGTGGGGCGGGGAGGGGGCACTCAGGCGCGCTTGTTTGTGATATTTGTATGCAGCTTCCAGATAAAGGCGACGGCGGATGATCTCACCGCTGACTGTGACTCGCGCAAGGGCAGTCAGCCATGGTGGCGGTGCCATAACTATCAACAGAGTGCTGTCAAGCAGATGCCCCAGTCTGAATTTCATGAGGTGCTCCTCCTCTCTGACAGACAGGACTTTCCCGCGACAGACAGAAGCATTTATTATCACACAGAAGCCACAGATGATATCTGGATCGAGTAATAAACTTCCTATTTGGAGAGTAATGATTTAGAGCATGGTGGATAACGACCATGGTAGCAGAGAAGGACAGCTGAGCACTGGGAAAATAGCCTGCTACCAGCTCCCTCTTTGATTCCTTCATTATAAAGGACCTTTATGATGGAATCATACTTCTGGAAATAAGCATTAATTACTGCTCAGGACGCTGGCTGGACATTGCATGCTGCTGAAGTCTGAAAATACACAAACTCAGTGCTCATTATCCACAGGTGTACTGGAAACTGGGAACATGCTCATTCAACTGGAATACTCATAAAATAAGCCCCTGTTTACCTTCAGCAATGACAGATCACTAATCGTCAACAGCAGACAAAAAAATTCATACACATTTATGATTTTTTCACTAATAAGTGAGTTTTTGCTTTTATCGGAGGGTTTGTTCGACGGCATTACCTGACGATTTAGGAAGCTAAATTTCCATCATGGAGCACGAAAATGATTGTAAGCATAAAATCCACTTTAACGTCTTTGCAACAGCTGGCCCCAAAAACTGACCTCACAGCCAATCAGGGTAACTTGGTCTCACCATTACCAGGTACCCAGCTATCACTCCAAAGTGTAAGGGTATGTTTTTTTTTTTTCCGTGGCTGTTAATTGGAGAACATGTTGAAGCAAGACACATTGATACGTGCCTGAGCCAATCTCTGCTTGAGCCACTTTACTGAGGAAAAGGTCACGCCCTCTACCGGAGCAATTCCCAGAGGGTTTCCTGTGCCGAGGCTAGCCAGCGCTGGAAACAATTAAAAATGTTGCTTTTCCCGAGTAAACCGTCGCCGCTCCCGTTGGGCGAGGAGCCGTACCTCGGCAGGTTGCTGTTGGTCACTCGGCGAAACAATAAACTGAGGGACCCAGGAAATCAATACAACCACGACAGCCACGGCCCCCATTACTCACGCTTACCTCCAGAGTGCCCGAGCGTGCGTAAAAGAGCGCGTACGGTTCCCTACCCACCTGTGATTCCACTTGGACGAGTCGTGCTTTTTTGCCACCCGGGCAATTCATTATGATGACCAATCAAGCGCATCGATCCGTGAGGACGCGTCTCACAGAATTATTTCTATCGGTGACAGAGATCTGAGGAATTTTCTTGTTATTAGGCAAGAGGATTGGAGATGAGATAGAGGGCCACGATGGAGATGTCGTGATTTCGGGCCCCCTGCTCGAGGTTCCCTTTGCTTTCCCGTGACATTTTTAAGCTTTAATGCTTCCTATAAAATGGGGGAAGTGGAGAGATAATTTCATGCCGGCGAAAATAGGAGAGGAAATGAGTTGTGGCGAGCGAAGCCGAGCAATGCCATTTAATTGCAAAAAGCGACATTTATATTCCGGCAGCATCACCAATTCTGTTGATGTGGAAAGAGGGGATTACTCATATAGCCAAATTCAGAACATCATCAATACAAGGGCCAGGGATTAACTGATTGACTACACTTATATTGAAGATGAAGACATCATGCACATAAACTCCGGAATGCTAATACGGATGTTGTAGTGAAACTGTAATTTTTCATCCCTGCCCCTTACATCGTTACACAACAGTAGCTACTCAGAAAAATACAGGCCTAATTCTCAACCCAAAGATCGACGACAGCTTAATTTTAGCAACAGCTAAACAGCTGTAATTTTAACATAGTAGTCGACTTCAACCTGTTACTTTCTGCAAGGCATTGTCAATATGCATTGTTGTCATGCTTTTCTGGAACATTCCAGAAGGTGATTTGATTGGTTTTGGACCCTTCTCAACCTACAGGAAAGAACTTGTTCCTCGCTCCCCAACACGCCATATCTGCACTGGTCCCTAACGGTCTGCAGGAAGAGCTCTTTGGCTTGAGGGGGTGTCGAATAACAGAGCACAACGGTGGCACTTCACAAGGCAGCAGCGTGTGCTCACCTGCTCTGATATTCCAGCGCCCGGGGGGGCCTAGAGGCATGGCCGTCAAGCACGTTTCTGCCTCTGCACAGAGTCCGGGAGACTGATCCTGTGGGTTAAGCGCAAGACAGTAGGAAGTAGTCTTGAAGAAAACAAAAGAGGGGGAGTTGGTACCATGTGGTACAGCCCGTAATGGGTCGTGCCACTTTTTAGTCCAGGGTACTTCCTCAAATGCAGTAAGTGGGGTCACCAAAAGATTCTTTTTGTAGAGGATTTAAAGGTCAAGAGGTTATGAGGTGACCTATTATTTTTTAGGCGGGAGGACGATACACCACCGCTTATTAATGGAGTAGGACATGCTTACAAATGGTCAGTGAACACAAGGTGCGCTATATGTAAACATGAGCCATTCCTTTTATTACCTTTGCACTGAGACTATAAACATAACATCAGATATTAAATACAAAATTAGACGAGGATTATGCATTAAACTGCCTGAAGCCTGCCTGACAACCCAGCGTTGGAAAAAAGCATGGGGCATTTGACAGAGAAGGATTTTTCCACACATTAAGTAGCTATTTCTTTCAGTGTGGGTTTATGGCATGATGTAATTTAGGGCATGAAATGAAATGATATTTAGGACATAAAAATAAGGAACAGAAGGAACAGAACTATGTATCACAGATAGAACTAATTGGGCTCTCACTGTGGTGACGAGCACGCAAATTAGAGACATGTAAACCTGACAGGTCGTCAGAAACTGTGTTGAAGCCGCTGACAGCCAATAATGATAACTTTGATAAGACGGGTGCTGGATTACCGTCGCGTGATACAGTTTCTCTGTGGCTCGTCCAATAGTGAGCCTGCTTTGTACTACATCCAGGCTCTGCTTAGGCCAGTGTCTTTAGAATCCCGAAGCCTCACCTTTTGGGATACTCCCCCGTCCACCCCCCTCCCCCCTCATCATCTATGCTGTTTATACTCCCCCCCCTACCATTTCTAATACACAAACATAAAATTAACAGACTGAATAAATTAAAAATCACAGATTGAATCATGCAAAAAAAAAAAGGATGAAAAAAAAACTGGCACGTTTCCAACAAGCTATACCTATGGGACAGACAAGTCTACAGCAGGTCCATAATTAAGCCATTGGCAAACAAAGAAATATCCAGTTAAATGCTTCCTAGAGGACAATCATACTTACTCCTTAAGGGCTGAGAGGAATTTTAAGAACGATGCAAACTAATTGGTTCCCTTGCCTATTGTTTGTCATGCACAGGGCTCCGTAAGTACCTGATTGGAATTGCCAGTCCAAAATTCAGGCACGAGCAGCCCTACCACTGAGGACCCACGGCCGGCAATTAAAAACAGCGGCCTACGCTAACACTCGCCTCCCGAGCATGCTGTTAGGCACCTTTAAAATGATCTTTTATGCTAATAATTTAGGAGAAGAGAGTATTATGTTTTCCGGGGAAAAAAGTACAAATGCCTCTGTGTGTTAGGCTCGTGTGGTACAGGGATTTCTTTATTTTTTATTTTTTTTGCTAACTTCTCCCCACATCTACAGCAGCTGCGGTAAGTTACAATGATAGAGCGTGACAGTCAGAATAGCATACACTATTAGTTAGACCTCAGCTCTATTACCGTGTTGTGTCGAGCGACTTCAGAGCTGGGACCCGATCCTGCGGGTAGGGTCAGAGGTAAGAAAACATTACATTAATCTGCTTAGGGTTCTTCAGCGGCCCCCTTTTGACCGCCCAGAGAAACACTCTTGTGTCTTTTTTAATTACTCCGCAGACACATGTCGCAAAGTAAAGCTCATTCCTCCTGTCCAGCCTCTTAAATGGAAGAAACGGCAGGGCAGCCCCCCCAGCTTTGGTTCAGAGACTGTGTCTCTGTTGCCCATGTTGAGTGCTAAGGAAGCCCTCTTTGTCCTCACGCAGTGCCATCTTTGTTCTGGTAGAGAATACACTGTCGCCAGAGAAATGCTCCACCTTCAAAGCTTGGGGAAACTTGTAATAAAAAGGCCCGATTACTTTCTTTGGTGCCCCCCCCCCCATCCTGGAACCACCACACCACAGATAGGGCGTGTGTGTGAAGTTGTGCCCCCTCAGAGCACAGGGTGAGAGCATAAGATGAGCTACTTGATACACTCCAGCGTTATATAACCAATTGTTTCAATGGCAGATATTTTTTACTCCAAAAGCCTCTTACGAAATTGAAATGCTTTATTGAGTGTGAATAGGACCTGGGAGTACACAGCCCTCAAAGGCAGAAGCTGATATCGGTATTTCTAATTGAAAGTAATTGAAAATGGGCACTTTTGAGCGTTTGGTTGGCGTTCTCTATATACGTGAAGAGTCTCTGTAATCATGTGCTAGACTTCGTCTAATGGAAAATTAGAAAACATTGCGATACTTGTGCTAAATTTCATTTTTTCCCCTCTTTTGTTCCCCGTGAATTTAAATGAATTGTCCTTGAACCTCGAGGAAAGCTGCGATGCTGAATGACACGGCGTAAATAAAATCCAGGAAAGGGGGCCGATATATGTGGTCTTGCAGGGAGGCTTGTAAATCTTTGCAGAACCATCAGCGAGTTTCCTGTATAGAGACTGTCAATGAAAAGGTAATGTGGCGTTAGCTGCCCTTACCAATTGATTAGGAGAGATGTTTCAGACTGAGATTCTGCCTTTAATTATTGACATGGATGCGACACAAGGTTAGAAAGTGAAAAGAAAAGGAAATACTGCAATGTTAGCGAGATGTCTTAAGTTAATTAATAACTTAATTGAAACAGAGTCTGTTCCTTCATCTTGATTTTCCACGGGGAAAAATAAAACTATTTTACCTCTCAGGAATTCACAGTTTAAATAGACTCATTTCAACAGAAAACATCCACAGCCGTCTGAAAGGATAGCGGTGAGAGGACAAACATTAACCTTGCCGGCATATATCCTTACTGGAATTATTGTTGAAAAGATGCCTTTCTTCTTTTGCACTTAGTGGCCCATGGATTTCAATCTCTGCATCACTAAAAATCTGCTGAATACCTTTGTCAGGGGGTGAATGTTGTCCTTTATTTCCTTCTCAAAGTGACAAGGATTTTAAAACATGTGGCCAGAAGTTAAAAAAATAATATAATAATAATAATAAAATAAGATAAATGAATTTTTAAACCAACACTAGTCTGCATTATTTGTGCTGCAGGAAAGAAGCACTTTTTCATGCTGATTGACAACAATGGTCCATAGTTGTCATACCTTTATGGCGTTATCCAGACTCTGAAACGTGTAAGTGGGATTTAAGGTGCCCAAAAACCTAAATAATGTACATTTTGGCACATTCTTAGTATTGTTCATTTAACAATATTTTCTGTACTTTTACATTTCTCCCTCACTTTTAAAACACGATTTTCTTTCCCTCGCTTGAGCCTGGGGAATTGTTTTGGCGGAATTTATCAGCTAATTTTTTTTCATACGAAACTGAATCACGTCACAGCCAATAGGGAGTTTAATTAAGCTTAATTGTCCAACGACCTGGACACATACCCACACCAATTAGCTGATGGGCTTAGTTATGCAGCAGGTCAGCGGTTTAGAGGCCGGATCAGTGAAATCACTCGAAGGCTACGGGCAAGTGGAACCGCAGAGTTTCGGAAACGCATATTTCGGCGTGTCTAATTAATTAACGATACCAGAATTCTCTTCCTCCTTTGTTTTTCAAACGAGGCGAAAGTCTCCCTTCAAGCGAACCGCACGCTAGCAAGGAGAACGGAAACCGTTCGCATAAGGGGAACATCAGTTTGTAGTTTAATTTATTTATTTCGTCAAAGAGCAATGCCCCAGTAGACGAGCTTTTTTTTCGTCTTTGTTCTTACAATTCCAAACAGTTGGCTGGGGGCATACGACACTGGTTGCCGCACTCAGCGTTTTGCCCGAGGGACGTACTTGAGGTTTCCAGATGGGACGTTGCCGCCATGCCCTACGGCCAGACACTTTACCACGGAACGGCTCCGGTTACAAGCAAAGCCTGCTGGAGCAAGTTGCAGAACGTGCTGGATTTGTCCCGGTTGAAGGCGGCTGCCGGGACTGCAAGATTTAAAAGCAATTCCCGCTTCTAAACATTCTTTATTGTCGTATGATTTACCATGGAAGGGTATCACTTTTCAATATCGCTCTGAAAATGCTCTTGCTGTTCCCTCTATGATTTCCAAAGCAAATAATGGTAGTTCAGTGCTCTCCCCCTCTTCTCTGGCGGTATTGGTCTTCTCGAGAGCTCTAATATTGGAGAAGCTCAGTCCCACGTGTTCCAGGCCAGACGCCGTGAGTTTCCAGCCTCCAACACGAGGACCTTTTGTCTTTCTCCTGAAGAATTAATCCATTCATTCAGACAGCGATTCCCCCCCCCCCACAGATGCTAAGGCCCTGGGGCAGAGAGAGGGGGATGGAAAATAAAACAACAAGCTTTGCCCCCCCTTTGGCCCGGCCCGGCCTGTCATTTTTTACGCTAGGGATGATATTTGTAATGAGGTGATAAGATTTCAGAAGAAGGGTTGACATTTGTAAAGAGGAGACGAAGTTTCCAAAGAAGAGCTAACAGTTATAATGAAGAGGCAACATTTTGGAAGAAGACTGCATGCCTGTAAAGAGGAGATGAGGGTTCTGAAGAAGTGGCCATGATTGTAGAGAGATGAGGCTCCTGACGAAGACGCCATACTTGTAATGAGGGGATGAAGGTTCCTAAGAAGACATGATGGAATGGCCTGACTTCATGATCAGGGTGATTTAGATGTACCAAAGTACGGCTCATGGGATGGCAACAATATCACTGTCGCAGCCAGCCACCGATTTCCTTTGTAGTGGACAAAGCTGGTTCTATGCGGCCTTCACCTGACTGGTTTCCATTTTGAGAAAGGGGCACGGAGGTACACAGCTTGTGTGCTGTGATGTTACACAGCGAGTCAGAAGGAAACGTACTCATTGTGGTCCTGTAGCTTAAAGAATGGGAAAGATTTCCTCAGGGTAGGTCTCATATGAGGATAAATTGAGGTTCACGCCTCTTCAGTTTTGTGGCTTTCTGCAGACACTGAAGTGTCTGTATGGGTTTTGATATCTCTGTGGGGAAAAATCTGGAGGATAGTCAGCTGCATCAAAAAAGAATGATAAAAATATAGCACGAAAATGTGTGATTCATGAATTCCATGAAAATGTAAGTGGTGAAAGTGTGTTTTCATACATGTCATCTCTGTAGAAAAAGGCAGTTATGCAAACTCATCTGAGATGACAAAGGGAAGAGAAACAGTGAGAGGATCACAGTCAGTTTTGTCATTTTCAAAAGCAGAAACAGGACATCAAAGTGAACTTGGGTGTTCCAGTCTAGGCACTTGGTCAAAAGTCAAATGCATCCAGGATTCGGGATGGTGTGTGACTCAGCAGGTTATGGGTGTGCGGCCCTATCCAGAAGCTTCCGGGTTTGAATCCTGTAGCTGGCAGAAGAGTCGTATCACATTTAAGCCCTCAAGCCAGGGGTGCTAGGGGTGCTGAATGATGGTGACCATGTGTTCTGACCCAAAAACGTGCATTCGCCTGTGCATGTGTGTATATATGTCTCATGAAGAACAAGATGGGGCAGGTGAAAACGGAAAAAAATCCTACGTATTTCTACAAATGGCAGATAAGGTATCTCTCATTTCGGTAATTTCTCCAAGACATAATAATCTAGGAAGAACTGATGCAGGCATGTTTTTTTATTTTATTTTAATGACTGAAATCTCGGTGTTAATAAATAAATCACAACCATCTGCTTCGATATGGTCGGTGATATTGCCACGTGACGCAGTGTTACCATACATTACATGCAAATCCCTTTATGATGTTACTGACGGTTGTACAAGGGAATTTCAGTAACTTTGGATTTTTGGCCCCTTGCCATCTGTGAAGGTGACAGCAGGCACATTGGTCTTGCGTGACAGAAGTCAGAGGGGCACCAGGAGAGGGAAGGGTTACCGGGGATGGAGGGCAGGGGTCTGAAGCCAGTTCTATGGGGGCCCCGCCCCGCGCTGACGATTACACCTCAATTTGAGTAGATCACCTTGACTCAGCAGATTCTTTCACCAAAGAAGAACGGGGGGGGGTGAGAAAAAAAATAGCTGTCGGAGATAGCTTTGTCAAGGATCCACTATGCCAACGCTAATTATTGATCAGATGATTAAGGCAGATGAAGAGGTTTTTTGAGAGTGAAGGCTCTGATTGTGCATCTCCGACGAGCCCAGAGCGGAGCCTGGGGAAATCGATACCCTCAATCACGGCAGAAAGCTCCTCTGTCAGTCACGCTGAGTGAGGTGATTAGAATTGAGTCGCGAGACAATGAATGACTTCACGGCGCTTCCTGCAAGCGCTGCCGGGCACCTCGCGGGGAGCGTAATGAACTCAGCTCTGCTAAGTGGCCGGCCCGACGCGGGGACCGACTGGGGACCCCCCCCTCACCTGCAGTACGGCCAGCGAGTGGCTGTTGTGCAACCTTCCATTATACAGCACAATGAGATTAATAACCAGTGGTGGGGGGCTCCCTTCAGAGAATTCCGGTGCCTTTTTTTTTTCATATATTGCTCTCCCCAGTGTGAGAACGTAGAGAACAAGCTGTGGACCAATTATATCCAGCCAAAAGGTTCACTGGTAGATGTTTGGTCTTAGATTACACCATTATTAAATAACACGGTGGAGTATAAATGAAATGTTATCATAAACATAGTTTATATATTTATAGGCTTAACCTGTGCATCTTGCAGCATCTTTGTTAATTACGCAGCTCTTAAGGAACCAGTTAAAGCCACGGAATCCAAACATTCACGCAGCTACATATCAGAAAAGCAACTCGGGGAGAATATTTAAGTTTGAGAAGCATATAAATATTTACAGGTGGAATTATTAGGAGAGATAATGGTTTGCATGTCAAATAATCACGGAGTACTTAGCGGTAATCTTGCATGATTGCAAGATCGTTGCCTGGTACAGTCAGACTGGACAGCGAGGGGCAAGAAGACTATAATTTATATGTTTTACATCATGGTGTTATGATGAAACATGAAATTAATATTCTGTCATGATTAGAAAAAAAGCTTCTCTTTTGTCATGTGGCAGTATCACCGACTATATCGAAGCAGATGGTTGTGATTTATTTATTAACACCAAGATTTCACATCAACATATGCAAAAACAATGGGACAATATTCATTTTTAAGGCAAATTGGTTTAATTTAAAATCAGCGCAGTTGTACAGTAATGTTTCGCTAATTAAATACTATGTGTATTAATATTAACAGGAGAGTAATCTGACAGCATTAATGACTGTCACGTTATAACGGTCCCTCCCATCCGGTCACAGAACAGGAGAACGACAGAAAGATTAGAGGACATCCTTTTGCCTCTGTCTCTTTCTCTGGCTGTCAGAGAGGGTGAATAAAACACCGCTGTAACTTCCTCCGGCGTTTTTGTGTGCCCTTGTCAGACAACCAGGAAAGGCCAGAACTCCCATTGTGAGCTGATGATTCCAGAATGGTTCTAGAATAGCGAAAGACAAAATCGTACGGAACAATTAGATGGTTTAAAACAACAAACAAACAAACAAACACAGGTTCTTAATTATATCTTTGTGGGGACTCTCCATTCATTTCCATGGGGAAAACTCAATTCACAACATGACAACCTTAACCTTAACTTTAACCCCTACGCTGCCCTAACCATAGTCATAAGTAAAATACAAGACTTTTCGCATTTTTTCTTTTTTGATTGCAGTCACAGATCATTGTGCGGACCCGAAAAATGGTCCAAAAAACAGGTTTTTATTATATTGTGGGGGGCATTTGCCCCCCACAAAGTAATATAAACCTAATCCACACATACAGGGAAGCTTTCCCTGAAGGCCAATGTAAGGTGTCCGGAGCGACACCCTCGGAGCAATCAGCACGCTAAGGGGCCTGATTGTTCAAGCACAGCTTTTCCCTGCGAATAATCCTCCTATAAATTTTGCTGTAAAGCGACGCTATGTCTTTAACAAAAAGCAGCGCGTCAATGCTCCCCCCCCCGAGCCTGACATCGTCCTTTCTGGGAGCGAATAACTTGTTAGTACTCTCGGCAGCGGGGGGAACAGATGTGTCCCTGACAGTGGATGGATGGTCAGGGTCCATCTGGCCTGTGCAGCTCTGGACAGAAATGATGTATACAGCTTCATCAGTGAATGGCTGTCATCAATCCCGCGCCACGGCTACTGCGAGTGACAGCCACGAGCCAGCCGGGGCCCCAGGTGTGACCAGGGAGAGGGATCTGACTTCCAGAACGCGGGTCAATCAACGATGTATAGTCTTGTGGAGGCCAAAGCCAATATTATCCCTCAATGTATATAATCGTATGTATTAAAGCAGAGATGAAGCTGGCTTTGAGCCAGGCCGAGGAGCATGGGTGCACTTTTCATGCGCCACCCTGTCTGTGACTTCGATTTATTTACCATTTTTGTTTTTTTTTTGTTATATTGCAGTTGATATTGTGCCGATTTTCTAAAGACCGCCACCGGGAGTCTGGACCAGCTGCAGCGTTGCATTGTCTCCCCCCCCGCCGACGTGAATTAAACGCACGCTATCCTTGGCAGGCTTGCGGCATGGCCGCTGAGAGGGATCGGCGTGCTGACCTTGCTGCGCCCCCCCTCCCTTTCTGAATGCAGCGACAGTCAGCATTCCCTTGAACCCTCCTCAACTCCCAGACCCAGCCCCTCCTGACGCTTCCTTACACTGTGATGATAAATAGCGGATCGTTGCGGCAGAGGACGTCCGGTCCAGCCTTAAACGGCGGCCGCCTTGCGAAACAGGGCTCCATGAAGAAGTGTGACGGGTGGAGGAACGCATTTTTTATTAGTATTTTTTTTAACTGCTCCCCCCCCATATGGGAGCAAACCCAGCCCGTATTAATGACCGGGGGAGCTGGGAGAGGGTGCACGGGGTGGCCTTGATGTCAGGGGAATGAGGACACTTCAGTTTGTAAGGGGGAGGGATCAATCACACACGCATTTACAAATTGCGATTGTCAGAGGCGCATTGGGAACAAATGGTGCAGATCGCGCTTCTCAAAGCGGCTCTGGCTCGCTGCAGGAAACTCACTGACTTATCTCTTCTCAAGCATCCCTCAGCCTTTTCCATAATATATATGCAGTTTTTGGGTTGGTACTTAAATTTATATGCACATTATACATTTAAATAAATATAATATATTCCCTGCATTACAGGCCAGAATACAGACATATAACATGACATGCAATAGTGCATTTGTGCATATGTGTTTTGTACATAGACAGACACACAGATACACACACACATATACACATATACATGTATACTGCACAAGAGTAAAGAAAACTCCCCCCATATTTTATGATGGTACCATGTGGTCAACAAATAAAGTGGCACAGACACAAATATGTGTAAGTATTGCTTTGTCAGTGAATCACTGTCTTATCAATTAGTGATTAATCCCTATCTTTAGACAGCTGTTGCAGATTTGACTAAGGTGACAACGTTGCCTATAAATATTTCGGCCTTACGCTGCGCGCTGTCAAGGGTGAGCAGGGCTCGTAACATGACCCATTAGAGGACCAGGCTTTAAAGCTTAATACACATTTATTGGCACAGTTCACCTCCAATCCTGCTGACAGCAAACCTAGGCATTAAATGGCAATTTCACGTCCACAGGAACGTTAAGCCTCACTTGTGGACAGAATACCCAATACGATTAAACTGTACACCGTCCCACCTGTAAATGCTGCAGACGACAACAACTCCGGCTACAGCAACAAAAAAAGATGTTTAAGTCGTTGCCTTATCATAATTCCTTTGTTCATTAGTCTCTGGTTTTGTTTTCGCCACTTTCTTTGGCTGAAAGATTTAATTTGCTCAGCACAAAATGGCAAGCTGTTTTTCAGTGACACAGAACATACCCAGTCTCCAACCTCTACTGATCTATTGTGTGTCATTCAGCTGCTCCTCTTGTCCCACGGATTGTAATTATTCCATAGTGCCTGTAATTAGAAGTGAATTAGGCTTAGTAAACAAAAAACAGCCTTCTTACGCTAATAACCGGGGATAATAAATTTGGCTTTGACACTGATTTTGAATGAGGCCTGGCTAAGGTCCAAAGGCAGACAGAAGTAGTTTCTCATAAGATGCCAATTCAGAAATGGCATGAATGAGCGCAAATTATTCATGCAAATTAACAGTTTGTGGGAAAAAAAAATCAGGCTGCATAATGACATTTGAAAATAATATTCCTCTGTGTTCAACACCGGAGTCAGCTATTGTTTTTCACACAAAAAATATTATTTGTTGTAATATATAAATTATGTATTACCCGACATTTGCATGTCAAAACAGCAATTTTTCAGTTTGCCTTATTCCAGTTACCAGTGCTGCACTGTCTAATTGAGTATTGTAATTATGAAGCACTGCAGTTTTTCTAATTTGGTACCAATACGGTCCAATTGTTTTATATATATGTGTGTGTGTGTGTGTGTGTGTGTTTATATGTTTTCTTAACAAAGACTATTACCAGAGCATCGTTCCATTTTCATTGTATGTGGAGAAGAAACCAAAAAATACAAAAGGTTTACATACTGCAGTGCAGCTTCAATTACTTAACTACTTGTCCTGGAATAGGTTGCATCTCTTGAATTTCAATGAACAATTTACATGGGCTTCGCATATATTATTAATATTTCAGTTTTCCCTGGAATAAGAGCACACCTCCGCAAGCCAGGTGTCATTTAATGTTCGGGGAACAGTGCCGAGTTGTCCCAGGGTCACAGTTCACCCTGGGGGGGCGGTGCCGTGGTGGGACATTTCTGTGAACAAAATTCTTCATCGCAATTAAACAAGCTTGAATTTAGTTAATGGTCATATATTTTTATTTGGATATAGTACAATAACAGCTAAAATACATAATAAACCATGTATGTATGCACACATTGTATGAACATTAACACCGAATTAGTATGACAGGGTTACACTAAGGTTTTTGGAACGTGAAGTTGTCTTGATTAAATACATATAAAAATGTAACCTATGATGTCCTCATTATCGAGTAAGTCGTTACATTAAGCGACCGCTAGCTCAGAGCAAACCTGATGCTTTTAAGGTGAAGGCCGTATCTGTGTATATTACCTTTTAGCAAAAATAAAACATTTTTTTCCTTCACTACACCAGCCATTAAGGCCCCACAGCTCCCCGCCCGATGCCCGCTTCTCTCCGAGGGAGACTGACAAGCAACTAAACAGTCGTAGTGAGATTTTGTCACATTATACACGTTTCCACATTACAAATTTATACTTTACATGGGCAAAGGAAACCGGGAGAAGTTATGTACAACTCGATGACCATACAGATACCTTGCAGATATGAATTAATAATGCATTGTGATACACTGGTGAAGGGGGGTAACTAAGTGTACCTATATTTTTATTATTTTTTTTCTTATTATTTTTTTAAGCCTGGCCAGACATTCTGCATATGAGATATGGGGGGGGGCTGGTTCTCTCTTGCCCTGTTGCTTTCCCAGCAGGCAGCCTCTTGGGAGAAGCAATGCACAGGGCCAGGATGCTGTTAGAGGTTGGGGGGGTGATGTTGGTTGGCAGGAGCATGCAACCGTTGAAATCCACGAACGCAGAGGCAGGCTGGCTGCCCAGTGTTGTCTACACATGATTAGGAGATGCCTTTTGCGCTTGCCACGTGGTGGGGGGGTGGCGGATGGGCTGGAACCGGGAGGGGGGTGCGGCGCAATCGAGCGTCTGGTTCCAGTGGCGGTGGCAAACCCCCCCCCCCCCCAACACCAAAAAAAGGCACAAATGTGGAACTGCGGGTAGAGGAAATAGCACTTTTGGTTCAGAGGGCCTTGCTCATACTGAAGACCCCCCCGCCAGCCCGACAACTCCCCCAAACTGACAGTAATCCTCTTTTTTCCCCCTGCCTGGAAACTGACATGAGTGGGGAATGGAGGTGTCACACCAACCGACGGCACGCGGGGCCCTACGGCTGTGATGCCCCCCCCCCGCCTCTTTTGAGTGATGTTACTGCCTGCCACAGTCATCGCTCTGCAAATTGGAAACACAGGGGAGATCATCTGTAAAGAACAAGTCCGCCAACAGTGAGGAGAACACTCCTGGAGTCTTTAATCACCACGGAGGGGAAAGAGGAGGCATCATTCCAGCCTTGAAGCATGTGGGGGGGGGGCACATACTGAACAACAATGTCCCGAACTGGTGGGGTTTATCAATCACGGCATGAAAACTACTTGTTTCATAACTGGCAACCAACATAAACACTTTCTGAAAACTGTATATATATATATATATATATATATAGTTTCACATCTGGTTCCAATTTTAACAATATTTTGAATATTTTTTCCCTACTTTGTCTACTTTCAGTAGCTGTGTTGTCTATCATGCCTAAGAACTTGTGCCATAAAGCTTCCCTTTCTTGAACGCGTGCCTTGCATCTATGGGGAGCCTTCGAATGTGAAACTTCTGGTCTTAGAGACGTTTCCCTGGGGTACTGAGGTTTACTGAGACTCCTTAGAGCTTAGCGGAACACACGGTGCAAATCTAATTGATTTGAGGAATTTGACCCGGTCAGATTGACGGGGAATACGGATTAACATTCTGTATTCATTTCCAAAAACAGGTTAGCGCCTGTTCGACTACTCCAAGGTTTCTGCCAAGCCAGCAGAAACCTGGAATCCTATTTGATAAAAACTCAGTAATTAAGAAGGGATCTCGTCAAGCTTTTAGCTATTACATACACTCCGCCTTTAAAAGTGGTCCTTATGACAGTCAGTTAATGTCTATGAATGTTCCCGTTTTCATTCGCATTTCGACCCGTGGCCTAGTTAATCAAAGCCTGTCAGCCATGGTCAGAAGCCTTGCTTCTCTCTCCACCCTATAATTGTCGGATACTAGAGGAGGCTCAGCCTTCTTTTCACAGGTAGCTGCCCGGCAAGCTGGCGGCTAACGTTCGCTGTCTGCGTCACCAGTCAGAGACAGTGGAAAACCTTCGCGCATAGCTCCGGCGCATGGGGAAAAATGGCGGTTAAGTTATTCGGATGCGACAGTTGCTGCCAGACCGGACAGCTTCAGATACAAGACCGGCAGAGATGAAGGAAGAAACCATTACACCAGTGGAATCACAGAGCGACGATGGCAGCTGAGGGTTTTTTATATTTAAAGAGCACTGCGGGTGTTAGACTCTGCAGACTCTGTGCTTCCATCACCACCCTGGGGCCTCCCTGCCATTCTGTACAAGAGGGGGGAGGCGAGGGTGACTGGGGAAAGGGACTAGCTGCCGAGAGGGATTAGGTACCTGAATCCAATCTTGAGGAGTGCGAGGTCTCCAGCAGCGCTAAAGTGTTTTCTGGAGAATTTCTCATGTTCCTCCCTAGCTGATTACTTCCAGATTTTAGTTCCGCTTCAGCGGCGATGGGCTGTGAGCGGTTTAGCCGCTCGTGGTTAAGATGCAGTTTGACACCCCACTGGTCCTGCGTTGCGGCTCCGGATCGTGTCGGGAACTAAAGGAAAAGCCGTCCAGATCCGACACTCCAAGGAATAATTAGAGGGAAGGATATTAACCTTAGGATGCTGACTGGAAACATTCCACATTTGAATGCATCTGGCTTGTTGTTGAAACATACTGTGTGGATCTTAATGTAAGATAATATCCTATTGTTACATCATTAAACTATCACCATAATGTAAACAACATAAATAAAATTATCTTTGAAGTTGAAAATAGCTCATCCAAGCAACAGACTCAAGTACAAACAATATCAATATTTTTTTTAAAAGATGAAAATATCTGAACGTGGCACCAAATTAATTGTGGCACAACATGCTAGCTATCGAAATAAACACACGTTTAGAAATATTTAGTAACGCTGTCATTGCTGGGCTGCTTATGGGCTGTGCCAGTCGAAAGTTGTGTAAGATGTTCAGTGTGTATTTAGGTCTCACAGAAGCCCGGACCAGAAATGAAGCGTTGTGATAATTGTAGGCGGGTTCCCAAGAGAGAAAGATACCTGGGGGGTCTACATAACACGAATTAACTTTTGCCACTACATTCAGCTTTGAAAGGGACTATTGTCAGAACACACGTGTTCAGTGAAATCGATACAGACACTTTGTACTTGTTCCCAGCTGATTCTTCGTTTTACGTTATGTGTCATTTTTCATTTCCGCTAGAAGATTCTTTGATGGGCAAGAAACTGCATGCTTAGGTTATCATAGGGTACAACACTTCATCCCTGGGTAATGGAAATTCTCTTGGAATCTCCATGAAAAAATGAAGTGACCTGGCATTAAGAGATATATTTAGAAGCCATTGAATATGATATATTTTGAAGCTATTGGATATGATGTATTTCAAAGCCAAAGTAATGTAAAGCAATCAAAAGATCAATCTGTCTTATCTCCTGATTCCCTGCCCTTCTGGATTATTCTCACTAATGCCTGCATTGCTCTTTCCAAATTTGCTCATTAATCTTCCTTGTTCTTATACATCATATCCTTCTAAATACACAGAGTGTAATTTAGATCCTTCTCGTGTGGCACTCCAGAGCTCACTTGAAAGGACTATAGGGAATGAAGAACTTAGTCAACAAAATACTTTTGGATTGAAAGCATTTTCAATTACCTTCACTACTTTTCCAGCAATATTCATGGCCGCGGAATTTTCTCCATGTGATGACGGTCCTGTTTGATGGACAGATAAGCATTGCTTACACTGGTACAGCATCACGTCAATGGTTAATATGAGCGCCAGGCAGACACGTGGTCTTTCCATGCGCCGAATGACATTTGAAGTTTTTTTGGGGAAGAGGACCCTTCCGACTATTCCAGCATCCTAAATGGCAACTTGACACAATGCGAAGCAAGATGATACAAGTGACAGTCTTGCAACCTCACAGGCAGCAGAGGAGGGCCATCGCAAAAACATCTGGCGGTAGTGGCAGTAGAAATGTCAAAGATTTTGAAAGCTTGGTTAAATATGACGGGGCTCCCTTGCCTTAAACCTACAATGACATTTTTTGGTTGTTAGAAAGGTCAGCTATCCCTCTAGTGAAATGTCTTAATGCTTTTCAAATAAAACATTATGTTTGATACTAATGTTTCTCCTTGCATTTTCTCCAGAGGAATGTGGGGGGGGGGAGACGAAAAAAAAACATACACACTTCTCAAATAATTCACAGTCCTCTTGAGCTCTGACTACAGTAATAGTTTAAAAGGCAGCAGCTGAGAACATGCGTGTTTCAAATTAGAGTCATTATTTCTAAAGGGCCCTGTCCTCACACAGCTGTTTGAAGGAATCTCTATCATCCTTGTAAAAAAACACACAGACATGAAGGAGAGCAGATAACCAATATGATAACAAAATGCATGATGTAAAAGATTATTATAGACACATGTACATATTTGTAAATCCGTCTATATAATTGCCATTTACCCTTCGTAACATGGTGGAAATAGTATATTAATAGTACATTTTCTGCAGTTTGCTCTTTACAATTCATTGGCTGAACTAGTGCATGCTTATTTTATTTATAAAAATTCTGCAAACCAATTAAAATGCAGATGTCTCTGCTTGTGTCATTAATCTTATCATTGTTAGATAAACACAATAAATACATTATTTTGTTTGATTACCCACAGTTTGGTAATTACTGTAAAACGGCTTCTCGTTTCACATTCACACAAAGACTAACATTGATTTTGCCATTATGCTTTCATCACTATGATGCAGAGCGCTTACTAATAGACTATGAGATAATCTTTTGTTTTTCGAGTTTCTGTGTGTTTACCTATGTCCATATTGTTCGTAAGACACCTGAATTAAATTGTAGCAAATTGTTATTAAGTCAGAGAATAAAAAATCTTTAAACATAAATCCATGCTCAGTGGGGTTTTTTGTTAACGTTGGGAAATTACTAGATCTTTGTCAGCTTCTGTGATTACCTCATCAGTTTGTTACTATAGAAACAATTTGGCATCACTAGGGTGCTGTCGCTATAATTAACCTTTTTCAGATTGTCTTTTCTCTTTTAAGATAGTCTATATAACCTATATAAAGCCACTGAGGGAAAAGAAGACCTTCACCTCAAGGCTTTAAAAAACATATTTGGGGTCAGTTTATACATTTCAGATTTCTTTAGGAGTAATTTCTTTCATCCTGTATCGTTTATTTTTCTTTTTCTTTTTTTTTTGCTGATAGGTCATTTTCAGAGTATTTAGAATGATAAATGTTCAATTTGTACACACACACACACACACATACACAGATATATATATATATATATGTGTGCGTGTGTGTGTGTTTATGAAATACATACACAATACATACAAACGGCTGTAAATTATATGTGTTGGGTAATAGCTTGATTGCACCAAAATCGCATTGGACATTGGAATCCATAGTGCTCTGTCTCTGACACAATTTGTGATGTTCTTCCACTGAATTGAACAGAAAATGAAATGAAATGAATGGAAATTTTAAATATTGCCTTTAGCTGGTTATATGAAATTCAAAATATGAATTCAAAGCTAGAAATCTTGACTGAAAGAACAGTGCACAGTTTTCAAAGCACACTCTTGATACTGCAACAAAAAGAACTTCTCTGACTTGGATTTCTTCTCCAGATTGAAATATCTACAAATTCTATAGTTCAATATTTTTTTAATCAAATCTGTTATCTTCTGATTTTATTATCCACTCTCAGTTCATCAAAGTACATGTTTTACATTTTGCTACATTTTAAATAGAATTTAAATAATAATTATCTAAATGTGCAAATATTGCCAACTTCTATATTAAATCTGATCCTACTATAGTAGGTAAAGCGTATTTTGTCATATATTGTTTTATACTGTATAAAATCAGATGTTATATGCCCATGCTTCTGAAACACTGCTCTAAATATTCTCACTTGAAGCACAAATACGCACTGGCTCATGGAGTGATTAATGTTTACGAAAATACTTTCCTTGTTAAGAATTGCTTTATTCTAGTTTTTCTTAGAAATTCAGTTTACTCTGTTACTTAGGAGAAAAAGATACACAAAACCTGGCACTTAAAAATCCCTTTGTGTTTTTTTTTTTTTAATGGTGGAATGTCCATAATTAGGAGAGAGAGAGAGATGCACATTAGTTCTGAGTGAATGTACAAGACAAGAGTACAGCTTAATGAGTTCCTTTGGCCCAGAACAGTACTCCAATAACCACCCTGCTGCCAGACCTACAGCAGAGAGCAGAACTGGCCTGCAACCCCCCCCCCCCCCACCCTACACACACACACACACACACACACACACACACACACACACACACACACACATATGTTTGTATTCACTCCATGGTTATGGGGGAAATCTCAGCCTTTTGGAGTTTACCAGAAAAGAGAGAGGACTTTCACTCATTCTGAAGAGATGTTTGGAAAAAGTGATGATTCTCTCTGCCATGAAGGGAAATTTTGTGGAAATAATAAAAAGTGATGACTTATTTACTGTTGGGACTGACACCATGGTGGCTAAATTGAATCAAGTCTGTTTTTTTGAGAGATAACAAACTTTAGCGACATATTGAAATATAAAACAGAACAATTTAGAGTATAAATCATTTATCTTCCAATATAGTCCCGATTATGTTCTGCACCTAATCTGACAATGTTGATTTAATGCACATTATCACTATAGGAAACACTGAGGTTAGATCAAAAATGGTGTTCCCATTTGTAGTGGGAATTTGGGAGGACAAATCCATATGCAATGAAAAGGGCCGCCATTGCGTGTGCTGCCTATCGCTGTATATATAGTACCACTTTATCGGTGTCAGCTACAAAAGAGGCAGGTCACCAGCTCTCAGACATGCCCCCTCTTCAGTCCGGCTGGCCCTTACGTTTATAAGTGAGCTGAGCTTTGCTACTTGAGCGACTGCATGGAGCTGGAACATTTGCCTAAGTTGAAAATCCAGGCCAGTGGTTCACGGTTACACACGCATGCTCCTATAGTTTCGTCCACCTGGGAGACAAACACTACACACCACTGTCTGTGATTGCCCTATTTCACTCTGACAGACTTGAAGGGCCTTATCTCTGATTTTATTTGGACAAGGATTTTACTGGTTTCTCTCATCAACCCTATGCAAAGCCAGTAATAACTAAGCCTGATTTGTTCAGTCATACTTTTGAATTTATTAAGAACTTAAAGGATCAATATTCAGCAATTAAAGCATTTTTCACAAGCAAAGTACAAAACCTTGGTCCAGGGTGCCTTACCATGACCCACATGACCAAACATTTATTCTTAATGTTTGTTGATCCCACAAGTTGCATATTTTAACTTCTGGTCATGCTGCTCTACTGAGTTACTGAGGGTAATTGATGATCTGGACAAAGCAACAGGTTTTGCATTAATCAATGACAACGTACAGCATAAAGAAGATTCATACACTCAGGAAATGAAGGCGATACCATATAAGAAACTGTTTCCATCCATCCATCCATCCATCCATCCACTGGTTTATCCAGGACACAGTTGTGTAAAGCCTGGGGTCTATCCCAGGGTGGTCAATGGCAAATTTATTTTTCATATATTTTTCACATTGTCTCATCCATGGCCATTTTCAGCTCCGATCACTCGGGGCTAAAGCCCCGAATATTTTACGCCTAGCCCAGAGTGTATTCCTTCAAAAAGTAAAAAGGTAAACTTCACTTAGCCCTTGATTTTTTTCAATAGCTAGAAACGCCCCAGGTATCACCTATATTAGGACTTAAGGAAGTGCGATTTCTCTCAGTCAGCCTTTTATTATGTTATTATATCTATGTTATTATTATGTTATTATATCTATGGCACTAGATATGCAGTATTCTTGTCCAATTATATGTACTCAATAGTAACACAACCCATCCATCCATCCATCCATTTTTTTTATACCCACTCGTCATATGCTGGGTGGCAGGAGTCAGGAGCCTGTATACATGGATTTCTTGAGTTAATTGTCCTCAGCTTCTGTACAGTTTCCCAATTTCATGGCATGAAAAAGGTTTCAAAGGTTTTTAAAAGGGTTTTATACATTAACATTACACAAAAAATCATTAAGAACATTCCTTAAAAACTGACAAGAGAAGCATGATTCACAATTTCAGATTATGGATGAAGTAGAGATGTTCCAGAGAAAATTCTGGAATTATTTTGTGTAAAAATTTTTACTGAGTGTTTTTACCTTGGCAGGCTAATCAGTAACGGTGCCCAGGGCTGACCTGTCCAGTCGCTCAACGGCAGGACTGCGTTTATAGGATGTGAATCACAGGATGAAAAACAGGGACACTGTTTTAATATAAATTGCAGGGGCTAGACCGAGGCTGACATTTCTGTGAACAATCACAGCTATAAATATAGATTTCATGTTTGATAATCATTTTGCAGGCATACACTGCAGCGGCAGGAGGTGAGAACTCGGTGTAAGATTTCATCACTTAATAAAACACGAGCAATTCTGCCAACTCATAAAGCACATGATTTGTACAGAAAAAAATTATCTGTGGCTTAAAATGAGCTACCGCTATATTTATATTTTTGCTTTCTTGTGTTGAATAAAATCAATCGTGAGAATGGTGATCAATTCGCACGCTATACTCCAGGAGAACTGCGGACGAGGTGAACCGAAGCTTCAGACAGATCTGTACCCATTTCGTATTTGGGCTGAGATTCACTGCAAATGTTTTCTATGATGTTTTTGGATTAAGGCAGGAGACCAAAGAACCCAGAGCAAACCTGCACAGACACAAGGAGCAAATATGAACTCCACACGCATACGTGAAGAATCAAGTCGGGATCAAGCCCACAACTAAGCCAGGAATATCATTATCCATCTATCACCTAAGCATTTCTGCAACAATGACCACTGATCACCAAATTCAAATTCAATTCAAATTCATTTAGGGTTGTGGGGGAACCTACAGCCAGTACAAGGTAGAAGGCTGGGGTGTACCCTAGACTGGATACCAGTCCATCACAGGGTAGATATATGCACACATGAACAGGCACACCCACCAGGCAATGTAGAAGCACCAATTAGCCTAAATGGATGTTTTTGACTGTGGGAGACCCCCCCCCCCCACACACACACACACACACACACACACACATGAGGGAAACATGCAAACTCCACAGAAACACAGAAAAGGTGGGACTCAAAGCCCCATCCTCGCAGGTATAAGGCGACACTGATACCTACAGAGCAATCAAGCCACCTGATAGCAATTCATTCATTCGTTCTTTTTTCTTTCTTTCTTTCTTTCTTTCTTTTTCTTCTTCTCAGGAACAATATCATTGATTGTATGTGGCATTAAAACGTTCCATCCTTCGCTATACTGTACCATCGCTGTAAGGTAGCACATGCAGTAGGTGTGGTCTGACCGTCTTTCATGAGGCAATTTATATCTGCAGACAACTTCATGTTTTATACAAAAAAGAAGACAGGTAGTCAGCCTCATCTGAGTGAACTGTACTTAATAACGTCCAGTCTTTGAAGCTGAGATAAGGTAGAAGGTAGAAGTTTTAGATGCGGTTGAATTTCATCAATATTGGACTGAGACTACGGTGCGAAGCTCACTACGCTGGATAATGATGCTGGAGAAGGATGACATGACAGAGGGATCGGAGGGAATTAGATGAGATGCTCATTAAAGGGTCTAATGATTAAAATATTGATTAATTAGCCAAACATTGATTTACAGTCGCACTTTATCAAGTACAAAGGCTTTAATTACAGTGCCATTATACCATAGATTGACCTGCTCTTTTTTGTCACTCGCAATGAAAGAGAACATTTCTTTAACTGCCTTTTTTCTGACCTGTAAAATTTTAATAGGAGGACCAGTGGATGTCGCGCGTGGATTGGCAGTAGAGCCAAGGAAAGGCCTATGTCCCCAATTCTGGTTAAACGGCATCACCTACAAGGTGCCCGGAAGCCTCTCCACGCTGGCTTCCTCTTTCCTAAAATGGATCCCTTTCAGGACTTGACAATCCGGTCGCTAGGAGCCACGACTCCGCGCTCTGTTTAATTGCGGACGTTAATTATATTTTTCAAGCTCTGCAAAGAGGGAAGGGAATGAAAAACACACAGACAACAATGCTTCATGTGAAGAACAATGATAAATAATTATCCCTCCCCGTGTAGCATGATATGAGCGGTTCCCGGGAACGACGTTCTGCCGTTAGTTAATGAAAAGGCGCTGAACGGGAATTGAATCACGTTTTCCACTCCATAGATTCAGAAAATGGTGCTTCAGGCACTTGTGTGCGCAGTCAGAAATCACAATCTGCCCGCTGAAATTGGAAATCTGTTGTCATCACTTTCATTGATAGCTTCATGTCAATAGCTCCCCCACACTGAGGGACATGGCTGACCAAAGGGGAATATATTGCCTTTAGGAATCCAGTCTTAACTCATCATACAAACAAACGTCACTGCTATTTATGGAAAAAGATAGTCCTAAGCTATAGATGCCTGATTTCTGTTCCTAAAGCTGAAACGCTTCGTCTTCAAACCTCCTCCAGGTCCAATGACAAATGGTGCCTGCATCTGTTTCCTAGTTAAATGTTTTCCCTCCAATTCTGACAGACAAAACCAGAGGTAGACAAAACAGATCATGATGAATTACTAGAACTACACTGTCAGAGACCAGATGGAAGAAGAACAGCCCTGAAAAGATATGAAATATGAACACAAACTGTGAAAAGTATGGGCTTATTTTCTGTGTGAATTAGCAAGCGGAACTTCATAGAGGTAAGACTAATACATGTAATAAGGTAATAAGCATAAATAAAGGAATCTTGGTTTGTATCTTCTATTTTTACAGCTTGCTATCTTAACATCCAGCTGACAGAAATGATCTTGAAAACCTGAACATTTCCACGATTCCATGCATGACGTTAACTGGGGAAATTAAACGTTCAGAATGCGCTCCCGTAGCTAAACAGTCTACCTGGTCGAGGAGCGCGATCGATGCCCAATCGATACGTGTACGATCTGCCCATGAGTACATTTTAGGTATTTCAGCATCCGAGGTCACCTAAGTGCCTCCCCCAAACACTCCCCCACCCCCCCGAGGCGCGATTCCAGTTCGGCGCTTTCATTCTTGTCAGTGGGGCTCCATCGCTAGGCACGGTGCAGCTCCTTGCCGTCCGCGGCAGAGGGCAGCTCTGGAAAGGCGCTTCAGGGATGAGAATCGGAACAGGCTCAGGCATCCAAACCGGCTGCCATGTTAAATCTGGGGTGGGCTTGCTGGAATGCGTATCGACAAAACAAGATGTTGAATTGTGGTTTTATTCCGTCCACATTGTTTGAGGTTTGTTTTTTTATTATTATTTTCCAGAGAGCTGCGTTAACATATCTGCTTGGCAGCGGTCTTCTTGGCCTTTGAGGCTCCTTGGCATGTATCCCACCTCCACTTGGACTGAGATCAGCTCCCTCTCCCATTTTTCGTTATGCCAAAACCACAAAAGTTACTGCTCGAGGTGTTAGAAGGCAACATTTGTGTCCTACCAACACGGGTAATTAAACTTCCATGCAACGCTTAATACGAATGGCTACTTCCCTCGTTATTTTATAATAGCTGTTACCGTTGCTTTGCAGATGCCTTCTGTTACTCAAATCAGCTCACTGTTTGGTCTGGCGCTAATGTGTTGTAGTTTATAATTGATTTGTACACATGGTATTAGTACCTATAGCAAGGACACTCTTATCTAACCTGTAGGCCATTCATGTTTTTTGTAAAAAGAAAAAAATACAATTCTTCAGTAAATGAATATACAACATTGAAATGCCCCTTTCATCTCTCAAAGGGGTTTACAATATTGTAAGGGATCAAAGAGGCACTCTCACCAATCAGTCTTACCACCATAATCATTTGCATAATTTATCCCTTTATGTTGAGTAGAATTCACTGCAAGTATACCACCATACATTGTGGTCTTTTTTTAATAAGAGAAAAAAATTGTTGTTAATAATAATAACAAGGTTTGTCACAGAATGTATCTACTTGACTTAGTGATTTTGTGCATTCTGTTTCCTTTAGTTTCTAAATGGAATAATTGTTACTCAACAGCCTTTGTTTCAGGAATGGGGATGGGCGCATGACGGACAATATGTTTTTACTGGTTTCTATCACTTTTAATATAATCAGAGACGTTTTAGAAAAATATCTCTGTCTTTTTTGTCGTATAAAAAGGCATTTTAGCTTTTGCATGAAAAAACAGACATTTAAAACCAGTGGTAGCAAGCACATAATGCAAGAAGTGCATTAGGGTGGGGATGCAGAATCCGCAGGAGGGATGCGTCGGTGTACAGTCACGGTTGCCGTCCAGTACGCCATCCTTCTGAACCGCGGCTGGCGAAATGCAAACCTTCCCGTCTTTTCATCCTGCGGCCCATGGGACGTGTCCGATGACATCCCACCGCTGTTTTATCAGTAGGGAGAAGAAATAACCTTTGTTTATACTGATAATATTTCCTCATCCTCAGGGTGACCTCTGTGACTCAAAAAACCCAAGGCTCAGCATATAATGATTGTTCATCTGTCAGAATTTAACAGTAATTTCATGATAATGTTCTGAGATTCATGCTTAATGTATTTAGCAAAAAACTGATCTTTTCTTTGCATTCCTGTAGCCCTGAGGCAGTGACAAGCAGTGAGAGGCAGACCAAAAACTATTCTGTGTGCTATAATATTTGCCATTGATAGTTTGTAGAATCTGTATTTTGCTATTATAATATGCTGACCCTTGTCTATAAAATGTATACACTGGTTTTGTTACAACCGCTAGGACAAAGTGTCAATTCCTTAAGAAAGGCCTGACTGTCAGCTTGTAATGTTTGTCTTGCACTTGTTTGTTTTAAAACATCTAGTTTTATTAAACAGTATCAAAGCACAAAAGTAAAAGTAAATATTTTAATCAAGGGGCGTAAGATCATACAAGCTGTCTTTTTACATCTGAAACAAGATATGAACTATATCAGATCTTTGTTTGTGCTCTTTATCTGCATTTCAAAGGCAGCCCATGGGATTGGGCTTTGCATATTTACATGCGATTATCAACTCTAAATGGACACGTCAAAATGAGTAAAGCATTTGCTCCTTCAGGGTGGCCGCGATTCCCATCTTATCAGCGGGCCGGCGCAACTTCATCTTGTGAAGACGATAATGCAATACAGGCTCGAAAAATAAAATTTAATACACGACACGTGTCTCTAGCTACATGTATCATCAAGCTGTACAGCTATCTGTGGATTCCACATAAACCCAAGACAGCCATTCAGTTACAAAAAATAACAATAAATGCTTCCCTTTTCAGGGCACCTTTACCTTGTGAGAGATGTTTCCTGTCAAGGATCATTCCAGTTTCAGTCAAATGAAAAGTGCAAGATCACGTATTAACGTTTCGAGGCACATACGGATATAAATTTCAGTGCGAGACAGCTCTGTGTGATGCTTTATCCTGAACACGGCGCATTGGTGTCGTGTCAAATTACATGTGTCATGTGGATTCAAAACCAGTCGTGTATATTACATAATTGCTGATTTTTTTAAAAAGAATTACTGTTCAACTCAAGAATGACAGTTATAATATATAACTACAGCAGCTAAAAATTCACACAATTGCTCAATTAATTTTTCACAAAAGAGTTGATACTTCACTCAGTTTCACTAGGCTTTTACTTCATTATAACCTTTAGTAAGTACTATTTAATATTTCTGAATAACAAAGACTAGCTGAAAAAGTGAGGAGTGTAGGGATATGGCAGCTATCACATTGTTAATGGAAGTTGAGTTCAAATATGTGGGGGTGGGGGGCTGGCACTCACTTGGACTGCAAAATGTTAAGATAATGGTTGGAGCGTCACAGAACAAAAGCGTCACCTGTTTAAACCCAACTTATCCATGCAAACTTCATCCACCCGGCTGCAGCCGTTATGTATATAAAATGTGAGCTACGTGATTATTAATTGGGCCCGTTTTAATTTCTGTATTCCAAGCCGCATATTGTTGGCAGTCCTCCGAGGGGGTCCGTCTGAGCAGGCGGTCCTCCGAGGGGGTCCGTCTGAGCAGGCGGTGCACCGAGGGGCCGCCCGGACCTGGATACCTCCGCCGTTTAAGGAACACCGTGTCGCTCGCTAGCCGGAATACCAATGAGCGGGGTTAAAAAGGCCCCTCCCGGAGCCCGGCTCTCCTCCGCCGCTGGTCCTCTGGAGGGGTCCCTGCGGACTCATTTCCGAAACCACCTCTTAATGTGGGCTCGTGTCAATCACCAGAATAGACGGCTTCATCCCCTGATATGAAATAATCATACATGAGGAGCCAAGCACACTGAGCTGCTGAGTGCCAAAACACCAAATAAAAGAATTAAAAAAGAGCTCTTTAATTCCACAGGAGCTTAAAATAATGTCTTATTCATTTCCGGTCTGTCCACGTAACAATTGCAAAGAGAGGAATTAACATAAATCTGCAAAAGCAGGCATTTCAAAGACACCTATGACTGCGGCTTCTATTCCGATCAGGCGCCACACACACCGTGCAGTCCAAGAACTCAAAATCTTACAAGCATGAAGTTTTTTTTCTTCTTTCCCTTTTAGATGAACTACCGCCCAGCAAACTTTCATCTTTCCTTGCTGTACATTTGCCGGATGACTTCACGTGGTCGGCGCCGGCATCTTGAATGGAAACTTCAAAAGAATCCGAGGCATTCAGGGAAGAAAAAAATAAAAAGAAGAGTACATTTTGTGGAAATTTACTTTGCCCTGAAAGAAGTCTGCTCATCTCAAACTTTGTCATCCCGCTTTTCTCAAAGGCGACAAGATCTGACAGGCGGCAAGAATTTCACATGATATACCAGCATTACCTCATGAAACAAAGTCATTAAAAGTAGAGAATCAACATTTCCCTGTTCGCTGCATTGCAATAAAATAAACATTAAAAAGTCTTTTTCAGAGGTGAACAATAAGTTCATCAAATGGCTGTAGATGATAAATTAATCAGTTGAAGCAGTATTTACAATTTTTAAATACATTCTTTCAATCTGCTGAAAATGTTGAAAAATGAGGTTTTTACACTAGCTAACAGCTTTTATGTCTAGACAGGATTTCGGCGGTAGCCTTGGAGGAAACTGGCAGGCCTAAGAAAGGCCAAATCTTGTCAGTATGCAAGTGTTAGGGGACCACAAGGATATAGCAGTAAACCTATTAATAATTGAACAGCCATACACTACTACATGAACAACTGAAAGGAAACGCACACCGGATGGGCATCTTTTTATAGTAATCACAAACGTGTTGCTTTTCCATTTTGCGGTGAGATTAATCCAAATAAAAATTAATGTTTCAAAATACCTAAGCACACATTTTGAGCGCATGTGCGTGTGCGTCCGTGTTATCACGGGCCACACGCATTCAGTTAGCATGTCGCATACACAGGAGCGTTTATGCGCGGCAGATTTAATTAAAATAAAAGTCAATGTTCTGTCAACACAGCCAATATCGCATGAGGTGTGCCACCAAGATATTCCTGTAATGAATACAAGGTGCAGCTGTGAATATTCACACAACCTCAGGTTTAAACATCCAATTATTATGATTTAAATCATCGAGGCAATAACCACAGTAAATGGACTGCCTCTATTCATAACATGATTCTTTAATTAAAACATGCACCGGTGCCAGCTTTAAACGGTGTTATTCTTGAAAATAAATACATTACATTACATCCGTTCATTTAATATGGGTCTTTCTTTTTGATATAAAAACGTTTCGGTGGTCGATAAAAGATTAGCTACTTTCACCAGACTTTTTAGAAAAAGGTATTATAAATTTATCCTCCTCAGAATCCCAGTTCTGTACAACGAAATGTGCTATACACAACATCGAACATCACAGCATCCCATTTGCTATACCCATGATAACCTGTAACCAGTTTCAGTGGAATAAAGTGTTGGAAAACTGTCATATTTTGCTGTCTGGCTGCTGTCAGATGTAGATATAACAAAGACTGTTTTATTCAGCAGGAATGATGTAACTAGTTCTGTTCCCGCCACTTTATGGTCAGGGGAGATTCTAGGATGCTTTAAGGTAGGGGGCATAAGAGGGGCCATAATTCATACATAGGGGCCAACCGTATCATTAGCCAATGATATGTTTTGAGTCGGTGAGTGACAGGGGATGGGGCACTCTGGGGACCAATCAGCTTTCTGCTACTGCCTCATTGGCCCCACCCCTGATTAAGCCCCAGTTACTAGTCCCAATCACCTGTGACCCATTAGTTCTTCTCTCGGCTTCCCAGCAAACACATCAGTTGATGTCAATGGCTCAAAGCCCTGTTATCCAACCAGGCGAGCAAAAGGGCCCCCTCTTCCCAAGCTGCTTAGGGGGCTAAATGGAAAAGCAGGGTTAATTTTATGGAATGTGACTGACAAACTATCCCCCTCCCTACCCCCCTTGCGCATTTGCGTGTCAGCACTAAGCGCAATTATTGATTCCAATACAATAATGCTGAGCGTGTCCCGGTCCCTCTCGCTCCGCTCTCTCCCTATCAGCACATTCCAAATTAGGCAACTTGGGGACAAAACAAATGTGTTCGTCTGACGAGTCACCATTTAAATCTCAAATCGGGGGGGGGGAGTGAAACCTTGCCATCATTCTTAGAGGGGTGACACATCGTTCTTAAAGGGGTGACACTACAAAATAAAACCAAATGAATGTTTTATGGTGCAACTCCTGGAGAACTCAATCTCTTTGAGGCAAGAGTCTGCTGGAAGACACAGTTTTCGAAAAACCTTTCATTCCTGCTTTAGTTATTATAGGCACTAACAGGCCACCATTGCTTTCTGCCTTTGAATGCGCATGGCAACCAGCATTGAAACAAAAACGCATCCTGCTGTGCCGCTATGCCTTATAAATTACGATTTATCTGTTTCCTCATAGAATCAACTGGGGCGGCCCCCCCCCCGCCGCGGGGGGGGGGGGGGGGGGGGGGGCGAGAACCCAAGGCCCCCCACACCAAAAACAAAAAGAGTGAAAATTATAAAAAAAAAAAAAAAAAAA
>JAODLD010000001.1:45350140-45364807 GCA_026781065.1 Mormyrops boulengeri
GATTTATCTGTTTCCTAATATAAACAACCCCCCCCCCCCCCCCCCCTTTTTGAGTGGCTCGCTTTCCTTAACACGCCACACTACAGGGCCATCCCACATACAGAGCTTTGGTTTTCATTTTTACAATCCGAGACACAAGAAGTGATGAGAAAACTGTGGGGAGACTTCCAGTAGATTGATTCTCCCATCGCCTCATTCTTTTCTAGTTAGTCTTTTATTGACTACAAAGGTACGGGCATTGCACAGGGAGAGGGACGAGAGATAGAAGGAGAGCACCGGCTTGCCCTGTTTAATCCTACGGGCATTGGCGAAAGGTGATCACTTTCCAAAGACGCTGAGGCCTACAAGGAAATCAGCACGGTATATGATCCGCTAAGCTGATTTAAACACACAAGGGATGGACTGGGGTTGAGCTCCAGCACTCAAAGGCGCAAAAGGAGAATGAAACCATTGCAGAGAATAATACTGGGAGGGTCCGGTCGCGGGTGGTACAGTTGATCAGTCAAGGAACTCGCCGTCTGGAGGACTGTGAAGTACCTAAAGGACGACGTGAAAAAACCAATAGGTTTCCTCCTTGGAGAGAATACAGAGCGTCGCATCATTTATTGCAGTCGCAGTTATCAATATAAAACATGATGGGATTTTTAGAGGTTTATAGATCATGTAATGCGAGATAGGGAGTGTTTGTCTTCTTTCTATTAACAGGGGTTCACCCCTTGGTTTCGTCGCAGGCAAACGTTCATGAATTCGGATTAGCTTTGGCACTAATGCCTTTGAGTCTTTTGCCCATTGTACAGCAATTTTGGAAAAAGGCTTTCTGTTTTTTTCCCCCTTTCCTGCTGGAAAGATAAATGGACTAAGGTAGGTTATGTTTCACTGTAAGGCATATCAAGTCAATTTTTCAAGCAGCTATCGTTAAATATTACAGTTGACCAAAATGCAAAGTGAAAAAAATGATTTCCAATTATGATTCTCCTATCAATCAGAAACTTTGTAAGGCCACATCTTATCCCTGCAAACAAAAGGATGTTGTGGATGCTAAAGGTCCCATTTCCTGTTAAATACACCCCGAGCATCTGTCAAATGCAACACGCAGATAAGCAGGTTACCTTACATACTACACACATTTATTATGCGAATAATGTGCATATACTGCATCATAATCGTCCTGCACCTCAGTGCCACACAACTGCCCATATAAACCTTATCACAAATGCATTACAAAATCAGAAAATAGAAATTACACTTATTCCCCAAGACACAGTACAATGCAAAATGCATCCCAGTCATATTTATGTTTTCAATGCATTGACACAGTGTTGCACTAATAGTTATGCTAACAGATTTTACGCAATACGAATGTTAGCAATTAAAATGACTTTTAAAACAAAAAGCCATAACATTAAAATCACCTGCCTAATTCTGTACAGGTGTCCCTCATGCCACCAAAACAGCTCTGACCCATTAAGGCATGGAATGGACTCCACAAGACCTCTGAAGGTGTCCTGTGGTATCGGACATCATGACGTTAGCAGCAGATCCTTTATGTGCTGTAAGATGCGAGGTGGGGCCTCCATGGATCGGACTTATTTGTCCAATACATCCCACATATGCTGGATTGGACTGAGATCTGGGGAATTTGGAGGCCAAGTCAACACCTTGATGCCTTTTTCATGTTACTCAAACCATTACCACTGCAACTAAAGAATACCTTTGCCATGAAGGGGTGAGCTTGGTCTACAGCTGTGCTTAGGTAGGTGGTACGTGTCAAAGTAACATCTGCATGAAGGCCAGGACCCAAGGTTTCCCAGCAGAACACTGCCCAGAGCATCACACTGCCTCTGTCAGCTTGCCTTCTTCCCATAGTGCATCCTGGTGCCATCTCTTCCCCAAGTAAACAACGCAAATGCACCTGGCCATCCAAATGACGTAACAGAAAATATGACTCATCAGACCAGGGCACCTCCTTCCATTGATCGATAGTCCAGATCTGACATTCATGTGCCTATTGTAGGTGGTCGACAGGGGTCAGCAGGGAAACTCTGGCCGGTCTGTGGCTATGCAGACGCATACACAGCCAGCTGTGATGGACTGTGTGCTATGACACCTTTCTATCATAGCCAGCATTAACCTTTTCAGCAATTAGCTCTACAGTAGCTCTCCTGTAGGATCGGACCAGACGGGCTAGCCTTCACTCCCCACACACACCAATGAGCCTTTGGCGCCCATGACCCCATCACCGGTTCACTGGTTGGCCTTCCTTGGACCACTTTTGGTAGGTACTGACCACTGCAAACCAGGAACACCCTACAAGACCTGTCTGTTTGGAGATGCTCTGACCAAGTCATCTAGCCATCACCAGGGTCCCTCAGATCCTTACGCTTGCTCATTCTTCCTGCTTCCAGCACATCAACTTCAAGAACTGCCTTTGCACTTGGCTAATATAGAACGGCATCCTTGACAGGTGCCATTGTAATGAGGTAATCAATGTTACGTCATCTGTCAGTGGTTTTAATGCTATGGTTTATTGGTGTATATATAGCACGACACAGCAACTGCACATCATCTTCTGGTGCATTTTATGCTATTTTTGAATAATCTCACCCTGAGTATGTTTAGGATATTCAATGTAATGTAAGTCGTAAACAGCTCAAAGTTAATTAACGCGCTTGAGGTAACCTACCTGCTGCCCTACGGTCGTCTGTATGGAAACAAGAAAGGACTGTTCACCTGTTACCACTATTGTACATATGAAGAGTCATTCTATGCTGCATTCAACAAAACAAAGTCTTTTTTTCAAAATGAACTTTTGATTACATAACAAAGATGCCTGTATGCGAACAGACAAATAAACAGAAAACTTTAAAGACTATTTTCCAGTGATATGATGTTGAAAACAGTAAACAAGACCCCAAAAGGAGATTGTTTGGAAAATGCATTTTGTCAATAGCAACCTGAGCACATCTGTGCATATTCATCTACTTCCCTATAGGCTGAATAGTCAGCCAATGTGAAAAAAAGTAATTATATGAGGTATTCAGTGGCATTGAAGTATAATAATTCACTTTTCAATTTCTCTTGCTTGTACCCTGGTTCTCTGTGCGCGACGTGAAGTGGATTCTGTAAAACTTCTGTTAATGTTATTACTCAGTAGCAGTGCGGTGCTGAATTATAACTAGAGACTCATACTTTTGATTTTGTATCTCTCATAATTCAATTCTCAAGGAGTCAAGGGTACGCCGCGAGAGGAGGATGTTGAATCGGGCGGCGGGAGAAACGGAAGGTTTGCAGAGAAGCCAAAAGAGGGAAATTGAACCAATTTGTCTTTTAGTATTTGCAGCGACGATGTGTGTTGTCCGCCGGGTTTTTATAAAGCCCGAAAGTGCAGGTTTGCCGCGGCTGATTCAGAACGCCATTAGGGAGGAGAGAGGAAAACAGGCCCAGGGTGGTTATGGCACATAATTCAGAAGCTCAGCCCAGCCCTTGCAGAATTTCTGTGTTTGTATAGATATCCCGGATTACTGTACATTATCCTTTTATATGCTCCTGCCCACGGACCCTCTGACCAGTTAATTCTGAAATGGAATTGAATCTGTGTGGAAACAGGTCGCGAGGCACGCGGGCACAGCTGAGGCGAGCAAACCGCAGCGTTTCCCTACATCCATGTTTACCCACTACAGTCCTCTCTCCCGCTTCCCTCCCATAATCTGTTGCTGCATCAGAAACCTACCGAACAGAGAGTGTCTGGGAGGCCTCCGACTTGCACTTGGGCCTCTTTCCGGGGCCCGGGGACTCGTTCGCTGTTTCTCTACACACTGTTTCTGAGGAAGAGACGCCCCCTCCTTCATTAGACATTACAGAGAACAGTCAAAAAACCGACAAGAAAATCTTCGAGCGAATCAGCGGCGCAAAAGGCATCTGAAGAGCCGCGAATCAATGTGGCCCTTATGCACAGAATGTCATTGACGGATGAAGTGCGCGCGTATACTCCAGCCGTTAATGGCTGTCTGCCGACAAAGTTGCAACGCCATCCTTGTGTAGGGCAGCGCTTTACACCCAGCAGGAGTCACTGGCTCTGCTCAGATAATATTCATGTTTGGCAATTTTGATCCCAATAACAAGGCCCTTCAGCAGCTCGGAGAAAGGAAAAAAAAGAAGGAATAACCGGTTTTTGAGTGCAAGAATGCTGGATCCACAAAAAAAAAAAACTGAAAAAGGACGGTGGTTGTTAAGTTTTGTACAATAGACAGACAGACAAGGAGCAGGCCCTTGGACTGGACTGTGCAACGCACGCCTCTGCAGGGGGGTGTGAGCCGGCTTTTGGGTGGGGAGGGCACATTCTTATGAGGATGAATAAGACTTTATTTATTTATTTTTTTTTACAAATTAGGTAATTTTATCGGAGTGCAGAATTCAAATAGATAAAACCAATCCATTAATACTGTCCTTGAAGCAACCTTTCTACAAAGGATGCTTGTAAACAATGAAAGAGGGATAGCAAAGCAGAACGGATGTATAAAGTCGAGGATCCCTGATAGAAGGCCTAGAGGATCCATCCTCTTTCTTACTGTAGTCACATAAAGCCCATTAACCCCAGTGGTCCCCATTCTGCAGCCCTCACAAGACTTTCTCTAATCTTCTAGATCAAAGATTGGTCAATAAAATCATCTTAGCATCCACCAGCTTGTAGCTAATTAAGAGGCAACGCATTCATTTCTCGGAGCAAAGCATGCAAATCCTCATCAACCGTCCTCTTGGATATCACCCAGCATTCCGATAGAAGCGTTTACAACAATGGCTTGAGATGTTTATTCAAGAAATAATGAGTATTTACTTACATTCATTTTTTTTCTGCTGGGATTTTTAAACACCATGTCTGCATGTCACAAGGAGCTGCTAATTAAAAAGTTTTTTTTTTTCCCTTCCCGTTTTCCCTGAGCCACGAGACGCGTGTATTGAAGTCAAGGCGAGGGCTGGGCAGCATTAGAGTGGGAATAAGTCGGAACAAAAGCACGGATGTTATGTCCTCTGCACTATCTCACTAGAGACAGAGAGTTCAAGAGACCAAAAGGGGTATGTGCTCTTGGCAATTCAGAAAGAGCTTCACAGATATATTTAAATGTGCATTTATAAACTGTATAAGTCAGGTTACTTACCTTTTAAAAAGAGGGCAAATTTTATTAAAAGACCCACTGCCAAGATAAATGCCATAAAATGGTTTAAATACACTTATCCTAAACCTACTTGAATCACAGTGACACAAACTGTCAGAATGGTATTCATTGTAATCGTTTTGAAATGACTGCTAAAAATATGCGTATGTAAAATTATTGGTCAATATAAGCGCTCATGAAATAAGTGGAGCATATCTGCATTCCTATGAGAAGACATGTAGCTTTGGCCAAACAGGCTACATTAGCATTTCAGTGATTCTTACCGAAGCTGAGATGTGCAAACAGCCAATGGAAGTTGGGGGTGCTCATTAGGGTAAATCCTGATGTCATCAGATCCATTGTGAGACCTTTCAGCAAAACTTAAACTCAAGCTAACTCGCCGTCAGAGACTGTCCTGTAATGTAACCAGTTCCACGGAAGGTTACGGAACATGGTTTGCAAAGGAACACCAGCAGACTGTTTGCTGGTTGGTTGTATTGCAGCGCACTTATCAGGTTATGTCTTTCACTTAATGGCACAAGACACACAACGTGGCAACAGATCTCTGTTTTGTTAATGAAAATCCCGACCACTAATCCACATTACAGCCTTTTTCATTCCATTTAATCGTAATTGTATAATGTTGTTCATTTAGCATGAATGCGAGGCAAGAGTTTCACGCTCACTACTGAAAAACAGCAATCAGAATAAAATGAGATATCAGATCCAAACCGGCGCTGTTTTTATTTTCTTTTGCAGTCTGCGCATAAAAGATCAAAGAAATTCCCAAGCAGTCAATATAGCTTCAACTTCAGCAATTAAGCCCGACAGACTCGACAACACCACGCTGTCTCCCATTGGCTGGGCAGGGTTATCAGCCACAAGTACCTGACGAATGCATGCTTGTTCTGGGGGATCATGACCCAAACAGGATAGACTGAGCATTTACCCAGCACTTGAAATGCCAATCAGGAACAGGATATGCATCCTGGACACGACACACACCTTTGTATTGCATGAATATATCTTTCTTATGTTTGTCAATCATTTTAATTTCTACATACACAAGTACTCAGCCATCAGTAAGAGCACTGATAATACTAGTATATACTACATAGTATATAGTTTATATAGTATATACTGCCTGCATCATCATATAAATAGTAACAATGTACTATGCATCAGCTACAGTTAAAGGCACTTTGGCCTCGGTTCCTGTCCTAATTGATCATCTATCATCATTGAGTAAATCTGTTGTATATCTTGCAATCGTGCCGTAAGAACAAACAAAACAACGGGGACAAAAGTAACCTTAGTGTTCTCGTTGTGTCTATTATGTCTCTGAAAAATCTTATTTCTAAGAAATGTATGTACTAAATTTATATGAAATAAATATTTATAATATTAGAGTTGGAATTGAATCTATCATTTGTCAGTATAGCCAATAGGGGTGTTTATTTAATGATGTAACATTGTCCCCTACTCGTGAGCTGCACTGAAAGGCTACTCATCAAAGCAAACCGTAACAAAGACACAGCAACAAGTGCCCCATTAACACGCATGAAACACCTTTCATGTATCTGGATTAAGATATTACATTTGTAAACATCTATTCTACATTTCAGCCGAGCTAAGGCCTCGTTCATTGTGTTGTTATTGTGTGTCGATGGCTTAACGAGCACTCGTCACTTTCTTGGTGCCCCTGCCAAACGACTGCAGATTGAGTTCCAGTTTCAAAGCAAAGCAAGGTATTGTGAAACGCCTCAAAAAGGGGTTTGATTCGGGGCGCGGAAAACGGAAATGCGCCGTTCCTCCGAGGTCATGGGCATTTCGCCCAAGAAGCCTGTCGGAGAGCAGGAAACATTCCAGTTCATACACTCTATCAAGGCTGTGTTAGCCACAGTCAGGATTTGATAATAGATACGGGCGAGGCATCCCTCAGATGTACCAATAGATTGATATGCACATGGGTCAGAGTGTAGTCTTTTGAAAAGGACGACGATAGGAATATTATCCAATGGTTTAAGAAAAAAATAAAATGAAAAGTATATTGGATATGCCAACAGTCCAACCTCCTGACCAGAGCAAACCAGTCTTTAATGGACCTAAGTGGAGGGTTCTATTTTCACCGTAACACCGCTACACCTGCTCCATACCACTTCTATGAAATATCTGGGAAGATGGACTAGACCCAGATGCAATTAACTTATTTTGTAACAAGGGGCAGAGCAAGAGATTCTGTTGTAAAAGATTAAATCACAACAGAGTCCAAAGGTACAGTCACATGTAGCCTTGATAAGAAAAAAGAGACTGAACGAGGGCATGTAAACAAAGTTCTTTCCCCCCTCCTTCCTTTCTCGCTTTTTAAGGAAACCAATTACTGATATTGTGCCAACCGAGATTCCCCCAGAATCCAAAGCAGAAGCGATGACATCGTAATATGTGCCGTCCGCTTTCCCCCCTCCCAAGAACAACATGTGATTAATGGAGCCTTTCAACGAGCGACATACAGGCAGAGATGGACACGCATTGTGCCCCGTGCATAATTAAGTCGCCGCAAACGCACGCTAAATCTCCGGCGCGAAGGCTGCAGCCTCCGCTCGCCAACGCGGGGTCCGATGAAAAGGGAAATCTTAAAGGAAGGAATTATGAAAGATGGAGGGTAGCAGCGCTAAAGGAGCCGTTTCAACAGGCAGCAGCGAGACATAATGGGCTTGCTTATGAAGATACGTTAAATGCCTCGCCTCTCTTCTCCTTCTCTCTGAGTCACAAGACCGCACCGTTTATCTGAGCCTTGCTGCTTTAGCTGACTGTTTTCGTGCTCTCTCTGATTGGCCATTAGGCGCTCATAATTCTCCCCATTTAACTAGGGTGGGGGCATTTGGGGAGAGTTTTGTTGATGGGTAGAGTTTTCGCGACCAAAGGCAGAGGTAAAAGTCAGAACCATCTTGGAATCCCAGTGCCTCACTCCCGGATCGACTGGACAAACCTGCCGCCCTGTGCCACAGAGCCGCCGATTATCCATACATTCATCAGCTACTCTTCTTCATCTGGTAATTGTGCTATAGCTGTGAGCAAAACAAACAACAATAACAATAATAACACAATATACAATGCATCCATGATGCTAATAATATTAGTAATAATTATTATCATGCATTTTAATAATTTTATTATTTTTAATAATAAATAATAATAATCCAGTAGAGTATGGCCTCTGTTTGTGTCTGGTGCTTCCTGGTGCCTGTACTATGAAAGTGGCTGTGGGAAAATTTATTGAATATTCATTCAAAATTCATCTATACACATGTGCCAAAAGGACCTGAGTGTCCCACGATTCCTCATTCAACTCCAAGCCTGCGTGACTTTATGAGAGCACTCAAGGTATCAGAATGGATCATTAATATTATTTGTCGTGAAAGCGAACAATCTTGAACTGATACCACGATAGGACAGAAACGTTCTGACGCCCTCTAATACTTTGCATCAGGGGCGCTGCTAGTGATAGCATATCAAATTGGGCCCCCAATCCAAACCAATCTAATTATGTTCTAATATTTATGGCCCCTGTCCCTCAGGGGCCCTTAGAATCATCCTAAGTGCCCCCCCTATATGGCACCCCTGCTTTGCACGTGTGTTTAATATCAGTATGGTGGCATCAGCAATTCCTGTCAATGATGGGCCACACTGATGAATACTGCTCTCTGAACTTTACATTTAGCCAACAAGCCTGAATGGGCGTTTTCGTCAATCAGGGAAAATAATAGCTAATCAATGGGAAAGCGTAATGTATGAGTTTGTTGCCCTTCATCATCCCATTTTCTGGCCTCGCCTAGGGGCCTGTATCCACTGTTCCAGCCATCGATTGCTATTGGGAGCGATCAGTCAGAGGGGCTGGAGTACTGTCAGTGGTGACGGGGGCGCTGGCTCTCCTCTCATGTGACAGACCCACAGCACAGAGCGGGGGAGAGCCCCAACAGAAGGGACCAAGGTGAGGTAAGTCAGAGTTAGAAAGTCCTTTGATTATATTGGCCTATTTTGCCATATAATACAATGTGACGACTGTAATCAATATCTGACTATACATGTATTTGTACGTGCAGTCGACCCGCACGGGGTGTTTCCATGCCTTCCGCTCTCTACTGCCCTGGATGAACTCCAGACGCTCTGCAGACCTCTACAGAATAAACAGCTGAAGGGTGGATGGACAGATGGATGGATGGTTAGAGGAATGAATGAATGGTCAGTGGCATTACCAGGAGCTATGCTAGGGTGGGCCTTTGGGTATTTTGGATGGGCACCAGTGTTTGATTTCGGTGGATGGGTAGGGGGGAAACTTTGGCAACAGTACAGGCTGTCAACCAAGGGGTGGCAATGATAAAAGCTATTTAATAATTCAGCAATTCTACAAAATCACTAATGATTGGTTAATTTTGGTCTGCCTCCCTTGGGCAGGCAGACAGTCTGTTTAGGGTCTCCACCCCTGTCTGCCCATAGCCACGCCCCTGGAATCAAGCAATGTACGGTATCTACAAAGATATCTTCTAACTTATTAAGGGATATAAATCTGGCACTATATGGATTAAAATTTATTGAAAACAAACAGAATTTATAAATGATATTGTTCAGAATGATCATTTAAACAATCATTCATTATCCATTTCCAAGTGTTGCACAGATAGTGTCCTCTCATGTTCTGTGCTCCATTGACTATTATAACCACGTCGTTATTGAGGCAACAGGCTGCTTCATAGTTTCATTTATTTTCACACTTTTACAGATACCCTTCTAAAACGGTTCCATTATGTGCGCATGAACGCAGCACCATTGCGCTAATTGCTCTGGTTCTCATTGCCGACCTGCTGCAGGGGACACCTCTTCTGAGAATAGCCAATAAATTGGGCTGAAAGGGTCAGTAAAAGTCACTTTTTGACAAACTCGTAATCTTTGTCAAGGATTAAACTGGAACCCGTCATGCGACATCAAAATGCGTCATTCTAACAATAAAATTATCTACATAAAAGGCGTTTACTTACTGAGCGATGCACACGCTTCGATTTCAGAGTTACAATCCGGTAAGAACGCAGGCCAAAGTTACTTAGTACTACACCCAGGTAACTCGTTTAAATAAAGCACTTTCTGGTGGAATACTATTTTGTATGACAAATCCCATGTGATTTTGCAGATTGTTGCTAATTTCAGATGTTATCAGTAACTAATGCTTTTTAAGTTGGTGCCGCGGTATATATTTTTATTTATAACTCACTGTGAACTTGGACCACATCTGTCAAGAAACTTAAAAGTGCCTCTAAAATGTTGCACACTTTCACGAGTTGGTAATTACGCATTCTCTTTAATACCCCTTTAAATTGCTTTTTTTTCCATTTTTTTTATATTACGTGCTTGCATCATACACTATGCAAATTACCTTGTATGAAGAAGTGAAATTAACCTAATTTTGTACTCATTGCATGGCGGATTCTCCAAATATGTTGTCAGTAACAAATATGATTAGTTATTAAATATGTCACAAGTAAAAAGTGGAAACGAGATTGTTTCTATCGAATCAATGTCCTTGTTATAGTTCTCCTGCCCCCTAGTGGCAGACATATGATTACAACAAAGATGTAAAACACCCTTTAAACTTGATGACTGTTGTGAACATATACCACTCTGGAAATATGTAAAACTACAACGTACAAAGTCTAGCAGCAATTGACATAGTTTAACATTGTCAGGCCAAATATGTCATTGCAAACACGCATTAAATAATCGTGAAACATTTAAGCACAACATCGTCATATCTTCCGTGACAGGCAGGAAACAGAAAGTACATAACAGATGAATGTTATATATCTACTTGTAGTCTCAGAGACTGGAAAAATGATGAAAAATGATTCCGGGAAACAAGTTATCCTGAATCATTGTACTGTTAAGACAAGACATGGTTACCAATCAAAATGTATGTTTATTTCTCCAAGATCATTTGTGACACTAAACACATTACCATCTCTCCAAATATATAGCATCTCCCGTGATAGTGTTAACTGTCAGCTCCCGTTTGCAAGGTACTCCATAAACCTCGAATGAGGAATTTGATTTGATCTGCCTCTTCTGGTGTCAGCCGTCATATTCCTGACGTAATTCTGTATTTCCGAGGTATAGACCTCTGAGGTTTCACACACCGACGAATAAAAACGCGGACACACAGAAACACACACAGCGACACACACACACACACACACACGGCTGAAATACTTTCGGAAGTGACATTCGACAATATGATTACAGTAATTATGTTAAATCAAGTACATCCTGGTATTCGATGGTTATTTTGGCATAGACTTCAGACAGTAAGCCATGTCATGCATGCGCGGCAAATTCTGAAATATATTTACTATGTATACTGTAATTATGATGTTAAACATACACTTTTCTTAAATGCAGTTGAAGGATATTGTTGTTTGGAATGGTACTTAAAGCCAATGCATAACCACATTCTGTAAACTACTTCACACTCATATAATTAAAACTAAACTTTACAGGAACACTTAGAGTCGATTAGAATCCATGTGAATGCGTACATTGGTTAACTTGACCTCCTATTTATTAATGCTGACAACGAAGCAGTGTTTTTATGGGACACCTACAAAAGACTTAACTATTTCAGTAGCTTTATTGTATGTGTAAAATGGACGTTGTGGTCACGTGGAATGCATCTTTATAGTGGGATTATTCTGGAGTTTGATACTGTGGCGTGATTTCCCATGCTTTGGGAGCTGCAGAGAGGGGGAGCAGGAGGTAGCGTTTGCCCAGCGAAAAGGTCAGCTGCGTATCGAATATTTTTTTTCCCGACGATTTCTCAAAAAATACCTCCTGGCATTGCAAATATTTTTGACTACTGCCTCTCGCAGTGGGGATGCCTGGCCGCGGTTCTGCTAGCCCGTCCAGAAAAACAGCGCTTTGGGTTATTCATCGATTGGCTATTTAAATCCCAGCATATGCTGCCTTCGCCTCCCCCTCCATCCCGCACATGGATACCGGCCCATCTACCGCCCCTTTCCGAGAGGTTTCCGAGTCCGGCACCGGAGTCACTCGCACACGATGTAAATTTAATAAGACGATGGAAATGTAAATTGATTGCACGCACATGTGGTGTGTGGGCTGCTGCATCCCGTCTCCCGACGGCGGACTCCTGAACCATCGTTATCTGCGGTGTGCTTGTATGTGTATATGTTTGGTGTGTGTGCGCGTGTGTGTGTGTGTGTGTGTGTGCGTGCGCAATCGTCTTCACCTACATCTCCTTGATTAATTCATTTGTATCTGGCCCTCTATTTTGAATCTGAAGTGTCCTCTCAGGGTTAGATGAAATTAATGACTTTCAGTGTTTACCCTGTGCCTCTGCTCTGTAAATGGATGGACAACAACACCACTTCAGGAAAATACATTGTTTCAAAATATAATCAAGATAACGTCAATTTAGCAAAAAATACCTGTGAGTTGGATGCAATTTTATGGTTTACCTAGTTTTAATATATAGGCCTATACCAGAATAGTGAGCTATGATATGCAGTCTACTATATATGTGAAAAGATGATGGTGAGTTCTTGACCACAAATCAAAGAACTGACTGTGTGACAGCTCCGCAGAAATACACAAAAATGCTGTAACATCTAAAATCAAGCCAAATAAATTACATTTCCATTTTCTTTGTCTCCGGAACAAAGGCTTCTTTCTCAAAACTTCCTGAACTCCCAACAAACCCTGAATAGCACAAAATGCAAACATAACACATAACAAGGTTCATTCAAAGCAAGGGTGGCATCGTTCAAAGGGCGCCACGGCGCGCCGCACAACTATGTCACATGCTGACACAAGTGCAAAATCACGCCTCTAGGGCGCCACCTTCTGAGGGGCGCCGACTTCAGCCAGCTGATTTCACTCTGTCTTGCAGGACGAGTGCCGTGAAATAAATTGACAAGCTGGCGGCCCTAGGGGAACTATATATGACTTATCATATTATATGTTAAAACTGTTTCTGTAATTTTGCCTAAAACCATGTCTTTGGTCAAAAACAAAGGAGAAAGCGAACATTCTATGATAACTGTCTGTAAAATCATTTATCATTTTCACTCTTGTAAAAGGGCCATTTAGTCATAGTAAATAATCATCTATGTCAGGCATGTAAATAGTGACTGGTCTGAACCTCCCGGTCCTAGAAATGTGTGATAAGAGGACTTCGGAAAGTAATTCTTGACTAGGGGCCTGGTCTATATCTTTATGTAAAAGATGCAACTGTATTTGATATACCCTCATATATAAAACAATACCGGCAATAAGACTAGATAAATCATCAAGGTGCAAATATATGTAAACACACCTGGTCATTAATTAATTGTTATGCATTATTATTCTTAAGCTCTTCACAGTAAGATACAAAACTGTTTACTACCATCTCCCCCTCTCATTTTTCTCCTGTCACTTTTTTACCTTTCATTTCTTTGATTACTTCAAACTGCAGCTCGTCAGTTTTATATGTTGCCTGCTTTTCCAGCCTCCCACCTGCTGTTCTGCGTCTCCCAACCTCTCCACAGCCAAACTGGACCAACGCACCATACTGGGATGTTCTGGGTAGGGTGTAAGCTATTGAGCCACAGTCTCACAGGGTACATCACTATTAGATGTTCAGGTTGAGGATGATCAGGACATTCTCTGCTCTTGTCAGAGTTTTCTCTTTCTTTGCACAGTTAAAGAATATGTACAGATGCGCTATTTTGCCTGACCATCGCTTTAAGTTACAAAGTCTCATTGAAATATCCATGGTCTTTAAGTGCAGAATCCATGTTAAGTGCAAACCCATATTCTGGCTAATTTTTCATTTGGATGCCACCATTGGCATCTCAGCGAAACAACAGACAAATACAAACGCTCAGTACATGAGGGCGATAATTGCAGTTGTCTCTACAGCGTGGGCTTGGAGGAAAGGATATTCTTACAGCTCTCTCATTTGCTTAAAGGATGGATTGTATGAACTTAAAATACACAAACCATAGCATCACCAGCCTCTGAACTATCACACCACGTCACCTGAAAGGTGCACCTAAACTGAGAGTGCACAGTCCTCACTGATTCTGTCTGTGGACACAAATAACCTGATGTATATTTCTCACACTTGTGTCAGTTTTACCTAGAACTGGAATGTACTCATTGCCCTCCGCCATACCTGAGTAAAGTTTCTCTTTTCACCTAATGTTCTGCAGGAGAATTGGTCACTCCCTGGGCTCATCCGCCACTGAGACGCTCTAGCCATGTTAATTCCTCAAGGTCAAAAATGCCCCCTTTGCCACACGGCACTTTGAAGATGTGCTGAGGACACAACTGCAGCTTTTCCCCTGTCGGCCGAAAGAAACAATATCATGTGATAGGAGGAAAAACACATTCGCTGCATCACAAAGACCGGGTGGGCAGTCCGGCGTGGCATTTACAAGGCTCTGTGGGGGGCGGGGGGTCGGGG
>JAODLD010000001.1:45364907-45383357 GCA_026781065.1 Mormyrops boulengeri
CCCCCCCCCCCCCCCCCCCCCCCCCCCCCCCCCCCCCCCCCCCCCCCCCCCCCCCCCCCCCCCCCCCCCCTCTCCTTGCACGCTTAAATGCTTTAACTTTAATTATGGCATAGAGGAGACGATTTTTGCAGCAGTTTTTAAGGGATAAAATAATACAAGTAAACATGCAAAAAAAAAAAAAAAATTGTTTTAACGTTAAATACATCCATCTTGGGGGAGAAAACTGTCATATCTTGTTATTGTAGATATCAAACAAAAGCATATGATGCCGTTTCCTCATATTACGTTTACCAATTTAAATCTCCAAAATGTTCAAAACTAAATAGAATTTGTAACCTTGTGAACATTAAGAGTGAGGCCTTTGATAGTGCTACCGATTCGCCGCTTTGTCCTTTGAGATTTAATGGCTCTTTTGTGACTTTATGGAGAATAGCTTCTAGTAATTGATTATTAAAACTTAAGAAATTGCAAGCCAGAGCCGCCGCTAGATGAATGCGTTACCCTTGTAATTAGCATAACCCGGGACTCACTGTGCTCCAACCGTACGACCGGAGGATGAAGGAAAACAGGGCAGGTTTACAGAACAGACAAGACTTTCACAATGAAACTATGCAATTAAGAGAAACAAAATCTATCTGAAGCATTTAAAACATTTAGCCAGTATTCCACTTCAAAGACACATGGCGGTATAATGTAACAAGCTTTCAGACTGCATTTAATCTTCTCTTCTGCTGCTAGAAATGTGCTCCCTTTGAAAACTTAAGATGTGTATAATTACTATAGTAACCATTCCACAAAATAGTCAGTCACTTCAGACGGACATGTTTGTGTGTTCACATCATTGTTTTTACAGGCTTATAATCTCTGTAAGATTATCTTTGTAAGATTAATAGATTAGTAAAATGTTACCCTCAGCATCAATTCTATGGGGTATCATTTGGCAGGAATCAGTACATGGTCTTTCACTTGTGGTATTGGTTTATTTGTTTTTCATGGTCTATTCAAGTTAGAACTGGTTGTTACGAAGTGAAGCACACAGCTTTAAAGCGAGCATGTCAAAATGATTCAGTTTTAAATTATTAATATTATTGTCGCTGCTGTTGATGTTGTTATATAAATATATGGAGTGTATCTAGAATGGCACATTTACAATTTAAATTCATACTAATTTGAATGAAAACAGTTTTTAAAAAATGCACCTGTACAGGACAGATAAGATATCATAGATATTAGATAAGTGTCAGATGAGCACTGATTGATTGTCAATGCACTACACGGTCCTGTTAAACCTGAAGGTAGGTAAGGATCATCCTGGGTAGGATGCCAATCTGTCAGAGGGAATACACAAAATCACACACCATGAGCCATTTAGAAATGCTAATCTTCCAAATTTCATATTTCTGGGGGCAAACCTGTAGAAACACGCACACACACACACACATGTTTGTATTCATATGTTTACGGGGAATGTCCATTCGTTTCTATGGGAAAAACCCAAATCCCAGCAATGACAACCTTAACCATAAGTAATCAAACAAAATGTAAGACTTCTGGCATTTTTAGTTTTTCGATTGCAATCACAGATTTTTATGGAAAAAAAAAAAAAATCCGCACAAAGTCAATATAATAGTGTTTTTTTCTTTACAAACTAGCACACACACACACACACAGCTGGCTGCAGGATTCAAACCCCCCGGAGGTGTGAGGCTCCAGCGCTACCTACTGAGCCATGGTGCCACCCAGAGGATAAGCAACTAAATGTAAATTGTAGCTGTGAGTCGTTAACAGTGGGGGAGCAGCAGCCTCATGACAACTAAGCGGGAAAAAAAAATAGGAAAAGGAAGAAAGAAAAAAAGGCATCACAACAATGAATGTGCCTTTGGGAAGCCGGAAGACCTGGACAGAAAGTTCTGGAAGAATTGATGCTTGATGTGTCTACTTAATTTCTGTTTATGAAGCTGTATAATTTATAACTAATTTATAAAGGTATTAATTAAATTATAAATTATAAATGAATGCATGGATTCATAATAAATACATGAATCTGAGTCCATGAGTCTATAAATGAGACTCTATAATTTATGATAAATAACTAAATGCAGGATATTCATTCACAAAAGTACTGTAACAGTATGGAGCGATACTATGCGACTGATACATACACAAGTGACATATTTTCCTTCAGTTTTTTCTATTACTATTGAGCATTTATTTCCAAGCTGCGGTTCAGGTGAGCAACACCGCCACCGCATTGCGAAACAGCCGAGTTTTATTCAGAGAGTCCAGTGGCCTGTGACGTGAGTGGTTTCTCCCCCCTGCGTGGGCCTGTATTATTTTACAGTGACATCACTTTAATGAGGCCTCCTGTAAACATATGCCTTTTAATAGATTGCCCCTAGTAGTCCCTGCTGTTTCCATGCGATGCTCCAATTCATCATGTGAATATATTGTACCTATTACGCTTCCATCTAAACAGATAAAGTTGGGCCGTTTATAAATCAACAGATACTTTAAAGCCCAGCTAGAAATGTAGAATTAGGTGTCTGTTACTGCACTGCAGTCAATACTAGGTCCTGTAAATATAATTCTATTTAATTGGGCCACAGTTAGACTCCAGATACAGTATGATGATTGGACTTATATTTGGGGTTTGTGGATTATTTTTTGCAACTTTCTTTATCAGGTAGATCACAGCTAGCTCCATTCAGCAACCTTGACGGTACATTATCGGTTTCCATGTCGACAGATCAGAACGTGGTCACCACCCTGACAGTCGCTCCCATGCCATTGGCCGGACACCATGGTCACCAGGTGTGGAGAAGAAAGGCCCCTGATGGCCAGATGAGAAAGAACGGTGAGCGAGGACTCGGGCGGCCGTCCTCTGCCTGAAAGAATTGTCCATGGGCACTTTTGGCAGCATCTGGCTGAACAAATTCATTAAGGGGGAGGGGGAAAAAAAACAAAAATAAAATCCTCTCACAAGGCTGCCATCTCTCCCTGCAGCCAGGAGTGGATCAATGGCAGAAATACATCGGAGAGGGTGTTTAACCGCTGGACCTGGAAAAAGGAGTATATTTAAGACATCAATGTGAACATTTCCCCTGAAAACAAGCACAGGAAAAAAAAAAGCTGCAGTTAGTACAGAGGGTAGAATGAAAGGAGGATATCACAGGGAATGAGACACCGTTATGTTTTTCTTGTTTAGAGATGATTGCCCCCTTTTCTGAAAATCTTATCAACCGGCACATTCCACCACTCACCGCCTGGCATTTTGTCAGTCTGGGTTAAACACGAAGCTGTTTATCATAATCAGAAATAACCATCTATTGTCCATAACCACTTATCCAGTAAAGGGGTGCAATGAGCCTGGAACCTCTCCCAGGAAGCACAGGGCAAGGAGCTGGGGACACCCTGGATGGGATGTCAGTCCATTGTCAGATGCTCACTTATTCTTATGAATATGGTAATGCATATTCATGACATTAGGGTACCTTTAAAGCCCAGTAAACAGAAATTATGTGCAGACACATTAAGCATCAAATATGAACATCGGAATTGTATGCGAGCAAAACTATTTTAACAATTTATGCTGAAGTGTTGAATAAATTTAAGTCTAACAATTCACAGAACACACAGTAATGACTGTTGTACTGATTGTACATATCAACAAATTAACACGAGGAAAAGTAACAATTTTTTTCTGGCCTTATTCTGCCATCTACTGCTTCAACTAATACATTGTTTCCATCGATTAGACACTCTTTATGGTACTAAATCTGTTCATATAAACACAAATTTTTAACTTATAAATACATGAAAACTACATACTGTAGGGCTGGAAGACCAAAAATGTCATTATGTAAAAAAAAAAATCAGTTTATGTCGATAATTATCACGATAAATGCCAAATTGTTATTTCCCGTTTAAAGGCTGATTTTTTGCTCCAGAGGTAAAGTTGAAGATACCAAATGGTTAACTGTGGTTTTAAATTATTCTTTATCATAAGAATGTGACAGACACTTACCAAACAGGATTTTTACAAATTGGAGGTAGAAGTTGAACGTTATTTTAACAAAACTCCGCGGCTCACATGCTTCCTAGCATTTCTGAATTCTCTGGGGTTTATTATTGTGCAGATTTTTCATGGACTTAATTTTACTGCTTGATTACCCTTATAGAACGGGTTGGTTTGGATTTACCTGCTCTCCCGGTGAGTTGCCGTGCAGTTTTGACTATCTATTGCAGTTTGATATTTGTTCAATAAATCCCATTTGTGTTTTTATGGCTGCCTGCACTTGTGCTCCATTACACATCCTGACAAGCAGTTACAGAGAAAGTGACATTTCTTTGTGATGAAAAACGTGCTGCTAGTAATACGTTGGGTTTAAAATTATGGGGAACCTTTATTGAGCATTTGTCATATTGATAGAGAGAAATTATCGTGCGATATTTATCGTTATCGTTTTATCGCCCAACCCCAGAATACTGTATACTTTGTATCAAATAATGTTTACCCAGCCCTGCCATGTGTAAATGGACAATGTTAAATGACTCATTGTACTAGGCCTAAATAGAGAAAAGTATATCACGTTACAATCCAAAGAAAGGTAAAATATTTTAATTGCATTATTTTAATTGGAAATGGCTCTGTAAACATCAAGCAGGTAGTTTAACATTTCTACAAAATATCACTCGGTTTCAACCCAACAATGCCAAGCAATATTTTCTTTGTTGCCGATACTCTGTGCCAGCCACTTCATAATGTGACACAAAAGAGGTCGACCTCTCCTGAAACATCAAGTTCAAAGTTACTGGCTTTGTAGAAACTGCAGACCACACAATAACAAACAAAGCAAGTGTAGAAAATGAAGTCGGGGAAACATTACGGCGGGCATTAAATTATATACACAGTCATTTTACTTACATTCAAAGCTACGTGTTTAGGTCCATATAAAATGTAAGTAAAGCCTACATAACCAGACACACAAAGGAAAAAAACGTAAGTACGTTTGCAATCGCCTAAACGTGTTCCAACAGTCCTTAAACAGTCAATATTTATGTTTAGGATCAGAAATAATATGTTAAACAGTGTGCCAACTACAGTGCAAATAATTCAGTCTAGATCACTTAATGGGATATGAAATAAAAATTCTCTTCGTGGGTGAAGAACGATTTTAAAAATGCGTGTTTACCGTACAGCTAGCTGTAGATACTTAAAAATTGCAAGACAGAATGCATACAGTGCAAACACACGTAGACTTGTACAAAACATTGCAGTCTGAGACATTCATTTGTTCTCAATACACTTGCTCTTAGGTTATGAAAAAAAAATGACATATCCTTGTGCCTATGTAGGAAAAGTGCATTGCGTCAAAATCTCGTCGTTCTTCCACTTGGGTTAGAAGTGCAACAATTTATGAGTGTTGTAAATTATTTTTCTAAAAGTCGGTACCCCGTTTAACGTGGCTGGTTTGCGTTATTTCACTTGATTGAACTGTAGCTACTAGCAATACTTTCTTGACATTGATACTTAACTAGTCAAAGGTGTTCTGTGGCCCTGGTTTAACCTTTTACATTATTAGCTTTAATACGATGATTTTATTTGCATAACTTCTTACCATTTTTAACCATTAAATTAAATCCCGAAACTGTCAAGGAAAACGGATGATGGCATCCTTTCAGAAATAATCAATACATTCCACTAAAAGGTACAGTACAGGCTAATGTGACGTGTTCATGTTTACAATGAGCATGTCCGGCCATTAAAGCAGGATGCTCGCCATTTCTGCAACGTTCCCAAATGTCCAAATGTTTCTTCCACCTTCAGCCAGTCACATTTGTGTAAGAAAAAGAAAAAAAAAAAAAAAAAACACCTGGATACCTCAAGTTGTTCAATAACATGTCGGGCAGGGCTTAGCTTGCTCAGGAGATCGTGGAGCTGATCTGTGAGCGAACAAGTAAAATTCAACAGTCGCAAGCTTAGTGAAGATTAGAGGACAGAGGACCACTGTAGTCCCTGTGTGCCGGGGACTCCCCTGTCCAACCTGATTTGTGAATGCCCCTTCCAGGTGAACCGCAAGCGGACAGGTTCACTGCAACAGTACCAACTCGCATATGATCCATATGGCTATAATCAAATATTCACCCTACTAAAACAGATTACAAAAAGAAAAACAAAATAAAATAAAATACTATCAAATGCAACAAGACTCTGTTTAGATTTCGTGAAAACAAGCTAGTGGCAAACAATGAGCTTCCACTGAAATGCTCTCTCAGTCCCGAAACGGGTTTTAGCCCCACATGCTGAAACATTATATAAACACATTCAGCGCTACACTATATACAGTACGTTGTCTGGCATTTAAGTAGCTATTTTTTTGTCTTCTGTGCTCGTGGCATCTGTTCTCTCCCTTGAAGTTTCGAAACACCCGTAACAGGCCAAATCAATTATCAACCAACTGACATGGCATTAAAACCATCACTGCATACAGTCTTCCCCCTGACTGTCTCCCAAAATGGATCTTGCATTCCCTCTCCTGCTGGAGGAAAAAAAACGTTCCGATCAAAGCGACGGGGAAAGGACTTGTCGTGTGTCACAATGGGTAGGCGTGGGGAATGCAACCTGTCAGATTCTGGCTGTATTCTCTTCAAGGGCTTCTCCTGTCGAAGGCACGGTGCGCGTATCGGGGGGTGGGGTGGGGGGGCGGGGGCAGTTTCCCCAGGGAGCCGCTGTGGTTAAGGTGCATCGAGCCCTGAGCTGGCGGCTCTCTCTCGAGCACCCACCGGCTCAGAGGGCGACCCTGGAGCAGTGGTGCTTCAGCCTGCAGGGCAGAACGCCCTTGTTCAGCTGGTAGAACTCAACCAGCTGGATGAGATCAGTGAATCGCGTCTGGCCATCATCCAAGCTGAAGAACAGCTCCCCCTCGTCCTCCACCTGCCAGAGCAGGAACACATGGATGGGTAGGGGGCGGCAGTACAGCGCCGGTTAAGTACATGCACATCGATTGGTTTGAGCACAAAAGTCAACTAGGAGGTCAGAAGAGAGCCTAGCTACTGGACACGTGTCGCAAACACAAGGCAAACTTACAGGTAGGATTTGAAAATGTTTGATTCTTTGCATGTGGCACAGTGACAGGACAAACGTCTTGGGGTTGCTTTGGCTGTCCCTTAAAAGAAAAACCCTGAAGGAGAAACAGTTAAAAGTCCATTAAAATTCGAGGTATGGCGAGGCCCGCAGTGAGAACTTTCAGAAGAATTCTCTTTCTTGACCAAGTGAAAGTGGAGAAGGTAATGATTTATTATTCTGTACATACCTGGATTTGGTATGTTCAAACACACACTGCATGCCGTTATTTTATAACAAGCTCAACTACTGGGCTCTGCATTCAACATAGCATAAGTGCAAAGAGGGGACGCAATAAAGTCTTTGGCAAACTAGGCATGTCTACGCATGGCTGATGCGAGGCAGCGGCAAGTATTTTTAATCAAAATATTCTGCATACCCATCAACAAGGCCTTGCTGGGTGATCAGTCGATGAGCCTCGTCTCTGGACAATCTGCTGTGGAACCAAGGTTGAGCTCTGTGGAGGGCTATGGGAAAGAATGGTGAGTCAGTGAAAGCGGATACTTCAGAACCTTCACTGGACCTCATGCAGGTGGCTCATTCCCAGCGGTACTCCCAGCAAGGACACGAAGATGTGACCCCCACCATGAGTAAGCACTTTGTTTCACTGACCTAAGCTGGCTACGGGACTCTGAGAGGTGGAAGGGCTTCCATGGCAACTCAGACGATGGCAGCTCTTCCTCTGAGATGGAGAAAGAGGGTAGAGTTGAGGTGCTGGTCACAGTGCCGAGGCTGGATGAGGATCTTCTGTTAAAGCCATGGGCGTAAATTACAGGGGGGGATGAGGGGGGACTGTAACCCCCCCGATAATCAAAACCGGCCAATACAACTCCCCCGGAACCTCCTAAATGGGTGGAGACCTCAACCCCCCTCCAATGCATAACCCAAAGTTATGCCCTTAGTTAAAGCTCTCCCTCCATCCTACTTTGGGGCCGAATAGCAGTAAATTCTCATTTGAGGGGTAGTAGATGGTGGTCAAATGCAGAGAAATGTTTAAGCAGGGGGGACCCGCAAAATATCGTGAGGCAGGGGGAGTGAGGTAAGTGTGAGGGGAAAAATGGCGGAATGAAAAACGTACCCTCCAGGAGAGCCCCTCCTCCACAGCCGCTGACAGCACCTCTGAGGGGTTCTCTATCACCCGGCTCTTGTGTCCTGAGAAGTCCATGGCCACCAGGGAGTTTTCAGAGATACTCCTCTGGAACGATCAGACACAAAGTACTGCATCGACCTAAGGCGTCTCGTTACCAGCCTTACATTACGGTTATATGCTGCCACCTAGTGGTCGATGGAAGTGAAACAATTTCACCATTACTGGCAGCTGTTGGCACCACTGTAAAATTGTGCATAAAATTCACAACTACCAAGAAAAATATGAAACAAAGAACAACTACTCGGATAATGATCTATTAACGAGGTTTTTTCTTTTACAGTGTTCCTTCTCACATTCTGGTTTTAATGTCCAAGATCATTACTATTGTTCCCTGTGACCCTCTACCTAATAAGTAGTTGGAAAGTGAATTCATACTATAAAAAGTGTTTGTAAATCCCTTATTATTTTTTCCTGTTACCAGCAGTTTTCCTCCCACATAACTGCTCACCGTAGAACATGAGGCTATCTGACAATGATTCTTTGTTATATGATAAGCAGATTAACGACACGTTATTTGACATAATGACTTTACTACCTTGCGATCTTTTCTACCATGTAACAAGGAGGGGGTTAACATTGAACATAAGCATGTTTAAACCCCCAACCACAACAGATCCTAGCCCAAAACTAATGTACACTGGCATGCCAACTCTCAGAAACATTTCCACCATTCTGCTCTCCGAGTCTCGCCTGTGCTGAACATTGTTTCGTGGTCTTCAAACAACAACCTAGAGGTGCTGAGCTGTTAAGTCTAGGAGCAGCTGAAAACCAGGCTATTTTTAGAGAGCTGCGGCTTCGACTGCCACGGAGAGAAAATAGGTCCTTACAACTCAGCTTGTTCACTTGTTCACTCCTAAGTATCCATGCATTGACCCAATCTTCCATGGCTGTGGGGAATTCGGAGCCTATTTAACACGGGACATGAGGCAGGGGACACCCCTGGATGGGATACCAACCCGTCACAGGGCACCCCAAGTAGAACATAGAAAGGACATCCTGCCAAGTTTGTATTTAAACATCTGCTTTTCATGCCAAAAAGGAATGAGGGATTCTTGTAGTAGACTAAACAGTGTAATACTTACCATAAACAATACCAATCAATGTACCGTTAAGACGAAGCGGAAAGTAATATGGAAGTGTCACTAATTACAGGAGATGGTCTATGAGCTCATAATCAGCATCAATAAAAGCTGAATGAAAGCCATCATTAATAAACTGTCATGTAGTATTTGTTTGCTCATAGTCTAGACGAAAGATGGGATAAAACAACCTTGAAGGGTATTTACCATGGGTGAAGATTTCTGTTTTTGATGTGGATGGAGGAAGTTCTGGTACAGTTGCATCCCATACTGCAGAGCAAAAACAACCAGCCAATCATTTCAGGTTATGCAGACATCAAAAAAAAAAAAGAGAGAAGAAAAAAAAAAACCTTGCAACTGTAATTAGCCGAAAAACAGACAGAGACGTGCATGTTTATATGTTTGATCAGATGCATATGGCCTACAAAGTTGGGGAAAAGCCAGCCTGGGAGGTTTGAAGGCTCAGCAACTCAAAGCAATGCTGCAAGAATGGGAGGCCATTGATGTCACGTGTGATTGGAGGACTGGGGAAGGGGAACACTTGTCGGTTTTTAAAGAAACAAATGACATCATTGGGGTGGAACTTAATTTTTGCTACTAGCCAAATGAGCTCGTTCGGTAAAAATGTACTCAGATATGCAATTTTTTTTTTTTTGTTTACTGTTCAGTATTTGTTCTTGCTCTTTGTCTGAGGCGAGCTTAATTTGCAGCCCCCGACATCCTGAAGGCAGCGTACCCACCTGGGGCGGCGTCCGACATCCTTGTTGTCACCCGACCGAGAGTTACCTTGAAAAGACGCAAGGCGGTCACCCAGCAGGTCCTGGTATGCTCCTCGTCGGCACAGAGCAGCTTCAGGTCACGGGTCGAGCTTGATTTGTTTGGCTGAAAAGCCAGAGTGCCGGGTCAGGACACTCCCCGTACAGCACGTATTTCATGGTTAGAAGTTCACGTGACAGTAATGTTTCTTTAAACATGTTTTTTCTTTCCAGTGTCCCATCAGTTTCCCTTTCAGCAACCCAACTAGTATTAACTTTACTGCAGGACGTGCACCACACTGACAATCTTCAGACTTTTATAGCGTACACTAAAGATCGCACTTAAGATACCGCTGAAGGTTAATCAGGGTTAATTCCAACATTATACAGCTGCCTCTATATACCAGTAACTTGTGCTGTTCTGACAGGTAGCAAGAGCAGCATTTGTAAAATGTTTACAATTTTTTGACAAACACACACCCAATTCTCTCCATGGAGTTATGGTGAATTGGCATCTCTAAAATGCCCGTAAGCTAGATCCAGGGGGTGTGGCTCAGCAGTTTAGGGTGCTGTGTCTGATCAGAAGGTCACTGGTTCAAATCTCAGACTCAGCAGAATGATTTCAGTTAGACCCTTGAGCAAAGTTAGACCCTTGAGCAAAGTTAGACCCTTGACCCTTGACTGCCTGACCCTACTTCCACACGAAAATGTATGTTGCGTTGGATAAAAGCATCTGCTAAACAAATAAAATGTAGTGGCAAGCAAGTCTAACACTAGCTTCATGCCTTGTGCTTTCTGAGGTGTGCTCCACAACCCCATAATTGATAGCTATTATTTTGTTGTGCGATGCTTCTTCAAAAACCAATCATCCTCACGTCCCAGTCCAATTGGCAATAATCACCCACTTTTCTTCGACGGGTTAAGAGCAAAAAGGGAGCCCCAGAAATGAGTCTTTTCACCATGAAGGCATTTTGGTCACTGTAGTTTAATGTTTGTCCTACGGCACGAACGAGGAATTGAAGCCAATAACCTTAATGCAAAATCCGTAGTCTGTGGGAGCGCCGTGCATCTTCCGGGCTGAGAGTAATGTGTAGACGTCACTGTCGCCGAACTCTGCGACAAACTGTAGATGTCTCGGTTCCTAAAAACAGAAAAACCGAACGATACATAAGGCTGTCTCTGAACCACTCCCACGTTTCCGTGCCAACTCTAACTCATCGCCTGGCAATGTGATGTCCTGTCCCACCATCCTAAGCCAGAAACATGCCCCACCCCACCCCCCCTAACAGAGGTGGCCAATTCAGATCCAGATAGTAAAATTCCAGACCAGCGTTTCCCAACCCGGTCCTCTGGAACCCACAGTGGTCCATGTTTTTGCTCCCTCCCAGCTCCCTGCATTTTTGCAGCAAAAGTGTGGACTGTTTGCAGATCCCCTAGAACCAGATAAAGAAACACTGGTCTGGACTAAGATTTTGTTTCAACCAGTTGAGTATAAAGAGTCACAGTCACAGAGTAACAAAATCTGGACTTTTACTCTCTGGACCTGGACTACCCATCTCCACCCCCTGAGTAAAAACAGAACTCAAGCCTTGGGACAGAACCGTCAGCGATTCAGACTTTAACCAGGCATGGAGGGTGCAGGGCCAAGGGGAGCAAGCTAGCATGATAAGCATGGAGCCGGCAGGATGAAAGCAGGGAGAAGGAGGGCAGACTGATACGGTGTCTGGGAGTCAGGGGGACATTGGCGTTCGAGGATTAAGGATAATAGGGGAGGATTTGTTTTGCCACTAAGCTCCAAGTTGGACACTCGGTGAGAGTTTTTAGTCTGCGTTCACAGTAGGTGTGCTTAAACTTGGAATTACAAGTTTAGACCTTTATTCTACAACTTCTACCAAGCAGAGCAGCAAGGATGTGTAAAAAGCATAGAAATCATTTAAGTCTAGAATATAATCAAACCGAAATATAAATGACATTACAGCACTGGAAATGTCAGGAGAATTAATCCAAAAAACAGCAATTCGCAACTGTTTTAAAGAAAGATGTCCACGGAACGTGAAAGGACATAACCATGACTAATAAAAATATTTACATATGGTGAATTCCAGCAAGAACTTTGTTGTAATCTTCAGTTCTACTTCTATACAACCTCTATGCCAGAGTCCAAATATGCTTAATGCATGTACATTCCTGTAGATTGGGAAAGGAGGGGGGTGATGAGAGAGAAAAAATAAGTTGCCAAAAATTTTAAATAAGATCAAAATTCTTAGGGTCAAGATACAGGGCGTACTTGCAGAAGAGCCAAATATGAAAGAAAAGGAGCAAGTTTAGGCACAGAGCTCATACTCTGCCACACGTACCCAGACACACATCTGCTTCCCAAGCAGGTGGGACAGCTATTGTTACAGGGCTGCCAGATGCGGGCCAGGAGTTTGTCTGCTGGCCTCGAAGAGTAACAGGCAGGGGAGCGACGCCATTCGCCAGACGACAGAAGCGCAATAAGCGCATGACAAAAGGTCAACAGCTCAATTAAAATTAAAAATTGAAAAAAAATAATAATAAAAAAAAACATACGGAAGGACAAAAAAAGCTGAGTCAAGTCTAACGATCCCGATATATTGAGTTACGTTTTTTGGCAAGCAAGCACCGGGCCTCGTCGCACCTCTCCGCAAGGCTCACAGACAAACAACGGCTCCTCTGTTTGTCGAGAAAAATAGAAGCAGAACAGGTTGGCAAAGTTGCAGGTGTACGCTTCATCTAGCTACCCCGGCACCAGGGCATCGTCCTTGGCACGACAGCTGACCTGCGCAGAAAACCGGCCCGACCGGCTCCGCACAGCATTGGGTGGCGCGGATTGGGCCAAACCTGTCGCACGCATGTCGATCATCTCCTGAGCTCGCCCTAGAGGTCACCAGCCAAACCAGGGCCTTTGTAATTATTAGAAAAAAAAAATCTTTTTGGATATGTAAATAAACTAAATCTTGGTGTTATTTGAGACACGCCACATTCTTCTTACCTACATAATAATGGTATGTCAATTTTGGTTATAAGTGGTTATAAATGAACAAACTACTAAAATTTGAATTTGGGTCATATTGTAGCTTGGAAATCAAACTTAGAAAGTCTGGGATGTGACACAGAGAGACTTAAATAGCAGGCCTCTCTACTGACCGGCCATCTATTCATCCATCCATCAATCCATCCATCCACCCATCAATCCATGCATGCATCCATCCGTCCGTCCGTCCGTCCATCCATCCGCCCGCCCCCCAGGTCAGAGTTGCAGAAGAATCTGGATCCTACCCTCATCTTACAGCCAATTTCAAAACTGCACATTGCAGCTGTCCCAGGTAGTTATAAAACACTTCAACTGGTCTAAATAAACCTCTTAAACAAAAGGGACAAGAGTTCTCCAGCTCAGCAGGAACAACAAATTGCCTTCAGCTGCTAACATAGAGGAGCACACCAATTCAGAATCCCCATCCATTTCCCTGGGAGTGGAGTTGTTAATGACCAACTCTTTATGTCTTTTGGCCACAAACAGAAACAACATTAGAGATAATAGACATTTAGGTACCCATCTGAGGTGACTCATTCCAAAAGGCGCACTCACTGACCTTCGACGTCCCTTTGTTGGAGAAATAGAGCCCGGACCTCCTGAGGACGAAGTAGAACTTCTTCCAGGTTCTCTTTCCCTGTTCTCTAGCGTGAAGGTACCCATGGATTTCAGGACACGATCTGGAGTTGAGAAACGTCTGTTGACGGGAAGGCAGCCTGAGTTATGCTCGATGCAGCTATGCTTTAGAGAGGCTGGAACAGCAGAAGGAACACCAGGGTGCACAAGGAAGATCGTCCATACAAAATGCATGTCAATCATGGAACTTGGTTTGAGTCAAACAGAATTCATGCATAAATCCGACATCCTCCTGAAATCTAAGGAGGAAAAGGGTTTTGAATTTTGATTAAAATAAGCACTGGGGTGGTAAAAATCACACCACAACAAACATGACATCTTAATGTCCTAACTGGCTTCTTTAACGACTTGAGTGCCATGTATAGTATGAGAATTGTAGAGGACATTATTTTGTTGTTCATTGAGGACAAAAATGAATTGCTGGGCCTCAAGGAAATATGCAGAAATGGCACAATACACCTCGCAAGCATTTTATTGTTAAAAATGGTACCTCGATTAGTGGTGAATGATTCATTATCCCATTGGTTTCACTTGATATGGACACCATGTGTTCAGGGAAAAAGTCCTGTTTACACAAAAAGGGTAAACTTTTCATTAATCAGTTCGGATCCTGAAACAAGTTCACTTTTAAGGTTCACATTGGCACTGCCTATCTTCCTTTTTAATATACTCGTTAGTAAAGTGTAGGCGTACAAAGGAAGTGTGACGTGACAATCATAAAACGAGTAATCTAAGTTGATTACCACATAGGAAACCAGAAAACCAAAGATGACACAAAGCATTGTGGTCCATGTAGGCTATAGTTTTTTTTGCCTGAAAAGTGGACAACTTCTGCATACACACACATACAGATTAGGCATCTGAATCTTGTGGGGACTCTCCATTCATTTCTAATGGCATAACCCTAATCCCAACATGACTACCTTAACCCTAACCCAACCCTAACCTTATCCATAAGTAACCAAACTAAATACAAGACTTTGGCATTTTTCGTTTTCTGATTGCATTCACAGAATAATGGTCCCTACTATGTGAAAATGACAGGTTTTTTTCACATTGTGGAGAACAAGTGTTCCCACAATGTATTATATACATGGCCACACACACACACACACACACACACACAAACATACACACATTATGTAAAACTGATTATTATGTAAATTCTTATCTGGGAGCCACCCCTCACCAAATCAAACTCAGAATATTGCTCGGACAAGCAGATAATTCAGTAATACTCAAAACTGCAAGTTTACTCGACTCACCAGGGGTTTCTTGAAGAATTCATATTTGGCGTAATTCTTCCTGAAACACAGCTTGCTGTCGGTATCCATGCCCCAACTAGACTGAACTTCGATAACAGATTCATGGTCTTCAATGGTTCTTTCTGCGCAGTGAGGTCAGAAGACAGCAGGATCACCATACCGGCGACGAGAGGGAGCGAAGGAGCGAGGGGGGAGCAGACCTGTCAGGCCAAGCTCGCCACAAAGTTCAAAGGCAGGAAACTGCTTGACAATCCCAATTAAGGACAAAGCCCAGTATTTTTCAAAAAAAAAAAAAAAAAGCCATTTACAAAGCGACAGCATTATACATCAAAGTAACGATCAAACCTTAAGTCTAACAATCACACAATGCAAACCCAAGCAAATTAGTGTGCACAGACTAGGAGAAACCTACTTTCTGTCTGCCTGCGTTTTCAAACATCACACCTCACTGCCCCAAAGCATCTTGTAGCCCAAATTAATAATTAACGCCCATTTAAAAAATGGTTTATTAACCTTCGATACAGGTTCTGTCGTTCCTGCGACGAAAAGCTAGTTCGCATACATTGTCTCCCGTTATTAGGAAGCATTATCTGTTACTCAGAACGCAAGATGAATATTTTATGACTCTCTGGAAGCAGCTGCTTGAATGCAGCCAGCTGGAACAGCACACACGTATTTGAAGCTAATTAATACCCATAGCATAACAAGAGTTAAGCCTGGCTGCTCATCGCAATTCATTCCTCAAGGCCCATTAAACAATCTGAAGTGAAAAGTGCATTATTTCCCCAACTCTCTTTGTTTAATTCCCCAAACAGGTCATGTTCACTGTGTCAAGCTTTCAAGGCCTGGAGCACAAGGCCTGTATTTTTCCTCCCCATGTCTGATTGAAATTACACAATTGTTCTCTAGCTTTACAATGAATGTTCCTTCTCATTGTGCCCTCAGAACATATTTACCCAAAAACACAACAGTGAATCAATCACAGCCCTCTGAACTCTACCTTCCCTGGCTGACACAAATGACCACAGGTAATTTCCCTTTAGACTTCATTTATAAAATTATCCATCCATCAGTCCCCCCCCCCCCCCAGTAAAGTGCAGGGTCTAATAATGATAGATTATTTGTGACTTGCACAAGCAAAGTACAGGTACATCTTATTCTGCAATGAGACAGACACACAGAAGGCGGCAAAGCTAGGAGCTGGGTCATGACATATTACGGTATTATATAAATCATAGAACTACTGTGTAGAATTTAAGAAGATTAACTTAAATAATGAATAGAGTTAAATATACATAGATTAAGATGATTTAAGTGTGCATTAACACTGTGGGGGCAGGGGTAACAGACCACAATGCTCGCTCTCAAACTTTTTCAGGCTTAAAGTCCCTCTGTTGTTCAGTTGAGGATTTATGAGACTTTGCAAGGCACATCTTAACACAATTCTCAGCCTTTCAAAACCGACAAAATTGACACTAGCTAGGTTATAACCTTTCTTCTGCTTGGTTAAGACACATTCAAACCATAACTATCCACCCTGGGAAACATTACTTGCACAGAAACGATGCTTTTGGGGAAAAAAATGTTATTTTAATAAAGGGTCCATGTTGTATGAAATATATAAAAGCAAAATTTACCACATGTTGCATTACAGGAAAAATAACAGCTTCTCTTCATGATCATCTTCAGGTTTTTGTGAATGTAAAGAATCAGTAACAAAACTTTATAAGCACTTTTTTGAGTTTCCTTATAAGGCAATGCTATTTGAATTTGCAGGAATGCATTTTTTAAATAAAATATTAAGAAAAAAAAGCCACAACCTTTCCATTATTTTCCAGAACTTCTACTTTTCATAAAACAATATGCACCATAAAAAAAGACGTTCATTGTTTTACTGAAATTCCTGAAACCCAAAGTCTGAGGTACGAATAACCACTGCGTTTGATTCAGACCCCAAAAACATTTTTCAAACTGCTTTTTTGTACCGTCTTGAAACATTTAAGAAACGTTTTTACTCCTCAACATTCCAGGCAGGATTTCCAGCAGTCTTTGGCAAAGTTATCAAAGAAAATTGCCAGCACTGATTTTCAATATCAGCCTTACCTCCGAAAAAACAAAGAAGATTCCAGAAAAAAAAAAAAAAAGAGAACTGTTCACTGGAGTCCTAAAGGCAGTTCGATGAGACGGAGCGTTTGTCATAAACTGCATGCAAATCCTTGGCTATTAAAACATGTTTGTCCCAGAACTATCACAAGCAGAAACATATGCTCATTTTGTCATTAAACACATCAAATAAAAATGGGCCAGACTTAAAAATAGCATTTTCAATAATGATTCATCTAAATGTCCACCACTGCATACTCAGAACCTTCGACCTATATACTAAATCTCACATTTTACTATTATAAGCAATATATTTTTGCCAAGGAAGCAGTTTTCAGACATGTGAATGACACACCAGACGTGAAACAACACTGTACAGCACTTGGGGTTAAATGAGGCCAGAGCATATTTCAGAAAAAAAAAACCTGAAAGATTGAATGAGACGAGGAACAGAGCAGATGGGTGAATTATGCAATGGTGAGATGAATGCTGCTAAGGAATATTGCACTGTGTAAAGACGGCTTCACCAGCAAAGGAAAAAAAATGGATTGAAGGCTCCTTTAACCCTTTACTTGCTCCACCTCCAGCAACATTCGCTAAATTTCATTTATTATGCCACAAATGCAGAGAGAGCAGTTCCCCTGCACACGGAAAACCCCAAATCGCTACCGAGTCACCCGCGCCATGTACAAAGGCCTCAAAATCCCATTATAAATTTGACTACTCTATGATAAAATAGAAGAAAAAAGTTCAATACAAACTACATCTTAAGAGGAGAGTATTTCCTTTGCATGCAAATGGCACATGAAGAATTACTGGTTATTTCCAAGGAACGCTAAAGAAAGTAAGCGTCATTAACCTCTAAAAGTTAGATGGCCTGATAATTTTCACAGCCAATCTCCTAGTGATATATTTTTGTATCATAATGCATAATGTAATATGACGTCACAGCAAATGCATGGTGAGTTTTGCTGCAGACGGCTGCAGGGGACCTACTACAGTAAGTCCTCTACTTTTCAGAGACCGGTATCACCGCAATTTTTTGTCTTTTACCTATGCCCAGGTGTGACAGCTGCTCGAACAGCGTCCAGCTGTGGTCGTCGATGCAGTGGTTTTTCAGAATGAACAGCTGGCAGATATCTCGCGCCGTGATGTCACTGGGGACCTCTATTGCTCGGCTCGTGTTGTCCTCACTGAACACTTTAATCACCTGCAATGAAAGACACCTTCCGTCAGCGTCGCCTCTGCTGAACGACACCGGGTGATGGTGGGGCTTGGGGGTCG
>JAODLD010000001.1:45383457-45402149 GCA_026781065.1 Mormyrops boulengeri
CCCCCCCCCCCCCCCCCCCCCCCCCCCCCCCCCCCCCCCCCCCCCCCCCCCCCCCCCCCCCCCCCGGTTGTCCACACTTTGCAATGAGCCCAGAAATTCCCACGCGTCAAGTCAGGAAAATGGGCTGCAGTCGAGCACAAGCCACAAACTGGGGCTCCGGCTAAAATCACATGCTTTCCAGTTCATATTCCAAAATTTTAACCCCATCCCCCCATGTTCCGTCTTCTTTTCCTGCAAACTTGCTGCATTAAGCCTAACAGTTACACGACAGCTCAATGTCACAATTCAAACCTCCGGCTTTCTCCGCCTTGGCACAGCCTTAGCAGTGAACGCAAAATTCGTGCAACCCCCCCAATCCCTTCCCCACAAGCTGCCACGAGTTAAAACTATCTGATCTTCACAGAGAGAGACATTAAAAATCCTTTCATACTTCTTCGTGTGCCAGCATGTGTTGCAGTTCCGGAACAGCACAAAATTACACTTTTAACGCGCTTTCCTATTCTTATATGTATATTTTAACACCCGACGTCAGGACAGCCCTGCAGTAAAGCACATCACAGGGAAATAAATGCACGCATCGCTTCATGCCACTTACCCATCTTTCCGGAGACAAGCAGACTTGTGAATTGGGGCTAGCTCGGCAATTCACATAAGGCTGAGCGCACAGCATTATAACCCAGGCGGAACATAAACGCACGCATGCAGACGGCGGCCACCGGTGTCAGTCGGGAAAAGCGGCTCAGCCTGCTCTCTCTCTGCTGCAGCCGAGCTAAAAATGAGGTAATTAGAAAGAACTGCCTCTCAGTGGGGAGGTTTTTTTTTTTTTTTTACCACCACCACCACCAACCCCCCCCCGGACTCTACAGATGCATGTCACCGGGGCTCTGCCCAATCACCTGCCACCTCCTCCAGTGTAAAAAATAAAAAAATAAATAAATAAAAGAGAAAAAGAAAAAAAACGGGATGGGCTGCTCCGCACACGCCGGTAGGAGGAGAGAGGGATGAGGGGAGAGGAAAAAAAAAAAGTCACACGGCTTCGCTCCACCTCCCCATTCGCACAGCGCCGGCAGAAATCTCTCAACTGAAAGCGCTGCATGAGTCCCTGGGCAATTACGAGCGGTGCCACTTAAAAGCTACGCTGGTTCGGGTCAGCTGTGTCCCAAAGCTGATGGAGGGGTGGGAGGAGACACAGTGAAAGATCAACTGTCTGTCACGGCGCTTTGTGCTTCAATCGCAGTTGAAGGCGGATCGGCAGGGCAGGACAAGCCAGCGCAACCCCCCCCCCCCCTTTTGTAGAGGAAAGGAGGTCACGACGCTGTAATAGGGCTCGGGGTTAGCACCCCTCAGGAGCCAGCAGCGAATGAGAGCCTCTGACCATGACATCATCCCTAAATGAGGTAAACGATCTGCTATTTAATCAGTCGGAGTGGAGATTTACAAGACAAAAAAAATGTGAATCTCCCTTTGCAGGCCCCTAACAAAAGCCAAGGGCCTGGTTTACTGAAACCCATTTCATGGGCAATTTTCCTGCTTGAACTACCCATACCTGCTGAAAAGACAAGGGCTAATAAAGCTGCTGTTAAATGCTGTTATTTATTTTATTATTATTATTACTATTATTATTTATTTTGGTGCACTGCTGCTATCATGTCTGAATCTGAACACTCAGAGAAATAAAATGTTCACCCTTTTTTGGCAAGGGGGGGCAGTTGGTGTCCTGAACAGCATAATCTGCAGGACTGAGAGAATCAGAGTATAAAACAGAGAATGAGCAGCCCTCCCCCCTCCCTAAAGAAAAGGCTGGATGCGGGAATCACATTTAGGTAGGGGTTCCAACCGAGCCCCCGTGTGGAAGTCGTTTCCCGAGACTTCAGATGGGAAGCACCTGAATTGCTTTCTTTCATGGGGTTGGGGTACCCCTGAGAGGCTGTTTAGCTGTGCAGGTGACACGGGTGCGAGGCTGATATACGGCCTGCTGGTGCATTACAGACTGGCCAGACCGAAGAAGTGTCCCGGTCAAGCCATTCTCAAGATTGCTAGATGCTGTGCTTTGTTTGCCACGGGTAGTCCTAAATTATATCCCAAGATTATGACGATTATAGTAAAATTATTATATTAGCTGCCTGGAATATAATCCTCTCCACCATCATGACCAGCATGGAGTGTTAGAACATGGATGGATGGATGATTAGATCTTATTGTGTAGTGATTTCACAACCAGGCAACCATAAGTAACAGAAAAGGAGGCGATTATGCAAATTGATAAGTAACAGAATCTAATCTGTAAAACGTTTCTCCTATATTTGTTTAAGAGATGACCCAAAGCACTATTCATTTTATCATTAACGAAGATTTTTTTTTTTGCAAATTATATATGAATGGCAGTTTCTAAGCCTTGTTGCTGTGGTGCTTTTCTGTTGCTGTCTGTAGTTGAAAGGGGAGCGAAAAAAAAACAGAACCTCAGTTTGCAAGCACGACAGCAAATATCTGAAACTTCACTTGATCTTAAGTGACCTTTTTTTCCTCATCAGTTTCCCTGTATGCAGTATTTCCTAAGAAGATATGCTCCAATAATATTTGGCAAGGTACTTATGAATACGTTTAGCAATGGTCGTTAAAAAAATAAATAAAATTATGTCGCCTCACCCTTGCTCCACGCACAGCCACTTGGAGAATTACAGCAAACCCCATGGATTGTTAATATAAAGACGATTAGAGCTTCACACACAGACAATCCGTACTAGCAAACTGCTAACAAACCGCTAGCGTAGATGTATAGACATTAGATTTCTAGGCATGACATGACATAGATCTATAACTGGCCATGTGCACATAGAATGACAAGCCGCCACCAGTATAGATCACTCTCATACATAATACTGCTTTTCAGCTGAATGAAAAAAACGCCTACACAAGCCACTTCTGACGACTGCTTGCTGATGCTGCATAACTCCAGCTTGCAGTCACGCAAGCACCAATGCAGTCCCTCGCATTATCTGAACAGCCCGGAAACTCCGTTCCATTGTGGAGTCTCAATCTCGATGGCGGGTCAAACATGGCACTGCGACGTTGCAGTGCAGTCCAGAGGGCTAGGAGTTACATGGTTACATGATTGAAGCAAAATATTTGCATGGAAAAATTTATGCACAAGTATGGAAAAGAGTGATGGCAATTTACAGAAACAAAGTCACAGTGTCACCTTTCAACAGCGAGCCGTGTTTAATGACAGAACTCTTAAACAGTGCCGTCTTTCACAGCACAACTTATAAAATAACAAGCACGCAAACCTTTGCAATAAACGCAATAAGTGAGGGCGCTGCTTTATAATAAAAAGTGTTTTTTTCTGGAGGGGATCTGCCTAAGCAGCATAGAACTGTGTGCCTGTGATTGGAAGGTTGCTGGTTTAAATCCCATGGCTGGCAGAGTGGTTCCACTGTTAGGCCCTTGAGCAAAACCCAAATTGTTCCAGGGACTGTCGGACCCGGCTTTCCCAATTGTATGTCACTTTGGATGAAAGTGTCTGCAAAATAAATAAAATGTAAAATGTCATCGAAATATCTGGGAGCATCTGAGGCCGGAATACGTCAGGCTGACACCGTGGAAAGTGAAGAATCAGCAGCGGATGATGATGCGAGCAGACGGAGAGGCTGACACACACCTGAGAGGAAATGCAATCGGGGGGTGTTACAGTGCAAACTGTGGGACGAGCGGATCAGACAACGTATTCAGGAGTATTTACATCCGGTCTTTGACATTTGAAAACTATTCGCCACTCGTGCCGATTATATAGATAAATGAAATGGTTAAACACACGGATCTATATATAGTGTGTTTGGCACAGACTGTTCTTTAAGACTCTTTATCTCAAGGACAGACATGCAGGGGCCAGTTTACCAGTCACCCCCCTGTGGCTCGGCCTTGAACTCCACCCCCACAGCTGTACCTCTATCTTTCCAAAAGTGACGCGTATCTGTCCTCAGCCCGAATCGTGTGACCTCCACGCATCCATAAGCCCCCTCCAGTTAAAATGGTTTCATCCCGGCGCCATCAGCAGTTAAAATGGACTGTCGGCTTCGGACTGCAGCAATAAAACCTGCCCCCTCCCCCATCCCCCATAAGTTTTCTCCCACGTCTGTCACGTCTGTTTGAAACCTGAGGTGAGATTGCAGTGTGGTCTCATGAAACATTCTTTGCCGTGCCCAAGTACTGATTCTTTCCTAGTCAGTTTCCTTTTTAATACTTTCAGCATTTTTGTATATTAATAATGATCCTACATATTACCAGAAAAGCAGGTTACTTTTTTGTGTCTTAACCAGACCTGTTTGGTCTTCCTGAGCTGCAGAAACACTGGAATCAGACAACAGAGAGGTCACATGTCATTCTCTCTCTGTCTCTCTCTCTCTCTCCCTCTCACATCCTGTCCAACCGTTCATCACGAACGAGCCCCTACAATCGATGCATTGTTAAGGGTGATAATTGTCAACTTATTAAAGAGTTCTGTTCTGAGTTCAGATTGTACTATTTGGCAACACTTAAGGAATGAGGATGAGATTAAATCTGCTGACAAGAGAAACGGTCTGCGGTCGCTATTCGGCTTAGCGGCTGCAGGGCGACCATGAAAACCTTCGTACTGAAATCTGCAGTCCAATGCCACAGTGAGTGATCTACCAGCGACATTTTCTGAAACCCCTCTTGTGGCAAAAACACATTTAAATGCACGGTTTCTACACATTTTAGAAGCTATTTAGTAAGAGTCTGCAATAGTTTCTCTTCTAACTTTTGATTTTGAGAACTGGAGTTTCTATTACGTTGTCACAGAGACTCCAGGTGGGTGATAAAGCTTGTTTAGGTTTGGAGATCATAGCCACGCCCTTCCTTGCCCTGAATGGTCTGGTTCAGCTCCCCTCTGGGAACTCAATCCTCCCCTTCTTGCAGAAGCTCTCCTGGGAAGGGCGACTGTGCTTCCTGTATGCCGACGAAGCAGCGGTAAATCCCAGGAATAGTAGATAGGAGCAAGATGATTTGGAACATGCAGCTTGAAAGGGAATCTCGGTTACTCAGTCACTGTCACCATCACAGGACAATCCCTGCAGGGCATATGCACGCCTGAGGTGTAGTTTGTCAACCGGACGGCTGAGGTGGGCTTTATGTGGCCCTCTCACTCAGAATGCTGCCCATATTAAAACCTGCAGGGTTACAGACCATCCTCAGACCAAGATCAAGACAGTGCAGGTCCTGAAAGCTCCTTCATTCTGAATCCCCTCAACTGTTCTACTTAACATCATAAACATTTAGTGAAAGTGCAGCAAAGAAGAGAAATTGCAGCGATGCTATATTCCTGGCACCAGGAAGCATTCAGTCCAATACAGTCTTTTATCGACTGTTGGCCGCTGCTTGTTGTGTTCTGCACACAAGTTACATAATTCTTGCGATACAATTTCAAATGCTGACAGAATCCCAGACCTGGTTCTTAATTTTACACACTTAAAATTGAGAAAGATCTTTATAATTCTGCAACGTGACTCGCATGCAGTGAGAATAGAACTGTGTGAATGTTTGTATCCAGAAAGCCCCTGTTCTCATTGATATTGTCCAATAAAATTAAAAGGAAAAAATAGGAGATGAAATAGATTACATCAGACCTGAATCTGCAGCAGGATTGGTTGATTTTAAGCAGTAATTACATTTCACCCAGATCCTCCCTTAAAGCTTTCATTCCTTCAGAGGTCTTTATAATTAAGTGCCGCCATAAAGCCATCCGGGAGAGCCGTATAAACGTTAAAACTGAGCTTATAAAGCCACAGAAATGGCCCCTACCCTCTTCTGTAGAAAAAGTGGAGTGATGGTAGGCAAGGTGACTCTCCTTGCATGAAAATTCATGCTGTTCTCTTCAAAGTGTCACCGCGGGAACACGAACATTCATACAAGTAGGTCGTCAGCGCCGGTTTCCTTTACCGCTGACCTCGTGGCTGTAAGACTGCGCGCTTAGAGGTGCAGGCAGAGGGCTTGGACGGAGGGACACCCGAAAGGACCGGTGCGCCTGTAATGGTCGAGACGTGTGACTGACAGGCAGAAGCACGCAGAGAGGGGCTCTCTCTGCCGAAAAACAAACTCCTCCTTTGTCCTTGAAAACATAAAAATGTTTTTTTCTCGCAGTCACTTCAATGCTCTCATAAAACCCCCGATAACAAAGAATGTTCTCCGAGGATGGGTACAGCAGAGAAACAGGATGTTTACTTAGGAGAAATAGCGAAATCTCAGATAAAGGCAGATTAACTTCATTTCAAATATTTTGTCTAAATATGTAGACAGAATCCCCCAATTTGTGGTTACGACTCTTTATTTCTCTTTTTATTTTAATGTTTTACACATTACGAAATCTTACCAAGAATTAAACTCATTAAAAAGAAAAAACACATATTACAAATTTGGAACATGTAATTCTTTAAAGTTAGTACCATCAAACAGTATCTTTACTGACAGAGGTTTGGCCAAACAGGCATTTTTATTTACAGAATGCGAGCTGTATATGAGTTAAAGAGGCCTTTATTAACCCTAATAAGCAGTGAAGGCCAGCACAGCAATAATTCAAATGCAGGCTATGGAACAGCGGCAACATGAAAGCAAGGATTATGTGAAAAAGGGTAAAGAAGAAGAATTCAACTGTCCAAGGTTATTGTAAAGAGCTGGCTGGGGCAAGGCAGCTAGAGTAATCGGGGGGGTCGGGGGGAGCAAGTTTCGCAGACGAACCGAGACGTTCAAAATAGCCCTGCAGTGAGTCGCTCCCAAGGGGGCGGCTCTGCCTCGTTATTCACATCTGTTTCTCTGCGAGGGTGAACCGGGCTGCCGGAGAAAATCCGCCGGGATCAACGGACAAAGACCCGGAACCGGATCAGCACTCACGTTCTCCCTCCGATAGGCCGATCTGTCCCGACCCAGATTGGGACAACGAGGCTCCAAACGCCGTTAAACTTAACGAGCCGTTCAAGGGGACTCCTCTCAGGAAGAGGTTCTGAAATTTGGAGTCTCGTGGTAGACACCCAAGAATGGACCCTTCACCGATGCTTCTCTCCCGTTTTCTTTCACCAAAACACGTGCTGAATCAGTCACTTCCTGAATGACAGACCGACCCTACCAAACTGAAACACCTCACATCTTACATCTTAGAGACGCTTCGGCGAAGGGCCCATTCTGGTGTGCCTACCACGGGACTCCAAATTTCAGAATCTCGTTACCCTTCGTTTTTAGGTAAAAGACATCGGGGAAAGACTACAAATACATTTGGATCTATTGTACACAGCTACATTTTCTTTTCTTACATTTAGCAGATGCCTTTGTCCAATGCAACATACAATTCAGAGTCCAGATCAGTCTCTGACCTACATGTGGAATCCAAACATTTAAATAATGGACAGGATGTGATATTTAAATATCAACTCAAAGGAACAGAAGCACTACATTTAATCATGGTTTATTCAAGAAGCAAAATGTGTCCGATGAATGCATAAGATAATAAAGCTTATTCCAATTTGTCAGTCTCCTAAGCACATGACCCACACCTCCAGTCCCCTAGTCAAAACTCAGCATCAAAAGAATAAGCTTTTGTGTTTGACCAAACAGCTCTTAAATCTGCGAGTAAATCGAAGCAAAAAATGCTCCTCAACACTTCAAACTGGACAGCTCATCTCAAAACAGGGCATGATGATACATTTCAGGCCACACCATCTTCCAGGATCTCTTATGTATGTGTCGTCTCCTAGCTGAAGAGAACAAAAAGTTTCCCTTGAATAAGAGTGCATCTTTTTTTTTTTGTTCTCTCGTTTTTTTTTTTTGAGAACACAGACTGGTAGACGCTGATCATTATCAGGGAGCATACGAATTAATTTGAATTAATGGTGCCAGTATGATAAGGGCGTCTCCAACTCTCAAAACAAAACATGCTCAAGATGAGTGTCCTTGACCGGGGCTTTAGTTGAGCAGGCATGCGAGTCTCCTGTCTGCAAAAAGCACACAAACAGCATTTTCCCTCCCACACCCATAAAGGTCACTGTATCTTTAGGGCATTTTCTACATGTTGAGAAGGAAATGATCCACAACATTAACTGAAGACGGTGAATGTTTCTGTTTCATAATTCCATAACAAACAGCATTGTGTTCATTTAATTATTGGCATGTTTTAATGCAGAGTTTCCTTAATTATGCTAAATTCTTTCCTTCGTGCAGCAGCCTGGTGTATCTCTGAAAATTGAATTGTAATTATAGCACCAGACCAGTGACTATCGTTCAAAAACCTTGAAACCGCCATTAATGTTAACTTTTTAAATAATCTTATTTAATAAGAAAACTGTATAGTTTCCATAGAGCAGATGTGTTGGTGAAAAATTGCAATTCCAACTCACCCGAGCACACAGGACTCATTCATGGGTCAATTAAATATCTATGCAGAAGAGTGTGCACAGGGTGTATTTCCAGAGTGAAACAGCGAAAGATTCTGAGTCACGGAGCTGGGCTGACTTTTGAATCCGAATGGCCTGGTGGACAGGTCACACAAATGCATCCTCCCAGCCTTTGGGCTGACAAATGTACTTTATGTCAAAGCACTAACATGGCACTAGGTGCAATCTCTCCAAAACACATCCAAAGAGCCTAGAAAAGAGCCTAGATTATCCTTCTTTGGATATTCATCTGTAGTCTTTCAGTATGTATTTTTGTTTTTATCTATATTTTTAAATCCTGGTTTAATCCTGGTTCTGCTGGCAGAAGGTTACACTGTGAGGCAGGCTGCTTCCAGGCTCAAAGTTTCTAAGACAGCAGTACAAGAACAAGGTGAAGCAGGAGACGCTAATAACCAAAGCTATTATACACGGTAATAACCAAAATCCAGACAGGTTGAGGGCAGAAGCAACTTTCTAATGGCAACAAAGACTGTCAACTCATCTGGCAGTGCCTCATGAATCGGAGGATGACCTCAAGTGACCTTCAAAAAGAATGAGAAACATTAAGTGGTGTGAAGTGCACTTCTGGTAGGACAATTCACAATAGGCTCATAGAAGCAGGACTGAAGACCCATGAAGCAAGGAAGAAGCCCTTCATTTAAAAGAAACACAGAACATCCAGGCTGGAATTTGCAACAAAAAAAAACGTGTATTTGACACAGGCGCGTACCCATAAACTGAGAAAGGAGTGAAACGAAAAACCCTGATGTGGTCTCTCAGATTTTTCCAGAGCTGTATTTCAAATATTATTATCTCTGAATAATAATGATGATACATTTAACATTCCTAGAACCAATAATAACAATAAAACATTTTTCATAAAGAATTTAATAAAAATATCTTAACCTGCATTTGATAAAAGAGCATATTGACAGTCAGGATGTCAGTATCTGTTTCTTCTACATCACTGACTTCTCTGCTTCTTATCAGACCTGTGACACAAAAATGCAGAACTTCAGTTTTTTTGACCAAAAAAGGTCATCAATTTATTAATGTATAATCTATTAACCTATCTGTCTTCTAAGACCAGGGGGAAAAAGCGCCGAACACAAGGCTGAGCAACACCCCAGACGAGATTCCAGTGCATCTCCAGGCAAAAAGTCTAACTAGATTTATATGTTTAATAAACCAGAGCAGCTACATCATTTAAAATTGATATTTTTAATGAATATGGGAAACAGATACATACCAGCATTGATAGAACATGAGAATATGTAAACACAGTGTGACAAGTGGCCTTTCCAGCCTCCAATGAGATGCAAAGGCCAGCCACGGTCATATTATACGCCGTCAATCATGGCAAATGTTTGGCGACACGTGAGTTTAGCCAGAGAGAAGAAGGGCAATGGTGACAACAGGGCTTCTTTGTGTCATGAAGTTGCTTCGGTGCAAGGGTCAACCAGCGAGGTATACCAGTGGGAGCAGGAAGATTTTCAGTTTCACTAAGCAGTGACCAAAAACTAGCAGTACTGGCTGGCTATTGTAGCTTGGTTAGCATTATCGGGGTCTGGTATCTTAAGAGTGAAACTCTGGACTAAAGACCAAATTCAAGGAATCTAAGAAGAACAGAGTGAAATAACAATTAGGAAGTTAAACATGCTCAACTGCCCACAACTAAACATATGTTCTAACCCGGGTTTTTTTTTAAAAAAAAACAGGTGAACTAGAGTTTCACCAACAACGGAAAAGAAAAAAGTAACATGATATAACATAAATGATCATTTTAATGCCAATGTATAATTGCAACGATCGTTTCCACGTAAAACCAATAGAGTGTAACCGTTCAAAAGATGTCTGACAAAGTATTATGTAAAACAGCACCACCCTTAGGTTGATAAAGGGAACTTCAGTGAAGCAAAATACTTTCTGCCTCATTAAGCTCTCTCACCACCTTGTATTTAGTAATTGATTGGACAGTTACGGAATATGACGCATTTTTAAACCCACCCAGTGAAGCATGCTTCACCTAGTCTTTCTAATGATGCACAACACAAGATGTCTGGCACACATTTAACCATTCAAAATGTGAACTCAGCCATCAGGCAAGATAAACTCACTTGTTTGCCAATATTTATTGTTGACTTGTGGTCAAGGAACTGGTGTACGATAAGAGAAACAGGCAAGAGTTTAAAATAGTCCTAGTTTGATTTGTAAATATCATTCTTGTTTATTGTAGCTAATCCCGTGTTTATACTTTAAATAACGTTCATTTTTTTCTTTGGTGATTTATTGCGTGAAAAGAGCATGTCAGTGCAGTCATGCAATTAAGTAAGTTTTAGAATTTGCACAATGCTGTTTCACGCTTTGAACCAATATGGGACGTGATATGTGTCATATTTTTGGCCACACACACAAATGTTATTGCCATGGACCCGGGTTGGGGGTGCGGGGGACTCCCTTAATTCTTTAGATCCAAAGAGGCAACTTTAGGGAGGATTGATGGTTTCATTGATGAAGGCATGCATGTCAGTTAGCCAAACACAACAATACAGTGAGGAAAAACCATGAAGATTCTGACTGGTGCAATTTAATTCTTGGGTCAACAGGAACTGGCATTTAGGGCAGATGATGACAGTGAAAACTGACAACAAAGGACAAAACAGGGATGTGCTTTGTGGCTACAATGATGTTCTGGCTTTTGTTCGTTTATTGGTGTTGCACATACACTATATGTATAAAAGTATTGGGAAACCTGGCCATTACACCTACAGGAGCTTTTATGACATCCTATTCTAAATCCATATACATCAATATGGAGCTGGACCCCCCTGTGCAGCTATAACAGCTGCCACTCTTCTGGGGAGGCTTTCCACAAGTTTATGTGTGTCTAGAGTGTGTCTAGGAGAATTTTTGCCCTTTCATCCAGAAGGACTTTGTGAGGTCAGGCACTGATGATTTGAAAATTTGGCTCACAATCTCCATTCTAGTGCATCCTATTGGTGTTCTAGGGGATTGAAGTCAGGGTTTTGGACAAGCCAGTCAAGTTCTTCCACACTAAACTCACTCATGTATTTATGGCCTCTTGCTTGGTACACTGGGGCACAATCATGCTGGAACAGAAAAGGGCCTTCCCCAAACTGGTCCCACAAAGATGGGGGCATAGAATTGTGTAAAATGCTGTGGTATGCTGAACCATTAGGTGTTGTGTTTACTGGAACTAAGGGGCCTAGCCCAACCCTCCTCCACCAAACTTTACAGTTGGCACAATGCAGTCAGGCAGGTAACGTTCTCCAGGCATCCTCTAAACCCAGACTCATCCATCAGACTCTCAGACAGAGAAGCGTGATTCATCACTCCACAGAAGAAGTTTCCACTGCTGCAGTGTCCAGTGACAATGTACTTTACACCACTCCATCCGAAGCTTGGCACTGTGTTTAGTGATGTGAGTCTTGCATGCAGCTGCTCGGCCATGGAAGCCCATTCCATGAAGCTCCCGGCAAACAGTTTCTGTGCTGGGGTTAATGCCAGAGGAAGTTCGGAAGTCTGCATTTATTAAGTCAACAGAGTGTTGGCGACTTTTACGCATTGCTTCGTGAATTTTTTTTTCTTTTCTGTAATGACTATTTCAGAAAATTGTGCACCTGGTTAAAAACAGCAAAGTTTGTCCGCGACACTTTCTATGCATCAGTTCACCAGGTTAATAATTACAAGACTTGGGATATAGTCTAAAGTTTGCTGTTCCAATAAAAATGTGGGTCAGCAGCCAACACTGGTTCTGACGATCCAAATAATCTTAAGATTTTTTTTCACAACAGTAATGATCTTAGACAATATCTATACCACAGAATCTTAAATAAAATCAGTCTCCTAGTCCAAGTTTTCAGTGAGTGACATTCCAAATCTCATGCAGTGCGTTAGAAGGCATCTGGCATCTCAACAACAATGAAAAAGAATGATGCTCTAGGCAAGACTCACAAGTCAGGTGGAAGTTCGCTTTTAACTTTTCTGCCATCGGACTGTTAACCCTTCCGTCAGAAGTTCTATAATCACTACTGCTCAAGGCTCCCAGCAGCCCAGAAATTTTATTACAAAATAATACAAACCTGAGACTTCATAGAAAGTATGCTATCAAAACATGTATATTTAAATGCGATGCCTACAGCCAAACCAAAATATTTGCATGGAGAGTTTTATTCATAAACATGAGTCTCTGTAGTTTGTCTTCCTGCCCTGTCACAAAGCACAAACTCGACTAAGTAAATAGAGGCAGGAAGACTAAATAACCACCTTAGAATGGAAAAAGTTCTGACAGACCCTGGCACATCTGCCCACAGGAAGTTATGAACACCGACACATACTGTCCACATGCAGGCGCCTCTTCAAAGGTGAAGCAGAAATACAATGAGGGCGAGAAACGACCATGTGACTGGGAACTGTCTGGCATAATATAGATATTAATAATATAAATAATGACCTTTTTTCTGTCACACATAAACACAAGGCCGATGTATTCCTAAAGGAGTGTTTAAACATATCAAAACCATGCCCTAGGTAGAATACTCACACACACAAACACACAGTCACACACACACACACACACACACATACACATGTTGGTGTACCTATCTAAATGGTTTTGGTTTCTATGACAAAAACCCTAATCCCAATCACGACACCCTTAACCTCTACCCATCCCTAACCTTAACCATAAGTAACCAACCCAAATACAAGACTTTTGGCATTTTTACTTTTTTGATTGCATTCAGATTTTTATAAAACTGAGGTTATCCAAATGGGGACCTCAAAAGATGTCCCCAAGAGTAGGGAAATTTCAGGTTTTACTACATTTTGGGGAGAATTTGGTCCTCAAATGTGATCCATGCAAACCCACACACACACACACACACACACACACGACTCCCCATTAATTTCTATGGGGAAAACTCTAATCCAACACGAAGACCTTAAACCCTATCCAGTCCTAACCTTAACCATAAGTAACCAAACTAAATACGAGGCTCCTGGCATTTTTTCTTTTTTAATTGCATTCACAGATCTTTGTGGGGACTGGAAAAAATGGTCCCCACAACATCAAAATAACCGGTTTTTGTCACATTGTGGGGGACGTTTGGCCCCCACAATGTAATATAAACCTAATTCTCTCTCTCTCTCTCTCTCTCTCTCACACACACACACACACACACACACACACACAGAAGCATGCTGTCATGAACGTCCACAGCGGTGAGATGGGGGTGACGAGGTCACAAACCCAAAACTGTCTGATTTGGCGTGATGTGGGCTAAATGTTAATGAACACAAATGAGCAAAGTCGGTAAGAGTCGGGGGCTACGAAAGGCACCTTTGTCGAAGGGCAGTGGCAGGCATGTGTGCCCGTGACTGGACAGCTTTGTCACGCAAACACTCGCCACGCCATGCATATACTGGGGACGGGGGGGACGAAGCTTATTCATGGCTGAAATGGCGGACAGCCACAAAAAAAAAGCCCAACACACTAACAAACTGAATGCGGTTTTCACATCTGTTTTGTAGTAAGCATCCTGCCCACTCACTGTAAACTATAAAGCCCATCATCATTGAGCAGCTCAGCAACAATAAATGGCCGACCGCAAACTCCAACCATAAGCTCGACAATTACAGGAACCCGAGATAAATATTATTCCTCTTAAATCACAAACATTCCTCAATCCCTAATATAACCCTCAATAAAACACATTATGTGCTTTTAATACTTTATGCAATATTTAAGTTTTCTTTTTTGAAATGCTGATAAATGGAACAAGATTTCCAAGAACTGAAGGATTTCCCAGAATATCGAGGCTTTCTCAAGACCTTGTGAGGCAGTGTGTGAATCAAGCCATTCTAGACTCAATAAGCTTTAACTTAGAAATCTCTGTGGAAGAGTGACCATGTGTCTTCACACCACACCTCCCACACTTCTTGTTACCTCACGTCTCCTAAATCCGCTTATTTCTACATCCAGGATGCTTTGAATGGGAAAGAGAAAATAATAATTCAACACTCAAGAGTGTACTGTCAATTATGTATTAAAATAGGAATATTGATAGATTTCTGCTGTTCACTGCCGCCATTAGTCACAGTAATGCTCATCCTAGCCTGTGGCCTTAAGTGGGAGCAGATGAAGTGGTTGACCCGGTCTATAGGGGATTAAACCTAGAGGTTACAGACACCACAAGTAAAATGTCACACAGTGCGGTCCACAATGCAACAGTAACGCTAAGTTACATTTGCTTGATTTTGGCATTGGTGGGGGGGGGGGGGGATTAAAAACAGAAATTTATAAATGAGAGGCCATTCGGCCTATCAAGGTCGTTTGGGAAGAATTCCCAAACGACCTTGAGTGGACATGGTGGAGTGGACATCGTTACATCTCAGAAGGAAAATGCATTGCCTTGTTTTTATTGCAAAGGCTTTAATAGGCAGATTACCTCAGTAGATATCTAGTTTGCTGACATTCCGCACTAATACATACAGGACCCGTTCATCGGGTAAACTTCTCCTTCAGCCTCCCACCACACGCACAGAACTGAGGAAATTTGCCTTTTGTTGTTATGCACCACATGAGTGGAATATATTAAAAAATATATTTAGGCTCCTTGCCTTCCCTGAATGTGTTTAAAAATCTCTGAGCTTAAAGAACAGTGTCAATGTTTCATATAAATTTATTTTATTCTATGTATAGTTTGAGTATTTTTATGTGTTTTAGTTTGTGTTCATATTAATCATCTCTGTATGTATGTATATGAAACGTTTTTCTTATTTTTTCTTATTTGCTGCCGTCTTGGCCAGGACTTCCTGGAAGAAGAGATATTGTATCTCAATGGAACCTTCCTAGTAAAATAAAGGATGGATGGATGGATGGATAGATAGATATTCAACTAATCGCTCAGAAGAAGACATAGATATCACAAATTTTTTTCTAGCACTTTTGGCATGGATCGTAACCAGCTCCGCCTCCTTTTGTCCAAATTGCACCTTGCCGGAGTGTAGCTCCACCTCATCCAATGTCAACCTTTTTGTCTTAATGTCCCAAAATTTTATAAAAGATTTAAAGTAATAAAAGGTCAGTTTTGTGCTAAAAATCATGTTGTTCCATCAGCTATAATATTTTCATTTGTAACTCTGACCAGATAGCTAGATTCAGGTAGAAGTAAGACATGTTTAGGAAGATGTCTCTGAATGATTTGATATTTTAATGCATTTTCATGGAGACATGATGTATGAATACACAAGAATATTACTTGCAGTGATAAGCTATTTAGACTCACTTATGAGTCATTGACATGTTATGCTTCAAAAATTCAAGTACTATTTACCCACTTGATTTATATAAAAGTAAATCTTTAATAGACATAACTTTAATCACATTTTTAAAATTAATTTTGTATTGCTTTAAAGTGGTAACATAGCAACAAATGAAGATACTGCATCTTTATGATTGTGGTCCTAAATGCACATGATAACTAATAAATTAATGTGCATAGCGACCCCCACCCCGTTCCTGACAGGGCTTCCCCTCCTCTCTGATTCAACCCCTGGTCATAATCTCACCCCCAGACTCTGGGACTGCATGAAGCAGGCAGCAGCCCTGACCGGCACGTTTGCTTTTGTCCACACGGCACAGAGACTCTGAGGCTGCCAAGGGACGCCCTCAGCCTTGGCCATAAATTCAGCCTCCCCCAGCAAGTTATGTAACGATCACGTCGCTAACGAGAGCTCAAGAGACACCGGGAGCTCAAGGTCACTCCGATACCTTTCAAAATTCCCCACTGATACTAATCCCGCTGTTTTCAGCAAAAGGTGGATGTCCGTTGTGAGTCTGGCTGCTCTCCAGTATCTCAAAGGCTGAGCTGGAGTCAAGTATCAAAGCGATCGGGTAACAAGAACTCGTTTGTGACTTCTCGGAAAGTTACCACCCCAAAGTGATAATCATGCATCGAATGGGAATTTTGGGACACCAGATCCACAGGAGATGCGGACTGGAGGATGGAACAGGAAGTTTGTATAGATGTGCCCTCAGGATATTTTAGGAAGGCAGACCAAGTCAGTGTTTCTCAAACCAGTCCTGGAACCCTCAGACTGTCCACATTCTCGCTAATCTCCAGCTCCCAGCCAATCAGGAATACCAAATACCTGAAACAGGTGTGTTGGGACCTGGAAGGGAGCAAAATTGTGAGCCGTCTGGGGGTCCCTGAGGACTGGTGTGAGAAACACTGCATTAGACAGTCCACATTTTTGCTCCCTCCCAACTCCCAGGGAATTGGGAGAGAGCAAAAACATGCACCATTAGAAGGTCCCCAAGGACTGGTTTGAGAAACACTGGTCGAAGTAACATTCAAAATGACCACTTTGCATTGAATGTGACATTAGTGTAGTACAACCCCCCGAAATCTGCTTCGGGACACTATCCCCAAAACCAAACTTACTTTATACAGAACACATGAATGAATCATTACAGGTAACAGAAGGGCTTGCTTCTCCAACCTTACTCCTTCCACACCCTCCTGCATTTCACAGAATATTATTAGGCAGAACTACCAAACGGGACAAATACATCAAGAGAACGTAAATCAGAGCAGCAAATATGCACGACTGAGAGCAACCCAGCTGAGTGGACTGGCCAACTCTCTCTCTCTCTGAGGATCGTTAAAGTTTTTTTCCCCTGCTGGCGTTCAGCTGTGTAATTTCAGGCTTTAACGTGACTCAGGTCTCTCAGCCACAGACGGAGCGGTTGTAATTAGCACCTGCCTGGAGACAGACACCTCGGGGGATAGCCGCATTCTGACTCAACAGCGCGGGGAGCCGTGCGGTCAGGTTTTCATCTGCACATTCATTCGTCTCAGCTGCGTGGCTGTAATTACTGACCGCAAATGCGATGCTTGGTTTCCCGATATAGCAGTTGCATGACTGCAGCTCTCTGCTGGATATCGAATCGTTCGCATAATTTACTGATTTAGGTTGCTTGTATAAATTCCGCCTTCTATTCTAGATGAGTCATTTTTTCTGCTTATGCCGTATTTAAATATCGGCTGAATTTTAACCATGATAAATACATTTTGAATTAGCGTTTATAGGAGCTTGGAACATAAAAACAGAAATATAAACGATCACGCAAAAAGCATATAAACAGACTTAACGAGTTAATATAGCGTCTATGAAAAAACAAGAGCATATTTAAGGACACAGATTAGTTTAAAAATACACATTCCATCTGATGACAATAAAACTGGGTTAAACGTGGCTTGCATCACAGTAGAAAGTCATTTAAAGTCAGGTCACACATGCTGCTTAATAAATGCTAAAATACAGTAAGCATCAGGGACACTGGTCGTGTTTCGTGGTTGTTTAAAGATGTAATTCTGATCTGAGAGAGTTACTGAGTGAGGGGTGACTGGGTAGGGCTATGGGACTGTGTGACTGTGGCCCTGGGTCACTCCAGACCTACTAAGGCTCCATACAGAATGACAGAAAATGAATGGATGGATGGATCAATGAATGTACAGTACCAGTCAAAAGTCTGGACACACCTACCAAAGAAAGATTTGTTTGTGCAATTCTCTACATTTTTGAATAATTATAAAGATATCAACACTATAAAGTAACATAAACATAAAAGTATTAAACAAGGCCCTTAACCCCAGGTGCTCCAGGGACTGGCTGACCCTACTGTCTCCTCTACACCATTTCCATGAGGTGGCCTCCTGGGATGCTTCTCCAGCTGTCCTGAAGGAGGTCTCACATATATGCTGAGCTCTCATTGGCCGTTTTTTCCTTCACTCTCTGGTCAAATTCCTCCAGAACCATCTCTACTCTGATTAGGTCGGGTGGCCAGGACATGTGATGCGACACTATCACTGTTGGTGACTTGGCGTGTCCAAACTCTTGACTGTACGTATAGAAGATTATTAGTAGTAGTATTGTTATTAATAATAATAATAATAATAATAATACTTATTTATTGTTATTATAACGTCCACTATAACAACAACGACAATAAATAATAATAATAATAATAATAGTCATTATCATCATTAGCAGCAGCACACTGCTTTAAATTAATCTTCGGTATGACTCCAAGTGATGACAGCCATTACAGCCAGTGATGACAGCCATTACAGCCAGTGATGACAGCCATTACAGCCAGTGATGTCAGCCATTACAGCCAGTGATGTCAGCCATTACAGCCAGTGATGACAGCCATTACAGCCAGTGATG
>JAODLD010000001.1:45412390-45467217 GCA_026781065.1 Mormyrops boulengeri
ATATATATATACATATACACAGATATACACACACACACAAATCATACATAATATAAAATTTACCAATTTTATAAATCTCATATTAAACATTGTGAAATATGGTACAAGAATAAAGACAATATTAGGGTTATATGACCTTTATATAATGATATCTTTTAAATTGGCTGTATTAAGTTTTCAGCAGGGCTACCCCACTGAGATTTCTGGGGTTCCAGTGACACTCCTCTCCTCTTCTTTTTGTACAGCCTAGCCAGTAGCTTTTAGGGTCATGTGACAGCACGGAATTCGCTGCTCCACACGTCACATCTCCACAAGTTCCAATCACTCTCCGTCACGCTCCTGGAAAGATTAAAAAAATAATAATAATAATAAATTGATTTCAGGTGTAACTTTTTGTTATTTTCATAAAATCAAAAGTGATTAAGTAACCAGAACATTCATATCGTATGTGTATTTTTAATTCATTTTTGTTGCCATTTTTTTGTTTTGTTAAAATTACACTTGTCACTAGCTACAGGAAAGCATCCCTTAAATCTAATGCAGTAGCACAGCTCTGTAAACAGATGAAATTCCAAGAAGGGATTTTCTATGGTTTTTTTTATCGCATGGCATAGTTACATAACCTCAACGAAACCCCAGGCGAGTGCAGGTATATATACCCATAAAGCAGTTAATACCACTAAACAAATCACTGCTATTCATGATTCCCCTATGGTTACTAAGGACACTAAAGTATATAAATGGAACTGCATAATCCTCCCAGTGTGTAGGTTAGGGCCAAGGATAATGCACTCTGGGTGACTTTATATTCCAGAACATTACGGTTAGATCTGGAAGCTAATGTGCGATTTTCTGGGACGTTCCTCGGCTGTGCATCACTGCTCAGGCACTGTGGCACCACGCACGCTTTTTGCCCGCCTGCTCAGTGCTACGCCCGCGCAGCCGGGGCCTTGTCCACGTGCCTCTCCGTGTCTGCTGGTGTCCGTCACCGCTGCAGGCAAGGCGCTCCCCGATCTCTGACCTCTGGGCGCCGCTTCTCGCCGCACACTCTCTCTCTCTTCCTTGAAGTCCCGTATCTCCTTTTCCTTTATACAGCAAAAAAAAAAGGGGACTTAGAAATGCGTGTGCAGTCCTGAAACAGAGGGGAGCTCAGATGAGACGTGCCAATTCTGGGGCAGCTTAGCGGCTCTGTATGAAGCACTGTTGCTCTCTCTAGGGTTGAAGGTTCAAATCACGCCTCTACTGTGTGTGTGTGTGTGTGTGTGGAGTCTGCTTGTCCTCTCCATGTCATGCAGGTTTCCTTCAGCAGTCCAAAGGCATGTAGCTATTCTGTGTGGCAGGGGAAATTCAAGACCCCAAAAAATTTGGGACAAAATCACTAAATGGAGGGCAGAGGCAATAAAATTAGGGTGAGTCCAGAATGAGTCCATGTGCTGAAGGCTGCCTAGGATAAGCCACAGCCCGCACCCCGATAGATGCATTGATGTTCACTCCCCATACACACAGCATACAAACACCACCTAGGGGGGGCTTGCTGGGTCAGCAGTGATTCGCCAGCAGAAATGCCATGTGGAACAAAAGTGAAATTAAAATCCTTCATGAGACACAGGCTGCACAAATGCGATTTTTTCAATACAAAAATTCTGATCCCAATCCCTTTTCACAACCTCAACAAACCCAAAACTTTGCGGCAGTTCTGCAATTCATCACAAATAAATGACTCAGATTTCAAAAAAATAAAATGTACATCAGAATGTATTAAGTTACCTGTCAGCAACCCAGTGTCACTATAAACCACAGCTGGAAACGCAGTCAGCTTTTACCAGATAGAGACCGACTGCTAGATTCTTCAGATTATTTTTGTGCATTTTACCGCCAACCAAAATGCTTTATCATTTACATGTGTGGGAGGGGCATTTTGCATGGGCCAGGACAAGCAGATAATGATACATCTGAATTATCTTGTAATGGATGCTTTATTTGATGATTTTACCATTACTGAATTTCACTGTTTTAAAATGAAAGAAAAAAAATACAAAAATGGAAAGGTTTTTAGTTTTGTTCTTAAAAATGTCCGTTTTAGATTGTCACATAGATGATGGAACATAAAACAGAAACGGGGGTGTTTTGGGTGGTGCATCATGGACAGAGACTAAAGTTTTGTCAGTTATAAATTCTTTGTTTATATGTAAACAGTTTGTGGTTAGGCTTAAACTCAAACAATGCTTAAATTATACTCCCATATTAAATTAGTGTAATTCCTGTGGAGAACTGATGAAACTTAACTGCACACAGATTTTGGGAGGTACTGTAAATAAGACTATTGAACACTATGCAGATAAGATCTGTTTTAGATCACAAAGAATTCAGCAATGGTCCACAGGATATTTAGTGTACAAAAAGAGGGCCGATTTTCCCAGTCTCCCTTACTGAGGATATCCGTCACTGTCTGGAAGCTGCGGACTGGTTCTTTATTTCAAGTAACTAAAGGGTCAATATTTACCTTATTAATATTGCTTGCAGCCATTTCCCAAATGGTGATGTGCATTTTTTTCCAACCTTACGTGATGCTGTTATTTGCCACTGTTATGATTAAGGTGCATGAGATTTTCTGGCCTTGTTTGCATCTTCACTTGTAGAGCCAAAGAGATTTGAAGAAATTTGGCAGACATGCCATAACTTACCAGGCCTCTTGATGGTTCTTCAAAATCTTGCACAGGTGGTATGTAAGTGGGCTTTGAGCAACCGATGCATGTGCCGGGACCTTGGGTGAGGGACTGGGACCTCCTGACCGCCGAGGACACGGCCAAGGCGAACCGAGAGGGATTGGCGGGAGAGTAAGGTTTGGGAGCCGCAAAACTCCTCAACTTCTCCAGACTTAGTCCAGGGGGAGGCTGCTTAGCGAGGGCTCCCGCTCGCTTTGAGATTTCAGGGGATGGTTCTACCCGAGTCTTCCCCACCTCCTGAGGGCTCCTTCCAGCCCCCTCCTCCTCCCAACGCTCCACAGGAAGAGAGGGTGGAGACGAAAGAGAGAAATTCATCTCGGCAGACTGCTCCTGGGCCAGTTTTTTCCCCTGTTGCCCTGGAGCCCCGTCTGGGCTGGCGCTCACATTACTCACGGTCGCCGAGGTAACGGAATACCCAGGTGTTCGTATGTGTTGCGGCAGACGGAACGAGGCTGGCTTGGGCTTTGTTGCAGGTGGGATTTTCTTGCCTTTGATCTGCAGTGCCGGACCGGCCTTGATGCCTCCATCAAAAGTGAGTTCGTAGCCTTTGCTGTCTCCTGCAGGAACCACAGAGGGAACAAGGCCCGGCTGAGTTGAGTCTACGTTGCTATGGCCACCACTGTCGCTGATCATACTCATGTCATTTTCACAGCTATCGTGGCTTGGTGTAGGAGCACATGACTCCGACAGCTGCTTCTGCCCCCATGCCATTTGATGCTCTCCAGCCTCTGGGGGGCTGGCAGCCGATTCCCGCTTCCCTACTGTGCCGGGAGCCTCAAGCGTGACCTCCACCTCAAACAGCCTCACCTTCTTGAGGGTCTTCTGAGGGACGACGGTGAAGGTGGTGAGCCCCACCTTCGGCGTGTAGCCCCGTGGGAACTCATCTGACAGCTTGGGTTTGGGAGTAGATTCCTTCGCGTAAATGGGAGAGCCTTTCGTGGCAGGTGACCGCAGGCACTTGACTGCGGCTGGAGCAGTCCAGTGATCCGAGAAGCGGAGCTCCTCCGTGGAGGTAGCCATGTCTTTCTTCAACTTGGCTGCTTCAGCTGCTGGTGGCTCAGTAGTATATGAAAACGCAATCTGGGACTCTTCTTCATGCACGCTGTGTGCATCTATGCTTAGGTCAGCTTTCTCCAGCTGGTCCCAGAAGGTGGCGCTACCATTCAGCTGGTCAGAAGCACACGCCCCTGAATCCTGAGGCCTGCGTTCCTGGAATGTGGGGTTTGGGGGAGTAGGGCTCTGGGTTTGAGGTTGTTGATCATTATTCAGTCTAGCCGGACACTGCTCTCCATCCTCATGTGGGACCAGCCCGTTCTCAGAAGAGTGGCTAACCTGAATGTCCCATTGTTCAGCCAGGCTTGCCTGGGTCTCTGCAGAAATTAAACACCAACAACAGTGCATGACCGAACAGAGCCAGGAAACAACATTTACTTCAAACAAATGAAGAAACAACAATTAGCCAGAATCATGTGGATGCTTTCAAACTAAGTGTCTGTAGTGAGAGATGTTATGTAAAGAAATAAATGCAAGTTTTTTTAAAATGTATTTAGGTATAAAAAATGTGAAGTCATCTGAGATTAGCTTTCCGCAATACTGAATACTGAAGTGTCCACACACCTGTGCATCCCATTTGGGGAATATCAGCCTCTTCAGTATTCAGTGTTTGTTCCGTACAATGCTGGCTGGCCCGAGACTCCCCAACCAGTCTGTCAAAAGAGAGTTAAGATTTTCCAAAATATGATAATCAAGCTCTTTTAATGTACAGATTTAAAGCCTTCCATTCCCCAAGACATAAAATATATATATATATATGAATCACCATTTGCCATCACATAGAATTAAGTTTGGGATTTTCATTTCAGCTATGGCTAGCCCCCACGTCAAGTGCCCTTATCAGGAGTTCGTACTTGCCATCTGAGGAAAGATCACCCGAATGATCTTCCCCCGTGTGCTCATACTGCAGGGAGCTCTGCATGTCAGAGTCAGCAGGATCAGAGGCGAGGTCTGCTTTCCCACAATCCACCAAGGCAGCGGGGAGGCCAGATACAGGGCTGGAGCTCAGGATCGGAGGGGAGAGCATCTCGTCCAGCTCGTGGATTTCCTCCAGGGTGCTTTGGGAAATTGTTCTTCCTATGCGTAGGACAGGTGCAGAAAAAAATGACGTTTTTAATATACATTCAGGTATGAAATATAGCAAAACAACGAAATTATTAGTGAATATAAAAATACCACTTTGGGGACTAAGGACAATTCAGATAGTTTGAATGTATATACAGCTACTGCTGCAAGCTACCTTTCTCCTTTAGCAAGGCTTGTCGCCACAGGCCAAAACACCCACACCGTCAGTAGGGGAATGAGTTTTCACATCGGAGAAAGGGACACACTCTCCGAAGAACATAAACCCATTACATAATCCAGCAGGAAGAGAGGGCACTTCTCAGCCTTCCTACTCAGAATACGCTTACGGAGACACAGTGCTTAACCTGACAAACGATGAAAACACTCGTGAATCACACTTACGAATCCCTGGTTAATTTTTCCCCTGTAGCTACCGGTTAGCTACCTTTAACGGATGCCTTAGAAAAAAAAAAAAAAAGTTTGAGGGGAACTCGGTGTAGTGACTATCGTGTGTTTGCTGTGGGCATCAATGTAAGATCTGTGTTTTATTAGACAGTCAAAAGGACAATGGAATCCTGCAGCCAATCTAGTATAAAAGCGAAGAAAATGGAAAGATCACAAACACACAGGCACTGGGGGTGAACCTGAATTCTTTATTAAAACCAAACAAATTTAAAATACTGCAAAGAGAGATTATGGCAAGCACACAGTGGTATTAACAAAAAAGCATAAAAGACACTGAGACAAAGAGAAATGCACAAGAAACGAGAGAAGACAAGGAACAAAAAAAGCCAGTGATTTGATGATTAATATCCTTACAATACGTGATAAATTAACATTTAGGAGTATGACCACGCATGAGCATGCAATCTATGAGCATTTCACAAGACTGGGAGGGGGGGGATGGCAAATTATGAGCCACCTTCCAAGGTATTCCAGCATTTCACGGTAATCAACCACCTACCAGATTTTACCTCACCCCCCCCCCTCCCCCGCCTCACCAACAAAGGCACAGATACAACCATATTAGCCAGCACCTCCTCCTCTAAGGAAAAAGTGAGCGAGGGTATTAATCAAATCCACTGTGCCATGTGACACTTCTGTGACGGACCGCTCTGGAAGAGCTCCAAATTAAAGGTCACGATCACTGTGCTCGGATATCGGATGGATTGAGTCCGGCCCCATACTCTCTTATATTCCTGCATGCCTCATCGGGCACAAATGCACAGCAGGAAAAAAAGCGATTAGTACATTCATCTACATTCTTCAGTGTTTCAGGAAAACTGATTTGCTTCGCTTCCTAACCCAAAAGTCATATTGGCAAGACTAAACTTGTTCACAGTTCCTGCTTTAAAATTTGTGCTACTGGACCCCTGTTGAAGAAAACAAGAAAAATCTAACGTGAACTGTGCTCTGATTTTTACGCAAGGGGAAACCTTCTCCCCCCAATAAATAAATAAAAATTGGTGGCATGGCAACAGTTATTAAACCTTAATGACCAACTCTGTCATTACAATGTGATGCAAAAAATGAGATCAGAAACAATTATGGGATTTTCCGCCAGTGACTGTGTGATTAGACTGTTAAAACATGATTTGCAGCAGTCAGGAATAGTTTGGAATTTAACGAGGAAGGACACACAAGGAAAGAGCCACATGGGGAGCGGGAGGGAGTGGGGGAGGGGGGAGGGGAGGAGTGGCTTGGAGAGATGAGAGAACGGCAGCAGAGGATGGTACAGCGAGTAGAGAGGCCCAAGATGGTCGCGCGTGCCCTTCCTCTGACTTTCAGACTGCGGTTTGGAGGAGAGGAATTGCCAGAAAACATCCTTTAGGGGGAGAAGGGGAAAAAAATACTGAAAAAAAGCATACTGACTGGGAAGAAGAAGCACAGGACCGACAGCTATTTAGTTCTGCAAGCATCTTCATTTTTCTGCAACAAAGTCATTCTTTACGAGTCTGCAAATATAACATTGGCCCGGGAAACTTGATTAAAGCCTAGATGGTTCAGAAGCCTAAGCAGTGGGCATCTATCTTACAGGGTCACCACGGGGTATGGAGTCTATCCCTGGTAGGGCAGGGCACAAGCCTGGATTACACCCCACACGGGATGCCCATCCATCACAGGACACAAACATGCACATTACTGGAGGAAACCTATGTAACAAAGGAGAACATGCAAACAAAAGAGCAGAGAAGGGATTGGAACCCATAACCATTTAAGCATGAAGCAACAGTGCTAATGAACCACCGTGCAGTCCTCCGGCACATACAGGCCAACAAAAATTAAAGCAAACCTACCAAGATGGATCTAAAAGGGGATATCGTAGACCAGTCTTTCCAAACCCAGTCCTCGGAGATCACCAGACAGTCCACATTTTTGCTCCTTCCCAGCTCCCGGAGCAAAAACATGGACGGTGTGAGGGTCCCCGAAGACCGGTTTGGGAAACACGGTAGTAGACAGTCATAACACAAGATAAAAGGGCAGACAGGAAGGTGTACTGCACTGCTGAATTACAAACAAAGGGAGCCATTCAGCCACTTCATATCTGGCTGATAGCGGCCTGGTGGGACTGCGCCAGCCTCTTCCAAAACACCCCTGCAATAATTAGCCAGCAATAAAAGCCAGCTTTAATCTGAATCCACTGCAATTATTATGTAACCGCTGTACCATCCGAGATAGGGCTCCAGCTGAGGGAGACGGGCTGTAAGTAAAAGGCAGCCCTTTTGAGGTGCACTGGCACTGAATGAAAGGGGATGAAGACCAAACGCTGCGCTCGTTAAAATAGAAAATGGCTTTAACAAAAAAATAGGTACAACCTGTAATTTGCTTGTCTGGTCTGTGGTGCGTTTTACGTCAATACATATAAGCGAGAAAGCAGACAAAAGTAATAACACTTCAGAAGATGTGGATTAACAGCCTGATACCTCTGTAGCTAGACCTCAGAGATCACACTCCATTTTTATCTTTGCTTAACATCGAAACATTATGGAAAAATATGACCAGAACAAAAGCAAATGAGATTACCTTTTATCGACTGGTTCAACTGGAAAAATTTACTCAGAAAAGGGTCTGAGTTAAAAGCCTGGCCAGAATCAAAATTTTTCATGTTGACCACTAGGGGGCAGAAGAGGCACACTAAAATTTGTCTCTTCAGCGAGTACGGCATTAGGCAGAAATGTAAGGTCTGTCAGTGTGTAGAAACTTTGGCGGTGATTTCTTGCCTTCTATATACATCCGTATATTCACAAGGTTGAAGGATCTGCTTTGTAAACGCTAAGAATCACATGACAGAGGGGAAACCAATCGGCACAAACCGTTTACGCTGTCGTCCTGCTGAGGGCTACCCGGAGTGACCGTGCAGGGTGGCTGCGGTGCCCTCCTCTTGACCCTCTTCGTGGAAGTTTCAGGGGAGCCTGAACAACTCGACCCAGACAGCATCTACACAGCAAAAAAGTTTTCATTATTAATGATACACATTTTATACTGATCCAATAAACAGTTAATTCCAAAAAATGATGACGCTTCTGAACAGATGTAAATGTCTTTTCAAGCACCAAAATAACTTCCAGGAGCCGAAGAAAATTCAAACAGATGCATGGCTTCAGGTATACGGTTTATGTAGCTGGGTGAAACTGTGCTAGTTGCTATAGCAACAGAGGTGGATAGTTCAGGTCCAGAGAGTAAAAATCCAGACCAAGATTTAGTTTCAACCAACCAGCTACTCATAAAGTACTGAACGGAGTACTGAACTGGTTGGCTGAAACAAAATCTTGGTCTGGATTTTTACTTTCTGCTCTTGAACCATCTACCTCTGTACAGCACCAATTCAAAGAGGTCACATATTCTTCAGAACAGTGAATTGTACAGGAAGGCTGACTGGAGAGAAAATTTAAAAACTGGATTTTACCTAAAAGCTCTTGCTGAAAAAATTAAAAGCAAACAAATATGGGCCCGGTACTGAATGGCGTACATGGATCAAAGTTGTCTCATCAACACAAACTGACGACGTTAAGGGCCCACTTGAACATTCCTTCCATCCATCCATCCCTCCATCCCTCCATCCCTCCAAGCGCTTAGCCAGTACAGGGTTGCAGTTAGCATATCGCCGATCCCAGACAACAGAGGACACAAGGAACAGAAACCCCACTGATAAGACGTCAGTTCATCACTGGGCATGCGCATATGTCATGTATCCATATATTTATGGGGACTCTCCAATCATTTCTATGGGCTTAACCCTAATCCCAACGATCACAACCTTAACCCCTACCCAACCCTAACCTTATCCATAAGTAACCAAACAAAATACAAAAAAGTCTTTTGGCATTTTTAGTTTTTTTTATTTGCACTGAGATTTTTAAATAAAATTTAGGTGATCCTTGTGGGGACCAAAAAAACATTCCCACAAGGTAGGAAGATAAAGGTTTTTTTTTATCACATTGTGGGGAAATCTAAATGTAAAATGTAAGAATTACAAAAACACGACCATCTGCATGCATGTGCACACACACACTCTAAATGCACATATATGGAGGAGGAGATAAAACCAGGATTTTCAGGGGAAACCCACTCAACAATCCACAGACCAAAGCAGGCATGGGGTTCGAATCCCAACCCTGGAGGTGTGAGGCGACAGTGCCCCCTTCCCATAATTCCCCCGGACACAGGGAGAAAAATCAGCCAATGACAGCTCAGAGCGGTTACCTGGGAATCGTCAGACAGAGCCTCTACTCGGCGACCATCGAGGCCAGACGGGACACTTTGCGACATCATCATGGGCGGCAGTGGGGCCCGCCTCTTTTTCGGCACGTCGGCAGGCATGGTGTTGGAGCTGTACGCTGGGCCGCTGGTGCTCGTCACGGTGGAGGACTGCTTGGTCACCATGGGGGAGGCCGGCGCACTGGCTGCGGCGGTCTTCAAATGACAGGAAGTGGAAGACGCTCAACGCGCCCCCTCCGCGCCCTGAGCACAAACGTAACCCTGCGGAGCGGTTCTGTGACACATACCCGTTCAAATCTCTTCTTGCTTCTCCTAAACATTCTGAACAATCCTCTGTTTTCCTTTTCTTCTGGCATGTTACCTTCGCGTTGTGGACCAGAATTTCTTTCTAAAAATGTGAGGAAATGCTCAGTCAGGATTGGCAATAGAGAGAGAAAAGACTTATGTGTGTATCACATAAGTCTATCACACACACATCTGTATAATATGCAACAGGGGTATATACCACTACTTTTGTCTGTCTGGCCTTTTCAGACAAATGAAAAAGCTGCAGGGGTACATTAGTAATTACCTTGAAGGATCAGAGAGCGTTCAAAGTCTTTACCTGCATTGTTACCTGTTAACATATCAAAAGCAAATCAGCTTTGGTCAAAAACATTACATTTGCTACACACAATGTACTTTTATATATAGTGTTGACTAGCAGCTACAATACCAACAAAAGCGTCGAGCTAATTTATATCACAATCCTGCTTATACCAGCCTGGTAGAATCACACCAGCTACTGTTTGCAGTGTTTCTCAAATCGGTCCTGGTAGGGAGCAAAAACATGCACTGTCTGGGGGTCCCCCAGGACCAGGTTCCAAAATACCCTGATAATAAATTAACCCCTAATAACAATTGCTTTATCCATCAATCTCATAAATATTTGTCTATGTATATATAAAATTGATACACTTATTCAGTGGGGAGGAGTAGGCAGATCAGGCCAGATAAACATATACATAAATCAACTCATGCTGGGAAATCAATATGGTGTGCAAAAAAATTACAGGTACAGCTGGTCATTTACCGTAGCCAGTAAACTAGGATTCTGTGCCTGGGATTACAGGGTGCAAAGAACAGTAGAGGCCACGCTTACTAACAACTTGTAAAAGAGAGAGAGAGCAGAGTGAAGCTCATCTAGCTAATATTAAGATTAGAAAGGAGACACTGCGGTAAGAGATACGATGCTTGATTAAGACAGAATCACACGGCAGCGTTTGACAGATCTGTACTCATTAGTTAAGAATTTTAAATTAAAAAACATGGAACTTGAGGACAGAGGAGACTAAAGCAGTGGGAATTTAATCAGTTCCAGGCTATAATATCTGGGAACATTTTTTAAATTGTAGGACTCATTCCACTCAAAGACAAAGCCTGTACTGTACTCCCATACACCATATATATGAATTATGCACTATACAGTTTCCAGAGGAGTATTTATTCATACATTTCTAACCACTTTCACAGAAGAATAGAGATAATACACAGACTGACAACTTAGCACTAAACTGCAAAACACGGTATCACTACAATTAAATAAGGATCCTATTTAGTTCCTATTATCAGACTATTATAAGTGAATGATTAAATCAGTCTAACTTGCATCATTCTTTAAATTAACAATGCAGTTAAATCCTGCTGTCAGCCAAAAAGCCATATATAAGCTACGACTGTTTAAAACTGAAGCCGAGAAGAATCCAAGATATTTTAGGTGAACGGCTGAATGTAATGAATTAAGCTGGAGCAGTTTGGATGAGTATCAATGGCTCATCGAACATCTCATTTGAAAACATTATAATATTCTACTTGCTTTCATTTTTCAACAAAACAACATTTAAAACAATTGGCTACTCTTCATTCAATAGACCGTCCTTTATTCACTGTATTACGTACAGCTGTACAATATGCACTAAATTGCATTTGCTCCAAGATTCCTTGCACTGGTTTGCACTCCTGCACTTGAAACATCTATCATCCACAAAGGGACAGTATACATATCAAACAGTATGTCCTCGTTATACCTGGTCTAAATTGTGTATGCACCTATTGTATATGTATGAGAACCTTTGACAACCGGAGACAAACTCCCTACATGTGAACATACTAAGCCAATCAAACTGATTCTGAATCACATCATATCAAAATGCATTTATATGCGTCCATCCATCCATCTTCCCAATGCTTGTCCAGTATGAGGTCAGGGTTAGTCTGGAGAACAGAACGTAAGACAGGGAAACACCATGGACAGGAGCCCAGCTCAGTGTATGTCTCATGCACGTACATAATCACACGCACATATAACTGGCAATTTCCTGGACATAATCTCACGTTATTGGACTAGGGGAGGAAACCAGTGCAGACACAGTGGGAGAACATGCAAAGTCCACTGCTCTGGAGGTAAGAGTCAGTGTTACCTACTGAGGCAGCGTGCCGTCCCTGGTAAAGGGAGCATAATTTAATCCTTTAACTGGATGAGAACAAACCAACACAAACAGAATCCAGCCACGGCTCCATGAGGCTCAAACATTGAATTAAAACAGGGCTATTCAAACCACGGCCCTCAAGGTCTGAGCACTGATTTCCCAGCCTTCCTTTATCTGTGAGTAAGGTGTGAAGCCTCTAGCCAATCAGAATCAGGAATTACTAAACTAAACTACAGTACCTGGGAGAACAGAAAACAAGGCCTGGATTTGGAAGCAAGGTCCAGATTTGAAGAGCTCTGGACTGAAGAAACCAACTAAAATCTGCATTACCAGAAATAAGTTAATCAGCCTCATGTGCCAGGTTTAAGGCATGTTTAAGGGAACAGATGAATGAGTGGCTCACACCTTTTGACTCCTTGGCATACACCTCCCTTAGGCCGAAGTCGTTGAGGGATTTAGTCAAGTCCAGGGGCTCCGCCGATAGCACGTCCCTCAACAGAACCGTTGCCTGGCACTCAAATTCACACTTCTCACAAATGGCTGGTAGGAGCTCCTTCACAGGGACTTGAGGGTTCACCCTCAGAATGGTCTTCTGTGCCCGCTTGTAGTTTATTATCAGCCGAACCGTAGCCTGCATTGGAGGGAGGGGGGATAGGAGGGGTGGGGTTACAATGTGAAGCTTCCTTTATTGATTCCACGAGAGCATTAAAAATGCTGCACCTGTAGGCATTAACGGCTGTTTTGGAGCAGATCTCAAGCTGGCAGGAGATAAAGTATTGAGTAACTGGGGGGATTAGGGTGGAGGGCATGTGTTTCTTCCAAAAGAATGCAACAAAGGACAAAGGAGCTATAGTATTTGCTGGTCTCCACTGTGGGCTAACTTATTACGGAACCGGTGTACAGATTTATAATTGTACAAAAGATACAATCCCACAAATGAGGCGAGCTCCTTCAAGCATCCTACACTATAAATATGATATTCTAACAATACCTCTACATGGGACATACGAGACGGGACCAGAATGTGGTTTTAAGGTTTAAGGTTTGAGGCTTGTGTCAGCCCTACTTAACCTCTGGGATCTGAGGACCCGTCGCCTTGTTCTTATCGGCTCCTTTGGGCTTCAGTAAGATCTTTTCGGCCTCCAGGGCTCCTATGAGAGCGTTGGGCTTAAACTTGATGCGATTCTGGTTGGTGGAGATCAGCTCGATGGTGTGGCTAGAGGGATTCAGACGGTACTTGGCACAAAGCATGACCAAGAGGTCCATCATGGGCTTGCTGAAAAAGGAACAAACTCCAGTTAGAAAAACTTGTGGAAAAAAAACTCTGATAATCATTACCTACTACGGATTAAGGGAAAAGTTGGCCGGAGGGTTTATTTGAAGAGAAGTTCACTCAATGGCATTCACGTAATCAAGTCATGGACATAACCCCAAGAGACAAACATCAGGAGAGATGCAATACCCACTCATACAGGACCAATGAGGGACCAGAGACGTCTGGCAACACACTTCAGCAAACTAAGCAGCTAATATGAAGACAATAATGAAACAATAACAGGGTTGGAAGGAAAGGATGGCCAAGAAGCCAAACAGTAGAGTCACGAAAGTGGTCGTACCTAGGATTGAGACTCAATTTATTTGAAATTTATTGGAGTTACTTTTTTATATAACTATGAAATATCTTTCCTAGCTTACAGCTATTAAAACAAAACAAACCAAAAGCATGCAAAGAATGCAAATAATGCAATAAGCGAAAAGTAAGGCAATTTTCTATTTATGTTTTTTACAATCTTATAATCAGTGGGTCTGGTATCAAAAATGGAAAATAAACCCCAAATCTGCATGAAAACCAATTTCAGCAAAGGAATTTGTACAGCATTTCGTGTCTGTCAGACACCTGCCTGGAAGAGGGTCCCGAAACACCCAATGACTCCAGGAAACGGCATGGATGACGTGTCCAAGTTATGCATCAGAGGATGTGTGATTGACTGTACCGCATTTCGGAGCCGTCATGTCCCATTTTATGCTCCTGCAGTTCTTGAAAAATGTTCAGATGAGCGATAGAATTCAAAACTAAAGCCTTGTATATTGAACCTTCAATTATACCAAAGAAAGCCAAGGAAAGTAACACCCTTTATTAAAATGTTTACCATCAGGTCTGTTACTGCAGGGTTTGGGGCATCATTGTAATAAACCTTTAATGTCATCTTTGAGCGCAACAGCAGCTATAATGAAGCCAGTGGAGAAAAGTTTTCTGTGTGTGTATGTGTGTGTGTGTGTGTGTGTGTGTGTGCGTTTGGGGGGGGGTTTCAACGGAGAGACTTATAAATCCCCATCATGGATCAGCTCTCTGCTGCTTACAGTTCAATCCTCCAAGGTGTTCATCAACTATTTCACTACTATTTATTGACCAAGGAAAAATAAACAAACGCATAAATACATGAAATTAGGAAAAACAGAAAACTGCTGAAAGTGTTAAGGAAACAAAAGCACATTATTAACTGCCATTCACTAGGCTCACCTGCCATGTACCACAGCGGTCCTCTCAACACCTCCTGGAAGGACTACAGTCAGGGTCAAGTCCTTGTCAGTCATGTTCTCCTTCTGCTCCATGGTGACCGGCGGAAGCCCCGGGAGTCGCTGAGGAGCCCTCGGGCTTCCTGAAGTCTGTGCACTGGCCGGGGGAGTCGGAGCTCTGCTCTTGGTGGATCTCCTGAGGGAGGGGCTAAAAATGGGAGGGGCTTAAGTCAGTCTTCCCATCGACCCTTTTCACACAGAAGGAACACAAGGAGTGTGCGCCAGCAGCTAAAGTGCACGCTACAGGTTCTCCGTTCATTTAACGCAAGACTCCTTTGATCCTGAGTTGGTGCCATGGCAACAGATTTGTCCACACAAGTGATGAAAGTTCAAGACATGAATACACTGCCAGCATCTGCATGTTTCAGGGGGTGAAAACTAGTAGCAAATTTAGGGTACTTTGTACTACTTCAGCCAGCCTGGGTGACAGCCAGCACAAGGCTATATCTATTTGATGACATACCTTGGGTCACCATGGTAACAAACTCGACCACAATTCATTTGTGAGCCACAGGTGAAACAAAACGGCCTAGGGAATATCTTGTTCTGTAGCCGGTTTACAGCACCATGTCATCACCCATAAAATAAGGAGCCAACCCTCCCTGACTAGGATTTTATTATCTATACAAGATTGAGGGAAATGTGCAAAGAAACAGCAATTGGGATGTTAAGGCCTGCTCACTATCCCTGCAACACTGATTATTATTGGGGAAGAGGTGCACAAAATTAGACAGTAATCTTAAATTCATTACCAGCAGAAGTAAAGTTATGTGTCAAACAAACCAGTGTGATCAAATACCACCACATTTCTTGTTCTTATATTTGCAAAGTCTACAAGAAAAAAGATTGTTCGTACTAAATCATTTTAATGTTAATCCCTAAAAAACAGATTAAGGCAGGAGTTTTGCCCATTATCCTATTTACATTACTGTGGAGATTTATAAGAAATCATAGATTGGTAGGTCAAGTGTGAATGTCAAGCGAAACTGCGGCCTTGCAGCGAAACTGTTTGAAATAATGTTATCTGGAATTTCTGGTACCATGGAAAGGACTTCGGTTAAACAAAGCCTTACACAACATTTCAATAAAATTCCATCCAGCGACACACATCACGAGAGCCTGAAACCACTTTTCAGCAAGGCACAGTGTGCTTGAGGGGGAACAGATGCATTTGCTCTGCTGGGGAAAAAGATCGGCAAACAAATAGGACACACACTACTGTCCTGGAGGGCTGAAGATAACAGCAGCCTGCGGATCATTTCGGCTCCAGTGGATCTGACTGTTCACAGAATGGCCCTATTGACCTATCCAGCTGTACCAGAGTGCAAATGCCATTTTACACAAGTCACTCTAGGTTCAACCCCCGCCCCTTAAATATTTCCCACAATCATTACAATACTCCTGGGACAAGCTGAATTTCTGGGTTAATATTTCAGATGCTAGGCCATTCTTTTTATGCTAGTCAGATGCAAGTTATAGAAAACAATCCACTCTACCAGGAAACTACTAGTACTGTTATAATACTGTCAGCATTATAATAAATAATTTCGGTACTACTACTATATAACAGTCAAGGGAGAAAATGGCATTCATCAGTATTTTCTATGAAAAGGTAGATATGGCGATTCATATAACGGGGAAACCAATCCAACATGTCAACAGGCAATCCAACAAGCAAAGGTCCCAGAAAAACATCACAATATCACACTGTTCCAAACATAGGCCTAAATCTCTGCTCTGATTACTTTTCAGTGCTACAGATACATTTTTTTCTATGTTACTGATAGACGGAACAGAATCGTAAGACAACATTAAAAGATTTTATAATCCAAACATTCCCAGAGCAGGCTCAAAACAGGAGACCCTGCCAGGGGAGACTTAGGACTTTAATCTGCACATTGTGTTCAACTTGATTTCGTGATCCAAAGTAAATATCTACATGTTTATCAGACAGGTTAAACTGTCACAGCCTCCAGAAGGGGGTGCAAATGCATCCTGTTGATCAGCAAATACAATTTGTCACTACATTCCAAATATATCCTAAAAACACCTTTGAGACCAATTCAAGAACAAAGTTACTTTTAGGAGCTTGACAGAAAAACATCCACTCAAAGCGGCTGTTACGGATATGCAGTTCTGGAGGGAGGCTTTGCTGTAATCTTTTGAAGAAAATGCTAGTAGTTCGCAGTGGTGAAAAAAATACATTTATACATTCGCACCCTTGATGCAAAGGTTAAATGCTTCTCCACTCAAACATGCAGTCTCCATGTTCACAAGCCTCCAGAAAAAATACAAAAAACTTCACAGTTTATCGAAACTGGTCGTGAATTTTCATGGTGTAGATTTCATTTCCTTAGCAAAATGTTCCCAGAGATCAGGAGACATTCATCCAAATAAATGCTACAAAAAAACCCACCTGTCACACAAACTGTAGTATAATTATAGTATAAAGTGCCATTTATGTGATATCTAGGCTTAAACTTTTAATTAGGCCTTCAAAATATATCCAAAATCTGTCTCACATGGAAGCCTACTTCAAATAAGACTAAAATACTACAACATTAAAAACAATTATTCAAGATTTAATACGTAAAGCACCAGACAACTCATATGACTATTGTGGTTTCAGATTAGTAATGTCTTGAAAGCTTCTCAGAGGGTATGAAAAACAAATCAATTTCAGACATGGTTAACCTCGTTAACAGTTTTGTGTCAATCATAAGTAGCAGGAATAGGCATACAGTGGAACTTGCTTATAGTGATCACGGTTATAGTGATCAACTGCTTATAAAAATCGAAATGCTCCGGACAGAATCATTCCCATACGAATACTGTTTAAATAATTCACTTATAGTAATCAAGTAGTCCGCCTACAGTGTTCATTTTGTTTTTTTTATACATAACAGCATACAGAAAAAATAAAACTATGCCAATTTTTTTTTTTTTAAACTCTGCTTTCATAAGCCTACTTTGCCTTGCGGTAACCATCTCAAACCATCATGACAAATATAGACTCATCAAAGCTTATGATAAACTGCTAAAAACGAACCAACGAGATGCAATGGTGAAACTGCAATAAGCTATATTTTATGTACAATATTGTACTGTATTGAAGCGCCGAGCAGACCAAGGAATCGCGACAGTGGCGAAGGAAAACGACTAGTGGTGTAGATTTGAGTAGTAACGAGTAAGTAACGAATACCAGGCTGTAACAAATCGTTACGACTATTCAGCCGTTCAAGGATTCATTGCTGACTGTAACGAAATGACTGATCAAACCGCCGAATCGGCACTCGCCATGCAGACTGTTGTTTGCGGCAGTTCTGGCTGGCATGCAGTTGCAGCTGGTTTCCATTATCTGAAGCCTGCGCTCATTGCCTGTATGTTGTATGGCCCACATATGATGGGGGGGGGGGCTGGGTCACTGCACTGACTTGCCGGGGTAATTAGTCGCACAGCGCCGTAGCAGTATTCATTATTGTATGCATAGCCAACCCAAGTAGTAACGAGTATTGAGTAATGAGTATTAAGTACTGGACTGCCGAGTACTCGGTAGTAACGATTACTCAAAAGTAACAGATAACCACATCACTAAAAACGACGACAGACGGACTGACACCAAGTTGTTCTTTATGTTACTCCTTAAAGGGACCCCACAACAAGCAACAATAACGCGAAATTTCGGATTTAAGGTACCACAGTTTAAATGGACTTCATATTTGTTCTCTTACGTTTTGCCCAGACTACCTTAAATCCGACAAGTTGCCCCAATAAGCCAGTAACCCCGCTTTGTAACACAGGCCACTGATCTACACTAAAAAATACAAACGGAGGCTATATTTAAGACATACACAGAGCTATATACGTGTGCTCGCGAGGCATGCTGGGACATGCAGATGGCGTCGGCGCAACAGTATTATTTGAATTAGTATTAATTTAATTAGCACAATACAGTAATTTGAAAAGCGTTTCGATACAGCTATACTGCATTTTGAGAGTCAAAATTCTGTAGTGTAAATAGTGTAATTTCTGTAAATTTACTTTTTATTACTTTATATTTATGTAATATACAAATGTCAATTTGATGGTAATCAGCCTGAGACAAAGGAAAAAAACTGGTTATAATGATCACCCACTTATAGTGATCAATTTCACCCAGACAGACGTGATCACTATAAGTAGATTACACTATGCTTTAATGTTTTAATCCTGATTTCCTACCACATAGTGAAGAAAGACTGCACAAAGTTACTGCTTGATAATTCCCTTAGTTTACCACATACTTCACACTGCACTACTTCTAAAGGAGTGAGTACATTTTAAAGGCTGCTCTTCGGAAATCTGTTATCTACCTCTACAAAAAAAACCCACACAAACATAAGGTACATGTGGTTCTCCTTGTGTGAATTTGTCCAGTTTTCAAGGTTAATCGCCTATGTTTGTTAACAGAAATGCAGAAGTTTAGTCTCTTCCCCCTACTTTTAAAGATTAGACATTGATCCATGATGGATTTAAAGTTCACGCCAGAAAGCATACATTCTCCATTTATCACGCCACGGACTCTCAATATTGTACACACGTTTCTTGTGTTTAGCTGTGATTTAATGCATTATCGCTGACCACCTGGTGTGCATAAAGCATATTTAACCAACCAAACTACATCTGCATTGCAATAGATAATTTGGCTACCTAAGAGATGTCATGTTTATCTTGAGATACAAAAGAGCTGGGATGAAGACGATACTTCTCTGGAACGGACTTCAAATTATGGATACTTATAGTTATGGGAACATACTAGCACACCTGTTCCAGCAACATCCAAGCAATGAAAAGACAGATAAAAAGCAAAACAGGTGTACAGTTAATTATATCACTGCATCTGGTGTTTCAGGTGGCAGCAGTGTTTGTAGTGGGCTGGTACAGAAAGCGACCGGTATTATCATTGCGTATTAGTCACAACATCCAGTAAGTGTTGTTGTCCATTGGAGTAATATTAGCTTATAAATTTGTTAGCAGTAGTACTATGTGTTACACAATATTAAATCCATCTTTTAAAATATTTAGCCGAATACTTAAAAAAAAGTTTTAAATTGTTTAAAATACATTGTTGATATTGCCATGTATACTTTTTTAAATTAAAGCATACTCAGGCCTCATCCTTGTTTTAAGGCAAGGGTGGCTGCTTTCATCCAAAAAGGGTACTCAAATTAAGTTACTGTTAATTGCTAAAGGTGGATTAACGGTGGCTTCCCTCAGTATACCAAACAATATTTATTATAACCTCTTCAGGACCAGATGTTATTGCTCACAGCTTCTGCCTCAGTAACTTAACATGGCTACTGGTCAGTTGGGAATACACAACCAAATGTCACCCTAGTCCGCGTGTTCCATACTGAGGACACCACTTGAAAAAACACATTTACCACAGTCTTTGAGAAAAAGACCCACACATTAATTTAGACTAAGGCAATTATGCACATACAAACGCATTATTTCAAATTATTCAGTTTCCATCTCGTTTAAAGAAAATAAAAACCTGACGCAGCTAAGATGAGACATGGCAGCTGCAGTGTTGTTAAACATTTATAATAAATGGCAAATGGTCTAGGCCAGAAGCAGACAAATCATTTCAGTAGGGTGAGTACAGGTCAACTTTACGGCTTTTTTTTTCTGTTTTGGAGAAGACTGGAACTGATTTAACACGACGCACAGATCAGATCAATCACCCAAAAAAAAAAACTGCAGAAAGCGACCGGCATTATCATTGCGTATTAGTCACAACATCCAGTAAGTGGACACATCTGTAGTGGATTTAAAAGGAAAAAGCCGAAACACATTCTTTAAATGGATGAAATACCAGCACGAGACACATGGAAGAACCACCCCCCCGCCTATAGTGTCAGCACACCATGCAATTCGTTAGACACAAAACAGCCCTATTTAATAAATTGCAAAAGTCTTGCTTTAGAGGCACCCTGCCATTACCAAAATCTCATAAAATCATTTTCAATTAAGTTAACGTTTCAGTAGATTCTCTATATGCTTGGTTCGTTCAGTTCCCCCGTCTTCATGGGTCTTCAGGTGCAATGGAGGGTTCATTGAATACATGAAAGCAACACTTCACAGATGAATAAAATCAATACAACTAAAAAGGAAATACTATTAAAAGGCACATTTTATACATCAGTAATGATTACCAAATTTGCATCTACCTGTACAATTTCTAGCAGCATACGATCATTTTAACGATCATTATAGTTCGTTCGTTTCGTTCTTGGACGAAAACTCCCGCAGTAAATGCCAACTGATAATTACGTTTCTAGACTGCTTAAGTAGCCTAATGTTTTGGCTATTTTTTGTTCTCCCCCTTTACTGAACTAAGAGAAAAAATGCCACCAGAAAGTGTCATTTTAAAGTACAACAAACCTCAATTCCCGAGAATTAGCCTACGTATAACATATGATTGGAAGTCATTAACTCCAGACCAGTTCACGCCCTGATATTTTATATATTATTCTAATAAAGGCAGATTACATGAAATCCAGGCTATATTATAATCATCTACGTGCATACAACGATGTAGTCATACCGTTTTTCGTCGGAATCAGTAAAAAGAAACTCTTCCTTTCGGCAGTATTATTTTATGGCCGGCGGGGGAATTAAAGGTGGTCTCAAAGTCCCAAAACTATGCAAAATGGGATTCTCAGTAACATCCAGTGTATTTCAGGCTAATACTGCCACGACAGCGAAGGACGGTTTATTTTTGTTCAACAACGTTAATGTGTCAAATCACGCATTTAACGAATTTATTAGCATCCCGTGTGTCCATTGGAGTAATATTAGCTTATAAATTTGTTAGCAGTAGTACTATGTGTTACACAATATTAAATCCATCTTTTAAAATATTTAGCCGAATACTTAAAAAAAAGTTTTAAATTGTTTAAAATACATTGTTGATATTGCCATGTATACTTTTTTAAATTAAAGCATACTCAGGCCTCATCCTTGTTTTAAGGCAAGGGTAGCTGCTTTTATTCAAAAAGGGCTGGTGTGTATGCTAGATTTTGCTGAAACTCCCTAATTAGATTACTAATTAGAGGACTGACTGGCTGAAGAGTCCTAACACCTGGGTTCGAACAGCTGACCTAGAGGTTACCCCAAAAACCTGCACACACACTGGCCTTTAAGAACATAAAAACATAAGAAATTTACAGACGAGAGGAGGCCATTCGGCCCATCAAGCTCGTTTGTGGATAAGACTGCATGCCCACCCCTGTTTTAATGGATCACTGACACAGAGTGCTTGAAATGTGTAAAAAAAAAAACAAGTAGTCACTACTCACTTTATTATTCACTAGCGCTGGCCCATTTCAAACACTGCTGTGACCTCAAACACCAGATGCCGATCTAACCGGACAGCTCTGCTTATCCCATGTGGTCTGGCTTGGTTTCCAAAAACCATAGAAAAGGCTAGCAGCTCGCCCAGTGCAGATTAAACGTGATAAATCTAACTGCCCGATGCAATAAATATATGACGAGCCTTAAAACAGGCTGAATGGAGGCCTGCATAAACTCCGCATTGTTAACAGGTGTACCAAGTACAGGTGCGACTGTCTGAGTGGCATATCGCTATCTCAGAAACATTCGCCAGCTCTTAAGGGTTTGCTTCCTGCTGTAGATCCGTATCATTTAGTACCTGGCGATGTGAGACATGGGGCGCTTCCAGGTTGTTGGAAGCCGTACAGTAACTCATGCAGAGTAGGATAAAGCCATCGCTTCAGGATAAAAAAAAGCCATAGAAAAAAATGTCACAGTAAAAAAAAAAATGTTCTGGCATTTTGTATCTGATGCACATCAAGGATAGTGATACAGGGGAGCTGATTTGTCCTCAGGTATCTTACTTCAGCAACGGAGAATGAAAGAGGGAAGAGAGACACTTTTTGCAAGGTACTCAAGGTCGCATCTTAGGATTATTTTGCTATTAGCCACCAGGCTAGTTCAAGATTTCCTGTTGAGAGTCTCAAGTGTGTGTTACACCAGATGCATGAGAGCTGGTAATCCTGCTACTGTTCATTTTTTTTGTAGTTAACCTTCATCTATGTTACTGGCCTCAGGAGAGTGAGTGATCTTAATTTCCAGCATTGCCGGGATTCATATAAAGGCTAAGCTGAAGAGGAAATATGTGTCTGAGGCAAAAAATCTGTGCCAGGAAGATTTGCTAATCAAGTCACGGTCCTCAAGATCTGAGCACTGCTGATTTTCCAGCCTTCTTTCACCTGTGAGCCAGGTGTGAAGCCTCCAGCCAATCAGAATCAGTAATTATTAATCTAACTACCTGGCAGAACTGAAAACAAGGCCAGGATTTGGAACTGAGGTCCAGATTTGAAGAGCCCTGCTGTAAATAATATATACACCTCCATGTTTGGGAGGTTTGAGTCTTGCCCTGACTCCATAATGCATGTGTTTACAGTAGTTTGCATCTTCTCCTCATAGGTGATTTAGGTATCTCTAAATTGTCCGTATTGTGTTCATGTGCAGGTTCCTTGCAATGGACTGGCATTCCACTCACCGTGATGCCCTGCCGTGATCCCCATGTATACCCCCTCCTCCTTTGACTGCATAAGCAGCTGAAAGATGGACAGATGCATGGTTGCAATATTATTTCTAGTAAGTGAAGAGACTTGTTAACATTGGAGTGTTTCCCTTACAGGTCCAATGCATCATCATGACCAATGTGAATTTGGCTTCATCAACAATTGGCAAACTTTGCCAGAACTGCTCTGGCTATAATCCAGAGTCACATAACTTTGAACAGAGAATGCAAACCAGACAGCAGAGAGCAGCACAGCGGGGATAATGAAGACAAAAGGGCTCCAGAACAATGGAGGCATAGAAAATGAGCCCAATTGGGTTTATAAGACATAGGGTCTGTTTCCTGTCTCCAAAGAGACAGCTGTCACTGACTGCAGCCAAATGTTCTCTAGGAAATGAGAGTCTACTGCTGGCTGGCCTAATACACATCCACTAATTTATTTTAAACAACTGTTTATCTAATCTGGAACACTGGGAACTCAAGCATGGGTCAGCACAGGGCATAATGTAGATAGCTGAGGGTAGAAGGGTTGGTACCTTCTACACTAAGTAAAGACACAACAATCATCATGATTTTAAAGATCCTTCTATCTTAATACCAATACTAATTTTCATAACATGGGGGCAGTGTGTGGCTCAGTGGGCTGAGCCTCTGTTTCTATGATCAGAAGGTTGTGGGTCTGAGCCCAGCCTCAGCACGTCTGTGGGTCCTTGAGTAAGGCCCTTAACCCCCAGCTCCGTGGGCTCTGCTAGGGCTCGCTGCCCGTTGCAGCCAGTTTGCTGTCAGCTACACAGAGCAAGTTGGGGGGAGGCAAAAAGAGAATTTCCCCACAGGTATCAATAACGTGTCAATTACTATTATTATTAGAATTGCAAGTCTTTTGACTGTGGGCTGATGTTTCATGAAAATACTCAGTGCTGGCTCGCTGTTTTACAGGACAATGCATGGATGGCTGTCATTTAGTTTAAATGCAACTCATTTCAAAAGTGAAGAGCATTCAGAGCTGAATAAAAATCTTTGTGATTTTCGTCTGGATTTTATCATGACAGTTCATTTTCTAACCAGTGAGCCAGAGATATGTGAGAAACCCATTCTAATGTTTCTCTAATATTTCTGGAGTGGACCAGCACATTCAAGGAACAAGTACAGAGATCAATAGCCAAAGGAACACCAAGCATAAAAACAATGGCCGGATCAGAACCCGTTTTATATGTACCCGGGATTTTAACACACTCTCGCTACCAAGTACTCCAAACTGTATCTAGGGACTGTCCACATGGACTTCGGTTATGACCACTGACACTGTGTGATTACCAATTTTCTACACATAGTGAACATTCTGGAGTTCACTGCAGACAGTGAGGGGCAAATTCCCTGTTAGATAGGTAATAAATCTCAGGGATGGGGACACCCCTCATTCCTCCCACCAATATTTCTGTCCTAAGATGAAGTATAGCAACAGCAAACAATGGACAAAGCCTATGATAGTTTCAGTCATGCAGCTTTCTTGTCAGGGAGGAACTTACCAAGCAAAATGGTATCCTTAAGATCTTTTCAGTAAGGGACTTGCCCACTCTTTATTGAAATAGGGACACTGCCTTCATCGACAGGTATTTTCTTTTTTGTCTTGGACCAGACACATCTGCCTGCTTCTACCACAAATGCTCCCACTAACTGTAACTGGAGCAGTCAGATCTTGAACTTCACCAAGCTTCACAGAAACGAGTCATGTTGTACATTAGAATTACTGTTAAGGTTTGTAGGGAACTGCCGGTCCTGGCAGTATCACCCAGTTTGTTACGATTTAGCTCTTCAGCTTAGCCTTTAAACTTCAAAATATGCCCCATGGAGGAATATCACATTTAGCCGCTCTTAGTGTTGTGGGTGCATTTTGTGATTTTTATTAGCAAATGCTATGCAATCAAAGAGAAAGATGACAGCGTAGCGGTGAGCTCAGATTTAACCTTAGACATTAATAGCCATATTTAAATCGCTTACGTTTGTTCAATGGTTATAATGGAGCAAACTGAGCAGGTAAGAAGTATGGAGGAAGACAGCAGGACAAGTTAGGATCCGGATGATAGCACCGTATACCTTATAACTTCTGCAGGATAGTCAATTCGGCAAAATAAGCATGTGACCTACCTGTTAACAGCTCAGCTCAGAAGACTATGACTTGGTGAATGTACTCAGATATCTACAGCTGTCATGCTAGATAATTTAGTAACAAAGTTCTCTTGCAATACAAAGCTAACTTTACCCAGGAGCTGTGTTTCCATTGCTTATAAACAGGTTCAGGAACAGTAGGGTCGTGTGGTGGTTAAAGACTCCCATGACCCAAAATGTTCCAGTCTATGTCCCTGGCCTTGTTAAAGTACCCATACCCCAATAAATCTTACAGCTGCATAAATGAGCAAAATTTACAAGAAGGAAAGACATCAGCAAATAAACGTGACGGTAACATGACGCAGTGGTGGCCAGACTGTAAGCGTGGCAGTCATCCGGCCTGGTCTGCCGAGAACCAAAACAGTGTTTGAGCAGTTCTACAGTAATGAGGGAAGAAGCTTAGCAAACACTGGGAAAAGTTCCACTTAACTGCGCCTCGCCTGTGTTAGCTAGTCCCGCTAATAGCAGTCAAAGGAATTTTTCCAAAATATATACCCCTGGATAAGAGGTCGGTAAAAAAGATAATCGCTTCCTCTGAGCCCATCAGGTTAACATGGTAACATCAGCAGTTTTTAGGTGGAGCACATGCAGGGTATTTCACTCATAGGTGTAGCATTACGTGTGACTGGGTGGAGCAGATACCCTTTATCAATTGCATGAGAGAATGCACAGGGCATGTGGCAGAGGACACCCTGGATTGGATGTGAGGTCATTACGGGGTACAGATTACAATGTATCATCAGAATATTCAAAGATAGGGCGTAGATCATTTTTCTTAGACTGCCCATGCCTCATCTCTTAGCCTTTTCCCCTTATTTTTCCTGTTTAGTTGCATTTTACTTTTTATATTTTATTATTTAGTTTATCTTGGCTATTTTGTGTTAGCCCTGATTGTATGAATATCCACCTTAATTAGCTGTGCCGATTATAATTATGTTGAAGATCAAACATATTATCAACCCTGTAGCTATGCAATGTGAACCTGGAGCTGCCAAGATTTGCTACTGAGGAGAAGGGAATCGCCTGAGTTCGCCAAGAGTTCACTGCTGAGTATTTAAAAAAAAACCAAGTAGATATTATGGTCGCGCCACAATTATGTTCAGCCGAGGGACCAAATAGTAAAAGAAATGATTGCCAACCTTATCACCTAGGGGTGTAGATCAAAGGAGAAAACAATGATGGTGAACGGTTGAGGGAACGACGATGCTTAATTGACGAGATATTGTTAAACGATAAGAAAATAAAACAGTGTAAAAAAGTATTAGACTCTTAACCAGCCTTGGTTGTAACCTTATTGTTGCAATAAAGACTGTATCTGGATCTACACAAGTGGCTTCTGACTCCTGATTTGGGGAGGAAGGAAAAAATCACAACAGTAGGATCTCCCAGAAATCCAGTAAATGCTTCATTACACACATTTATCATCTAACTTGGTATGGATCTTGTAGCTGACACGAAGAAGACATTACAGACAATTGGTTAAATGGCTGCCCGCAGAGTCCGGAGTTTAAGTTCACATGCGTCTGAAGTGAACAATGAAGAATGGAATGAAGAACATATCAATTCACAAACATCCTTCTAGCACAGTGCCTCCACAATAACATCAGTCCACACCCTCCTGAAAGGCATAAGATTTTCCAAAAAGAACCTGGAAGTTATGCAGATCCTTTGCTGCTTATTTACCAAGCTTATTTTTAGACAGGTACCAAACAGGGAAGCTTGGCATGACACTGCCCAGTTCTCCTTTGTTGTTTTGTTTCTTGGACTTGGTTTTTATATCAAGGCCATAATGCCCTGAATATTTTTGGCTGAATGCAGGAAGTCACTTCCATAACAATAACGTGAGTCATGGAAGCTTCCGGACCCTACAATGAGAACAAACGGCTTCCAGATAGGCAGAGAGCTCTCCCGGCATCTCCTGGAACCCACTGTTTTTGTAAAAACGGAACTAAAAAACACTACGGTTTGAGGTCCGGCTTGTCTGTGTTGCTACTTCAGCAAAGTCACCAAAGAAGAACACAAACAAATCAGAACATTAGTATTTAGTATCCAGCCAATCACTGGAGGTGAGTCATATCAGGTGATAAAATGGCAGCTTACGATTGGATTTTGCCGCAACGGGGTTTTGGGTTTCATTTGTGGGGAGGGGGGACACTGGGGGGCTAATCCCAGCGGGTAGGCATAATACTGAGCCAGGGCCACAGAATTTGGTGAGAAAGGTCACTCACAGTAAACGGAAGTTGTTTGGGGAGGATCGGGAAGGGTCACTACTCCAGGAGGTATGCTGGATGGGAAGAAATTCTGGGAAAACAGAGGGTGCATGGCCGCTGACTGTGTGAGAATCGCCTGCTTCCTGTCCACTTACAGAAGGATAACATAACAAATATTCCCACATGGCAGATGGCCCACCTGTATGTGGGCAACCAGTTATCCAAATAATCAAAAACATTAAGCCTTCAATCAGGAAAAATCTCTAAGACACAATCGGTTCAAAGAAGTAATAGTGCAGTCAGGACAGTAGTCAGGATTTTTAACGTACAGAGGTCGAAAGTAGCCCTTCCTAGGTGTACTCCATAATGGGCTGCGATTATTGGGGTTGCGGAAAAAATAACTGTTGTCTTGATAAGTCTTGGTAAGTATGGCTATGAGTGCAGTAAAATACAGTCACTGTATATTAAACTACAAGAGACAGTCATCATAAGTAACCAAAAAGAGGATTATTAGCTTCCATGGAGATTCGGAGTCCTCCATGAGTCTGACGTAAATTTCACCCTATGCCAAGCAACATCCATGCTCTTTCCTGACACTCTTATCGCAAAGTCCCATTCGCAATGACCCAAGAGCCGTAAACTAAGAAAACTTCTCCTCAAAATTGCTTAAAGAGTCCGTGCATACTTCAACATATCCCAATGTAAGCGGGGCCCACACAGAATGCCATCACAAGACATGGTATTACTGCTTCTTGAGATGCTTCTGTGTCTGCTTGATGACAGCATGGAGACCCGCACATTTAATAGAGAAAGGGGGGGGGGGGGTGTAATAAATGACCCAATCAGTTCTTGCAAGACAATGGCACATTGTCTGTGCTGAGCTGTTTGGCGGAGTAACGCTGGCTGGTATTTTACCCCCCGTTTCCGCCGCCCATCACGTGTAGTGATCTGCAAAAGGTCCAGTTTTGGTCAAAGGCTCCATGGTCTACTGAGGAGCCCCATGGCAATCCCAGAGATTGATGTTTTCCTTCAAACGTAACGTGAAAGTTGACACATGTGTCTCCCGCTGCTGGTTCTCATCCAAGCCCCCAGGGGGCCCCCTTCATTGGTGATGCATGTCTGAAATGATGCACCCCCTTTTGATTTGTGCTAGGGTAGCACACTGGGTACACATTGCACAGTTATCTGTTTAAAATAACTTCCTGAGGTCATTAGCACATAACATGCATATCTGTGAATGGTTTTTTTAATGATAAAGCATAAATAGAGTTGTTATCTCCCAATTAAGGGATATTTCAGTGCACGATGACATAAAAGCTGAATGGGTAGCACAGTAGCCCCATGCCTTAAGGGCTGGCCAGTCCATTCCCACACCTAGGATAGCGTTTGCAGAGTTTGCATATTCTTGCCTGTTTGTGTCGGATTTCTTCCACTTAGGTGGACCGCTGACCTGAAATTGCCCCTAGAGTGCAGTGAGATGGAGCTGCATCCCCTGTCCAGATTCGCTGGCTCCCTGTGCTGGATTCACGGTTATGAAATATAGAAGGATTGCTGTTGTTTTGGTTTATCCAAAGACAACATTATTAACGGGAACACAAAAATGGAACAAATACAATATTTAATATAAAGGGATATTATAAGTTAATTGCTGCTACAGAAATACGAACAATAACAATATATCAATTAAAAAAAAACTTGGGGGAGGGGGGGTTTATTACCCCAAGAATCTGTCTTTTAATTCAAGTGTTACTGCCACCTACTGTTCATTTCTATACTCGCATCATTACCAAGCTCAGCCAATCATGGTTATGTGTAGGATGAGAGAACATATGAGGGAATACAGGAGTGAATTAAACACTTTCAATCTGCTGAAGTATCCTAAACACCAAACCATTCACACCCATCCTGCTCATGCCATCAGGGAGCTTTTCATAAGCCTTATGGCCCTATTATACCACAGGCTGCTGATATTCATAGTAGACGTTCAGTCATTGTTAAATGTAAAATATTCTCTTTTTTGTTTCTGAGTAACATATTCCCTCTGCCTTACTGGATGAGCATATTCTGCCAAAGCATTTCATTTCCTGAGGAAAAAAGACCTGCCTGGTTTGCCCTAAATGCATCGTCATATGAACAGGTTTGTCTGGAAGTCAAATACCTTTGAGATGAAGGGTGGTGTGGCACACCAGGGACCACTGTGTACCTGCAATCAGTCCTACAATTTATAAAACACTCCAGCTTCCTCTTGCCAGAGAGAGGGAATTTTGTGTGCAGCATCAGTGTCCTGCAACCTTGTTTTTGTCTTTGTATTTGTTCCCCAGAAACACGACAGTGTCAATCACAAGTCGGTCAATCGCACAATGTTGCAACTGTAATGTTTTGCTGGGTCTTTGCAGTCAGCTGAAATATGTTAACATAGAATATATATATATCAATGCCTATCTTCCTGCACTGCTTCAGGGTGTATTTTACCCTTCTAGAACATACTTTCCATAAAGCATAAAAGGCCCACTATTCCCCATACTTCCACAAAGGAAAGCTTTGCGAGGTCTGTCCCAAAGTCTCAATGGTGTCGCTTGTGGAATTCTGTTTTTTTTCCAGACCTCACAAAATTCCCCGTTTTCTGCCATATATGACCTTAACTCCTTCATCTGACAAAATAAATAAATACACTGACAAACCGCTTACACCCATGTATTGTAGACCTAGGGCTTGCTATTCTGCATTTGTTTATACTTTCAAATTGCATGAAAATAGAGGCTTTTAAAAATTTCTCTGGACGTGTGGCATCTGCAAAATAGCGAACCCACACACACACACTCGTGCACACACACTCGCGCATACATGCACACACACACTCGCGCACACGCACACACACGCAACCACAATTAAAACACTCACTTTGCATCCAGCTAAAGAAAGAAGTTCAAATGGTTTGGCTGCTTTGCTACAATACAAATCAGTTTTGTTTTTTTTGTAAATTTAATTGTGACTCTAGTCTTGCAAGAATTTCCCCTCTGTTTTGTATCATTCTGCTTACATGGTGTTGCTCCTGACAGTAAGAATAAACAGGACCCTCAGCTCCCTATCTCCGCTGCCTGTTTAATTGTTCCAGCCCCCATCCTTGCCCTTGGGGACGCCAGTGCCGTGATACTGAAGTCAGTGCCTGGTCACTTACAGGGGGTGTCTCTGTACCAGCATATGGTTAACCTCCATCCGGGACGGGGATGAGCAGAGCCAAGCTTCTGATAAGGTCTTGCACTTGGAGCGCGTCCACAAAACTCCCCTACACCCCTCGTCGCTACATTCCTTCATACAGCAGCCGCTAACCCTTCTGAGTGGTCCAACACCAGGCCAGATGTTATATGAAACAATGGAACAGCTGTGTGTATCTGTGTGTGGGGGGGAGTGTTTCCATGACGACAGCAAATCAGATACCTTCGGTTTGAAAGCGCGAACTCCAAATAAAACAATGAGGACTTCAAGTATCTCATCAGTTCTGTCATAACAGTCCGTGACCCAGATCTTTTTTAAATGTGTCCATATATATTTAATGCTCACACACCCATGATATGAAGCATGATATGAAGCATCGACTGGTATTTTCACCACGTACACCACAGTGTCACACAAGCAGGTCAAGAGATTTAATAGGTGTCTCGGTTTTCAGACCCATCCTATAAGAGGCCCATTTTAAGATCCATAAATAAATAATTATAGCATGTAGGGCCAATGAAAGTTAATATTTTGGCACATGGTCAATTTTGCCCCAAAATCTGCCTTCCAATCAGTCCTAAAACACAGCCATGTCTCCCTGTCCTGGATCATCTCTTGCCAAAGGACCCCAAATGCTATTTCTGCAAGTACACCCAGTCCCAATAGCAACAGGCCCCCAAAATCTGAGCAGGGCATCTATTTTAGGTATCACGGCAACTTGCACAATGGAAAAATGCAATACTGGTCCAAATCAGAAGGTGAATTTTACCTATTAAAATTAGGGCTCAGCCCTTATCAGGAGTAGAAATTCCGCAGCAGACTCCTAATTAAAACCGCAAGGAGGCGGCAAGCAAGAGGACAGAGCAAGGCCTGTGCAAAAATCCATAAAGCACACGGACAACCCATCCCACAGCCTAGAAGCGAAATTCCCAACCTCTGGAAGAATGCAAAATGACACCATTCCCCTGTAACCCGCTGTATGCCGGAAGAACTCGCCAACACACTTAACTACTAGAATTCCTTGATCTTTAGGTCATTATTTCCCTGATTCCTACATGAGGAAGGATGAGTAGCGAGCTGGAATATTTTCCTTTTAAAATGTCACAAACATTCACCAGATGCATTCATTCCTATATGCAGTGTAGTGTTATAAATGGGCAAGGGGTACGAGGGATGGAGGGGTGACTCGAGGGGGGTCACTTTTGTTTCACACCTCTGTGGTTAGAGGCTCAAGTCACATGTCATGTAGGTTCTCCTCCGCTAGCTGCACTTTCCCGCCACAGTCCAAAGACATGCAGAGAGGATGACTGGCATCACTATAAACCGCCTGTACTGTATTGTCAGGCTTCTCCCCCCCCGGCACTAGTCACCTTAACATTTCTTTTTATTGTTACTTTTTAGCCACTATTTATCCCACCCTTGCATGCCACTTCTGCTGTCATACTTCTTGTTTACACACACACGCACACATACTGCACTATGAACAGGGCTGGAATGGCCGTCTGGCATACCGGGCATTTTCCTGGAGTGAAATTTATTGCTCACCCCCCTGGGTGGCAAAATGTATCGCTCGGCAAAAGTTATTATGGGGGATCACACCCCCATCATAAATAAATAATAATAAAATCCCCATGGGACCATGTGGGACACCAAAGTCCAGGGCTGATGTTTAAGCCCGTCATGTATATAAAGCCCTTGTATCCATCCACTTGGGTTTTGCACTTTGAAACTGTGACCCCCCCATCACTGCTGTTGAATGCTGCACTATGGTCCTGGCAAAATGCTATTTCGTGCCACTGTGTAGCTGTATATAGATGTTATGACAATAAAGCCCACTTGACTTGACCTTAGTGTGCAGCTCACTTGCCTGCGTTGTGCCCTCTGCCCTATACTGGCTGGAATAGGATCCAGGCCCTAAAAGAACTCTAACCAGAATAATAGAATAAGTTATGAGATGGATGAATTTTTATTATGCAACTGAATTAAACTGTTAAGTAATTTTAAATTAGGTAAAAGTTAATTTTTAACTTTATTTACAACCATTTTATTTACAACAATTTTTTATATGAATAATAGTGAATAATGACAGTAATAAGGAGAAGAGCAACAATTATAACTACAACTATAATAACAACATAACAACTACAACACATTGTGTTAAGTTACACAAATAAATATACATTTGGGATTATGGTGCCCTGAATCTGTCCTTTTGTCCACAATGTATTTCCCATGACTCGTACAGATGGTTAAGTTAGTTTCCCACTGAGTCTTCAAAGTCAGGAAATGAGCAAAAGTTCAAAGGTTATTGAAGTGGCTGAAATCTCTGTAACTTAATTTCCAGACAGAAAGAGATTTGTTTGTTATTCATACAAGAGACATTGTTTCAAAACTAAACATTTAAAAACACAGATTACAAAATCATATTCAAATGCTACATCCTTATTGCAGAAACAGAATGTAACTTTAACAAAAGAATTATATCATGAAGTCCTCCGTATGGCCTTATTATGGCTACATCTGTGATTTCAATGATTTTTGTTGATATGGGGAAATTGAATTAGTTTTCTTCAGTCGAGCTGTTATGTCATCACATTGCCATTGGCTTATAACACTTGATGTGTCTAAACATCTAAAACGGGTAGAAAAGTAAGGAAACCGCAACAAAATAACAGGCGTTCTCAGAACATGGTTCTAACTGGATCCTGGAATATTTTTCGTAAGACAATTATTTCAAAATGTCTTAGGAAAATTCTCATTATGTTAGATTTAGTAACCATGGGCATAACCTTTAAAACAGTTTTAAGGGTAGGTCTTGCATACAGTTCAAGTCCCAATAAGCTATGAATTATGTGGGGGGAGCATGTAGGAAAACAGATGTTGAGATGAGGTGATAGTTTGTTTCAAAATCCTGAGTTTATGGGTTTTTCTGATGTCACTTGTGAAAAACTAAACCCAGTTGGTCTCCTACAGAAACGTGGTGTGTACATTAGAAAGAAACATGACTTTGTTCGGTTTACTCCTCAAATTTGATGACTCCAAAGACAACTATCGTTACTGTTCCACGGGTCTGAAAGAGGATAGTTAAGACTAGTAAGTCATTTGTTGCAATATTTAATGAGTGCTTTTGATTAGATAAGCATTGGTAACTATGTATTTTCAATTATCTACCTTCAGATATGCATTCACATAAAAGCTATTTACTCAAATTCCAAACATATTTCATGAAACTTCTCGCAATATGTTGTCCAGACTGGTCATGGCGTGGTCCACCTGTAATTTCAGTGCTGATATGCCTATACTTCACAGCGTATCGTGGAATTTCATTTTCATGGCTACCTTTGACAGACTATCCAAGACTAACTAAAAACATGAGGGTTAAAGTGATACTATCGAAATTGAAAGGAGTCTTAAAAAAGAAAAGTTCGCTGGTTGTCCGTTTTCGTTTCTAAATCGCGGCGGCGCAAACAAACGTATCCCAGGAGCGCGAGGGATGCCACATGCTGGGCGGACGCTGGTCCAGTATACTTCACCATTCGCACATATATTGACACATCATCCACATACTTAAAAGTGACAGCTGAGCCATTTACACATCTGTGGATTGCCAGAGGGATCCTATCTACAGCATTTCCTTGTCTTGTGCCTTATCTGACTTAGGATACGCTGCTGGACCTCTGAACCATGTACAGCTGTAAGATGGATGAATAATAATAATAATAATAATAATAATAATAATAATAATGAGGTCAGCTTTTCATTCAGTAAAATAGACAGGTATGAAATATTCCTAACTGAATCTAATCCCTACTCTTTGCTTACTTTAGTCAATGCGTACCACACAAATCACAAATTGCTCACTTAAATTCAAACTTGCACTAAGGTCACTAATTCACTTGATTGTTCAGAGCTTCCAAACTTCGGAGAAATATTTCATCAATGACTCGTTAAAATTAAAATATAATACACTTCATCCCATTAGTAGCAAGCTAGACAGACTAATTTTGGTTGTAATGTGATCTGTGTTGATAGTTATGTCAATCATGACCTCAAAAACTCGTAACCGGCGTAAATAAAACCCAGAAATAGCCTACCTACTGAAGCTTCAGGACCAGGGTTAAGAACCACTGATCGATGCAAACCTGCCATTAAACCTGCGTGTTAAATTACCCAGAGCACATGCAATTTTACAAATAACAACGTTATACCAGTTATGCACTGACATTGTTTTCTCCTCCGATACCTTACTGCAGTGCATCCCTTCTGTCCCGTCTCCCGGCTACAAGTATAACGGTTTTATGCCAAAGTAACTCAGAAACATACCTGGTAGCTGGAGGTAGACGATGCAAAGTACCTTGCACACCAAGGTTGTCCATTCCTAACTGATTTAAAGTCTTTTACGAAGGGAAACTTAGACAAGTGCGCATTCGCGCATATTCAGTGACTTAAGACATGTTTAAAGTTTTTCACGGCCAGATAAATGACTTCTGATATACTGAAGTGGGAGGGAGGATGCATTTTAGAATTACGTCATAGCTTCAAAAAGAAACTTATTTTTAATTATAGGAAGGCTCCACTCAGCGATTTAAAACTGCTTAAACATAGGCGTTGCCGCATTAAAAATACATTGATAAATCTGTTTACTAATTTCCGTTGGTGCAATAAATAACTACGCGTCTCTTAAGGGGGAAGCAACCCCCCGACCCTGGCTGGGGAAATGTGTAGGTTTCACTGTGTAGGGGAAACCACATGACACAAAGCAACACAAGAAGTGTTAAAATTGTACCGTTATTTGTATATGCATGTAAAGTTTAAATTTGTAGACGTCCTTCAGGGATCCTAAAATTCCCACGTAATTTTGCTACGATTCCTTCATTGTGCATTAACCCGGCATCCAAAAAAGACTCGATCTGGCCCAGTTCACAAAGCCAACAAGCTTTGTTTTCAAGTCGTGACATTAGTTTCAAAGCCAAATTACGTCCTTGTCTTTCCAGATAGCAGTTAATTTTCCGACACATCCCGCATTTCGCAAAAGCTCAAACATGCCAGCATCCTTCGGAAATTACTGCAGTTATTGAATTTCACATTTTGTGAAATTGGCGTTGCAGGAGAACAGTATTTGTCATTCACGTTAATTGCAAGCACGTTTTTACATTATTAGCGGTTAAGAGGGAGAATGTTAATGTTGCAGTCAATATTATTTGTTATGTTTTACTTTGTTTTGCAAAAAAGCTTTTGCTCAGTCTCTAAAAAGTCAATTGTTCGACATTTGAGGAATTATTTGGGCTCCAGACACACGGTTATGGTCGCCTTTGTTTGTTTTTAAGTGGTTTCTTTTTACTAACGTTCACCAACGTTGAACCACAAAGAAAAAAAACCCTTGCAAGAAGTACTACAGCAGCCGTGACTGAAATACAGATGCAAGTAGGAATGTTTAATATATTTAATAGCGCCGTCATGTGGTCGTTTTTTCATAATATCCATAAACCACCGCAAGTCTTATTCAGTTTTTTTCTGCTTTAGTTAACGTAGATACGTATTGTGCTTGACATTAAATTTAGAAGTTTGCATAAGTTTATAGGCTAGAAAGAAAAAAAGTTACTGTTGATAACTATATTTTAGATAAACATATTACAAGTGCAATTAACATTACTATTACTTTGTAAAAGGGAATAAAATAAGCTCATGTGAAACCATCTTTAAATTAAGCACAATTAAGCAGGCATCTCAGAAATTGGTCTCATTTAGAGACACACTGAAAACCTCTGGCACAGAAATCGTGGCAGATGGTGTCGCATTGAGGGCAGAGACGTTTGAGATGCAGTAGAACATCTCCGCTCCGTGAGAGCAGTCTTGGGGGTACAGGATGGTCATGGCTAAACCAATGACCATGACACACACTCCCACCAACAGGAGGATGCAGCACACGAGGTTCTCTCCCTGAAGCCATCGGCTGCTAGACAGCTTCAGATAACACGCTGACGGAATGACGAAAATCAGCGGAGTGGCACAGAGAACTCCCTGGAACAAAACACACACACACACATGGTTAAACGTGTGTTGCTGCTAGCTAACGTTCACATGAAACAGTCACATGAGTGAACAATCTTGTAAGGAGGCATCTTTAAAGTTGTTAGGGGGAGGGAGTTTGGATGATTCAAAAGACCCCTGAGTGACAGAGGCCCTAAAAATTTGGAACATAACTGGATTGGGGGCCCACTGTGATATGCTTTAATGGGATCCAAAAACTGTACTGGCGCCCCTGCGGGTAGATAATCATCTTCTTATTCAGGCAATTTCATCTAACTGCTCTCTTACAAAAAAAGGGAAAACTATATTCCCTACACATATTCAAAGTGTCGGTCAATAAAATTATGATTGTATAATAATAATTTATATATCTCCTCACATTCTGACTATAAATAACTATCAGTCTAACTAAGTAACCAGCTTAGGATAAAAACCTTTAAGCCGTTTATTTTCAACTTACATTTAATTCCAGGACAATGCCTAGGCAGTCATACGTTAGGGAGATTACCATGGATACTGCTATTATCACCACAGTAACAACAATATGGGCTATATTGCTGAGCACTCCATGAAAAAACACATTTGTCACCACCTGCAAAACAGGCACAAAATCTCTACTAAGTCATGTAACATTTTTAACAAAAATGAGGAATTAAAAGATTTAACTGCAGCCGTTTAAAAATCATATATTTCATACCTCTCGAGTCACAAAGCATTCAAGAGGAAAGGTTGTTACTATACTGATCCCAAAACAGAAGCGACCGAACGTGGCCAAGTCATCGCTTCTGCAGTAGTTTTCAAATAGGTCTCCTAAAAAATATAAGACCCCAAAACATCACCGCTGTAATACCGCAGAATATCTGCAGCGCCCTCTAGTGGCGTCAATTTGGTAAGTACACATTTCGAACGGGCTTTTATTGCGTTTACCTTGCGTGTACCCGGTGAAGGTAGCGTAACCCGCTGTTGCGAAGAGTAAGCTGATGAGCGCGGCGGAGCTGACGGAGGTGTGTGTAACTCGAGACCAGCTGCTGAGGGTGGGCTCCTTCAAAGAACTGTAGATCATGAAGCTGTTATGGTGACATATAAACCCTGCAAGGGAGAAAGGATCTCATATTTATGTACCAATTAATGCCAGTCATTCTAAAAACAGAAATCACCAGTTATGCCAACCCAGCCATCTGCAGTACAGTTCATGAACAGTTTCACTTGTCATACCATCCATAACTGCTGATCTAGTGCAGGATCATGGTGCACCTGGAGCAGAGCGTGCGAGACAGGGGACACCCTAGACTGAGGGCAGTCACTTGTACTCACTCATAATCACACAATTTACAGAAACCAAGCCAGCAACTGCATGCTTTTGGAAAAACTGGAGTACATGGAGGAAACCTGCACGAACATGGAGATTATCTGTGAGGTTTGCAGGTTACGCCAGGGCTGGAACCAAACCTATAGAGAAGGCACATTACTTTAGTTAAAACACAGCATAAGGACTCACCAGAAGACATCACACCGATTGCCTGAATTGCATTCCAGTGGGCAAAAGACCATGCATTCTCCACCGGAGGTCTGGAGTCACACAGGAGTTTTTTTAACCACACATGTCAATGCTAAAATAAATATTTTATCAAACATGTATTATGTTTCCTGTGCCTCCATGCACTTAAATTTATCCTAAAATTTAATTGGCTATAATAGTAATGAAAGATGAATATGTAACTGAACTTCCAGAGGATTTTCCTCCCTAGAAGTTCAACCTAAGTTTTCTCTCCTCTCCTATGCCATCTTCTGAAGTACCCAGTAAAATTAATTGAACTCAAGTGAATTAAAATTAAAAAGCCGGTATGTTACATCTTCTAAATCAGAACTGAAAAAAATAGAGACATACAAGACAAGTTCCCAGGGTCACAGAGGAGAGCAAAACATAAGGAATGTCTTCTGAAATGGCTCAATGAAAAGAATCAGTACAGACATTTCAGGGCCGAGAGTGGCAGCTCTGATGATGACGATGCTCAGGATCATGAGGGTGAAGATCATCGAGAGTAAAGACACCTGCGAAAGTAGACAAAAAAAACGTAAGCATCCTCGGGCTGCTTAGGGCAATGCTGCAGCGAACAGTGTTCTCACCTTTCCTAGCTTTGATACGTCACGATAGAGAGACAACGGGAGTGTGAAAAGAATCGTTGTCAGGAAGATGACGAAGTGTCTCTTGGCAAAAAGATGATCGGGCCCGACTACAAATACATTCATAGAAAGGATATATATATATATTTCACTAATAATTTTCCATTACAATGTTCAGTTAAAAATAAAATCTCTCTCCCTAACCAAACACATACCCACACAAATTTAAAAATGCAACAATGATCATTGATGACACATTATGTTTAATTAACATGCAACTATTTCAATTATGTGTTTATTTAACAGGTGCTCATTAATTAAGAGGAAAAAAAAGACTGGAATTAGCTAGTTAGCCATATAGGCTCATTTTCACAAGATATCTTATAATGTTTATAAATGTATACACACACACACCATCATCATGAGTTACGAGTTAAGGATGAAGCCTCACCTACCTCCAGGTAACCTCTGGAATACTTTGGTCAGCGTGTCACCAGTAATGATGTTGTAGCTGATCATAGCTAAGGAATTGAAATTCATTAGACTTTCTCCCTAAGCTTTGTTATAATCTATCGATTTATCTTCATTCCAAATCATATCTGGCTCAATATTTTGAAGCACTTTATGTATAAAATGATTCACGGTCTATACATTTAAAAAAAAAAATGTAGTCTATTTATTTCTTGAATACATTTAATTATTTTAAAAATCTGATCTGGTCTCCTTACACATACGGATATATTACTGATGACATTTTAAATAAAATTTCTCAATTGCAAACATTCAAGGACACATTGAATCACTGATGTCTTACCAATAAAAGGGTATAAAAACTGTAAAACAGATAGAATCAAATATCCAATAAAGCCAAACGTGTTTTGCACTAATGACTGGTAACTCCAGGCTCCTGAGAGATTCCCTCCTTTAATCAGCAGGATGATAGAGTAATCTGCAATAGAGAAACGTACACTAACAATGTGGGGAGCCAGAGTCATAATACACAATAACATTCTGCAAAATTGTATTGCTGTTGTTATAACTCATCTTAAACAAGGTTGATCTAGGGATAAAGACTGGATACAGAAAGACTTTCAGATTAAATTATTTTCAATATCAACATTTTCAACTGTTAAATAATCATTAAGCTTATAAGCACAAAACCGCACTCTACCAGTGATGAGGGCAACGACAACCAGGAGCACAATCCCTAAAGGGAGTCCCGCCTGGTTCATTGAGTAAGGCAGCCCTGCAGCAAAACATTGAAGGTATCACATAGAGATTTTTAATTTAAACCAGGAATCTATGCTGTCTTAACCGTGGAAATTATCATTCATTCATCGCAAACAATTTAGACGTTTTAAGATTATGAGATTAGGCTACTTTAACAGGAGGAACAATAGAAGAAGATACAGGTATGACTGAACGCTGGAACACCAGGTTATATTAACACCGGACAGGAATTGAAAAGAATGATTCCAACATTTAATGGAAACGCTTTAAACAAACGTGATCAAATTACTAACTGGACCACTTAAATGCATGTCAAGCCCAGGCGCTCCGTAGTTTTCATTCATTCAGGAAAAAACGGGCAGATCACATGATCAGTGAGTAATACTTAAAGATTTATTTAACTAAATACTGGAATCAGATCGTTAAGCATTGAATATTAAATTATACCACTTCGTTTTGTTCAAACTTTGTTTCTCTACCTATAATTCCCGATCCGATGATGGAATTGATGAAGTTAAAGCAAGCTACTGGCATAGAGCTCGTTCCCCTCTTGTCCGTGAATTTTTCCAGTAAAACCAAACATTTCTTATCACTTGCTTCATCCTGAAATGTAGTTAGATGAGACCATAATTATAAAGGAACTCGTCCATTACATGCAGTTTTAATTTGTTTAATACGCTTTATAAATGACAAATGAAGAGTATAGTAGTTATATAGGCTATAAGCGAACCCACCTCATCATTCATCCTATGTGCCTGTTGACCAGCTGCTCCCTCCTGGGCTGTCTGGGAGTTCAAGCGAAGTTTACGCTTGTAGCTGTCAAAAAATAAATAAAGACTTTTTCCCAATTGTGTCTCCTCCGCCATTAGTCGTGCAAAAGAGGCAGAGTTTAATACGGCCGAATAGTTTAGCCCGCCTACTGAATCAGCTTTCAGCTACCGCTTTTAAAGTAAATAGCCAAGAGAATTATTTGAGTTAAGAAAAAATCTTTTATATGCCAATGATCTAATTATCATTGCTAAAGGCCTATCAGATTGTTGTTGAGATTCGGCGAGTATATATTGTGTTAGAGTCGGGCGCTGTATTGTAATATTTTCTTATTGCCGTTGTTTATAAATCAGCTTTACTTATGTTGATTTCTGTTGATTTCTCGCATACTTGGGTTTAAATATAGAGTTTTGTGTTTGTAAACGATACAGCAACACGATAATTGTGTAGTTTGAAGTTGTCCTTTCCATTTTTTGGAGCCTGTGTAAATCTCTGAAAAAACTCTGTTTGGAATCTGTTTGGAAGTAAACAACTTAAGTTTAATCCCGTCGCATTTTGTAATCATAATACATGCATATGCACTGTAACTCTATTATTTCTAACATGTGCAGTCCTGAAAGCTCCAAAGTAACTAGTTTGAATGAATAATTTAAGAAAAAAAATGAGGTAAAATCTTTAGCTACATTTAACCCAAAAATGCCTTTAATCCACATAAGTACACATACTTGAATGTATACGCAAACATTTTTGAGTTCTTAACATAAAAATAACATATCTATTTAATAAAGATTTATGCACCACGGTTTCACCAATGAAAAAACACATTTTCAAATAGCCCCAGCTTAATCAATATAATGAATAATATTTTATTTAGGCCTACTGCCCTGTTTAGTTGTAGAACTCTAATATCCATTCATCCATCCATTTTCCATAGCTTCTTATCCAGAACATGGTTGCTGTCAGAAATCCATCCATAATTCTCTAGGTCATGAGAAATCCAACACAGACATAAATCTATAGTGTGTACTATTATATAAACAAACAGTGCTTAAACATAAATACCATAGAGATATTCTCTGGGTATTTTGGAGAGAATTATGGAAACAGTCTCATAAGAGGTAGATATTTGTTAAACATGACAAACCTTTCATCTGTCTTCTAGCCAATTATCTCATCTAGGTCAGGCAGAGGCCTGGAGAACATCATAGGCACCACTGGACACAAGGCTGAGGCACGACCGGTACAGAAGGCCAGTGTATGTTAATGTGTGTCTTTCACACATAATGCGCTTGTTACAAATCTGACCCTGTGAGATCCAGTCAGATGACACATATAATGGTATTGGGAGCCCTTGCAGCAATGTGTTTCAGACAGAGAGAATGCTGTGTTTTCCGTCAGTAAAAAAAAGGGATTTGGAACCGATGTGCTCATGTCCATCCCCATTCTAGACCTCTTGGTTTGATCCCTCGTGATCTTGTTGATTTACAGTCCTTGTTTGTTTTACTTCAATATAACCCCCTTTTTTTGCCAAATACGTGCCCTCAAGTCATTTGTCCTGACTGTTGTGACAGAATGATTGAACTTCTAAAGAAACTTTGTGGTCATAATGTCAACCCCAACTTCCAGGCTTCCATATACCCCATGGACTGGATAAACCGTGTACACTGGTTCTGAAAAACCGCAAGGTCTCCAGAGCCGCAGGATCTGCTAGAGCCACCCGCCTGCAAGCCAAGGACTATTTCACCCTTCTGGACCAACACCTGGAGTGGAGGTGCAGCCCTGTGGTGTGGAGAGTGCCTGAGGCTAGCGCCCTCTGGCCTCGCTGACTCTCCAAGGCCCCTCAGTTCCTGCGGCCTGGACGGGCTCCCACTTGCCGGTGAACAGGCCCGGTAGAATCCCCGTCCCAGGGTTGTCAGCATGCTTCCCAGGATCTGGAAGACTCTCCAGATGTCCCTCGTTTTCATTTGTCACGCCTCAGTCCCTGTCCCAGTGCCTGGTCCTGCCATTGTTTTTGCCCAGTCTGTGTCCCCTGTGCTCTTCTCCCATGTTTCGGTCTTTGCTTCTGTTGTTCCACCGCCTGTCTGCCCTGTCCTGCTGTGTGGCATGCTCTGTAATCCCTGTAAAAGAAAAAATAAAATAAAATTGTAAATAAAAGGTTAAGAAAGAGGATAAGAAATACAATGTATACCAAACAGATTTGTTTTTTAGAATGGAGAAAATGGTGGGGAAGTATTAGCAAAGATTACTGACAGAGATAGCTAAAATGTATAGTGCTGGTTTGTTGTTTTTCCGAGAGAGATCAACAGCAACATATACATGGACCAAGGCTTTGACCAGGATAAATGGTTGTAAGATGTATGTATGTAACTGGGTCTTCTGAAATGGCACACACATACACTTTACACCTGAACTGCACAATCCAACAAACTTAACAGGGGAATTATAGGCACTGCTATACTATGTAACATCCCTGTAAGTGCTGGAAATCCATCTATCTTCTGTACCCACTTGTCCTATGCAGGGTCATTGGGTAGCCAGGGAGCAACCAAGGATGGGGAGCCAACCCGTTGCAGGGCACACACACAATTTGGCAATTGTGATTCACCTTAGCATGGGGGAGAGCAGAGAACCCAGAGGAAGGCCCATGACCATGTAGGGAGAACATGCAAACTCCTGACATGTAGAGCCAGGGTAGAGCAACAATGCTTATCACTGTACCACCATGGCACATCACAGTTGGAAATCTTCCAAAATAAATTTCTTCGGGGATTATATACAACAAAAAGCAACAGATATCAGAATCTGGTGGTTGGTAAATGATAGTGATTGACTAAAGAACGTGGAAACGCAAGGAAACCACCAGCTCATAATTTTCCTAGGTATTTGCATAGGTAGCGTTATGGCTCAGTGGGCGACACTGTTTCCTTAGCCTTCCAGGGTTGGGGGGGTCATTCAAATCTTAACAGTTTTACGTGCGGACTTTGCATGTAGCATTTCCTCCAACAATCTGAAGACATGCAGTCTTCACCAAGCTTGAATTTAGAACTAGATATTCTGGATAACGTACACAAAATCTGTTTAATACGACGACAAGAATAATAACATAAAAATATGTAAACAAATGGCTGCTCAATCGAGGATATTTAAACTCCTAAACTACTAAAGCTTTCACCAGCGGGTGGCCAGGACCAGAATTTCAGGAACTCTCCTTACCGAAAGGGGAATATACTGTACTATACGCGACTGTGCTGTTATGTAATTTTCGTGAGCCACCAGATGTCGCCAGTGGGCTTGCTAACGGTGGCGAAGTTGGTGACCTTAGCCCATGGGCTTAAGGCGTGGCAAGCAGTCTTGCCGCGCATGCAAGTCCAAGAACGCCCGAGTTTGTTATCTAGATTTAATTGGAAATGAAATAACCGCCAGACGTATCACAAAACACTTTTATTTTCTGTATATTTCTTTATTGTTTTTGGAAGCTGGTGGAGGGTGTCTAGTGTTTGGATGTAAGATAGGCTACTTGTAAATAACATTTTCATTATTTGCATTGAGAATTTATATTTGCATGTATAGGGTCAATATAGATACGATACAGTGCATAATGGTGCTTTTATTTTGTAATATGGAAATAAGTCATCAATGGAAGACAATCCTTAAAATGTGTTACTGTGATTTGCTCAGAAAGTTTAACCACCTGTTAACTTTATGCGAGAATTTAAAAAGCATTGTAGGAGGTGTGAGATGGAATACAATTCTATAATTACCGTTATAATAATTATAATTATCAATTATAATAATAATTGATGCAGAAGACCATGAAGAATCTCTAAGTAGCCTAATAGGCCAAATGTGAACTATTTTCGCCTCCCAAATGTCTGGCTCTATTAACATTTCCAACTCAAAAGTTGCTACATTGGACTGAACATACATCCATGTCTGCCTAGAAAAAAAAAAATTGCAGTTGGGCTGGTCACAGACGTCTAGTGCATGGAGATTAGGAGAACCTTAGAAACCTCAATCCTCGGCGGAGCTGGCGTCATTCTTATTCTGTAACGAGTGCCCGGAGACGTAGGCTACTGATTCATTCCCTCTTTTCCATTACCCACCGATCTCTGGGAAATACTTATTAAAGACGATTCTTGATTACTTGCGTATATAATTTATCTCTAATAGTTCACCCAGAGCAGATCGGAACGCCCCATCACAGAAGCCCTTTGAGTGATCATGGTAAGTTTGACGTCTTGACCAGGAGCTCTCGAAGGTGGCTTTAAAGACAGGTTCGCTTTTTAAAGAAGTACAACAGATATACAAAATATGCAAGTATATAGGGTTCTTCCTTGTTTTTTTCCCTATAATACGGGTATTTTGTTGTCAGGATTATACGCTGCCAATGCACCTACAGCAATTTAGTGTGCAAACTGTAAAACTTGATTTATATTATTCCCAGTAGCCCAATGAAATTAAGACCGCTGTCTTTGAGGCGTATCACCAAAACTGCGTATCATTTTAAATGTTACGTGAAAATACTCGAGGCTTAGTGAAGGGATACTGCGGTTCTCTTGCGTGTGTTACTTTGTGGATAACTAATTAAACAGTTCTATCCACTATCTTCCTACTCATTTTGACTTAAGAAGAGGATTGAGCTCAGTATTTTTAGTGCGCACACCACACTTTGGTAAGTGGGTTATTTTATTTTATTTAAAAAATTTGGAAAAGAAATACTCGTTTATAAGAACATACTTTTCTGTTATTTTCTTTAATTGCATCGTTAAAATGTACGTTGGCCATTATCAATATTATAGTTAGGCCTACATTTTACTGTTATAATGTAAATATAATATAAACTCTGGTTTTGAAAAACAATAGTATAAGACACATTTTCGCGTGATTTAAAAGTTTTTTTCTCTCTCAGTGCTTAAGTTTTGACGGGCAGAGCGGTTCGACAAAATGTATATGAGCTGAATCTGGTCTCTGCACAGGGCAGTTACGTTATCAGGCTTTACAAGACTCCTAAATATAAACCAATGAAACATCCTGTTCCGTAGGCTATAGTTAAAATTTGCATTCAAGGCACTGTGTCAACTTATATCACTTTTCCTCTATGCTATTTTGCTTTGCTCAGCTTGCTAATTAGCTCTCAGAGGAACCAGTGATGGGGTGGCACAGTGGCTCAGTGAGTAACACTGTTAGCCCGCACCACTAGGGTTGAATCTTGTGTGTATGGCGTTTGCAATGCTCTTTGTTTGTCTAAATTGTGTTTTGTACTGATAAGAAGTTTTATTCACCACTGTATTTATTTCAAGAAATATAGTAAGACCGTATAATAGATGATATCATACGATTGTCTCTGTTTTGAAACAGTTTGCATGCAGCTAAACAAAGCTCTTTAGCTCTATGTGGACATGGGCATAAACTTGGCATTTGGATGCAATGAGATGTCAACACGATTTGGTAGAATACATATTATATTTCATGTAGTGTTGCTCGGTATACCGGTCCATACCGAAAATCGTTTTTTATTATTATTATTATATTAATTTTTCCTGTACCGCAATACCGGTTTAAATAGCCTACACAACATTCAGAAAGTGGTGCAGCTGGAAACTGTTTGACCTTATTCACTGGTGCACCAAAAAAATGTACCACGGAAGATATAGCTGATTGTCGTGTGGCAGCGCTCAAGCACGGAGCGGGGAAGCAATCGTCGGGAAAACGAGGGTCTTTAATAAGGAAAACACCAGGCAAGGCAAAACACTGACGATAGACGTTAACGAACGTAACGCGGAATTAAATACAAGGAACTAATGACAGTAACAGGAAACAGCTGGTAAACACGGGGAATCCACACGAGGGTAACAAGTAGGCGTGGTCGACAAGGGGGCGGGACGAGCAGGGTAGGACACTGATGCTAGAGTTGAAGATAATGAGACACTCAGGTTGTCAAAAAATCGATTCTCAGATATTAATCGATATAAAAAATTAGTATCTGATTAGATACTCATCTTCACCATTTTTGATACCAATAGTGCGGTTTTCGCCTCATTCGCCACACTTCGCGCAGCCCCTCCCCTCCTCTCAATAGCCGCTGAACGCATTTGCGCTTGTCAACACACACATATGGAGTTGGCTGAGCGTGTCGTATGCTGCGTTTGGAAGTATTTTGCAGACGAGCATGGAAAGGCTAAGGATGTCGATAAGCCTCTATGCAAACAGTGCTACGAAGTTGTGGTGAAGAAGTGAAGTAGCACGTCAAACTTGGCGAAAGATCTTAAAGACCGACATCCCGGTCTTTATGAGAAATTTTGCAAGGTCAGTAAAGCTCGCGTTCCAGCAACACTGAACACTTATCAAAAATGTTAACTTGGCCGGCGCACACCTTAACATTAGCCATTTACCTATAAGCAGTTAGCCAACAAACACGTTAGCCGTATGTTATCATTTAGGTAGTGGATAGGCGCAATGGCTAATAATAAAATGATATAGTTAATGTGAAAAAAAAATAGACGAGTAATCTGACACCGCAAGGCTGTAAACCTAGGAGCAGACGATCTTTTCCAGAACGACTTACAACAAGTGCTTAGTAGTCTATGGCTGTTCTTCAATTTATAAGCTATAGACGTAAAATCAACAGCTGTCAAGATCAATTTATCGCTAAGAACGTTGTATAAAAGTTGTTAGGAAAGAGTGCACAGGAAAAGGAAAAGATTGTTAGTGGATTTTTTTTCAATTTGGCCAGGGGCAGCACTGGTGGGAACAGTGCAGAAATGTAAAACAAAAACGTGTCCTGTAAAATCTGGTAAATGCTCAGTCATACTTAAAAAAAAAAATACCGTTGTATACCGTGAAACCGATATAACTTGGAAAAATACCATGATATAAATTTTTGGTCATACCGCCCAGCTCTAATTTCATGTATCGCTGCCAAGAGAACTGCATTGAGTGTCTTTCCTCCTATTTGGACTGATTCTCTGTGGTCTGGTGGAAACATTCTAAACTGAATGGTAGGAAGAAAGATTTACAGTAATGGAGTGGCCTCCCTCTTGGGAGTGAGGTTGACTATGATGTTAGCTTTTCTTACTCTTTTTTTTTTAATCAGAAATAAATAACTGACTTGGTGCTGAGCAAGGAGGTTCAGGAGATGAGGGTGCCTCCCCTGGCAGATACCCTGGAAAGTGCAGAGTTTATGTGGAGAAGATACCAGGGCTGTGACAATGAAGGGTCATGGTCTCCAATTCAGTGGGAAGTACCTGTTTTCCCAATAAGGCACAGCTACAGGTTCTGTAGTATGAATAGGTCAGATTACACTTACATTTGTAGCAGATGCTTTTCTCCATAGTGACATAGAAATGAGGCAAATGGCACATTGTGAACATACGTGCTGTTAAGGAGTCAACTATACATGCAGCTAGGCTTAGCATCATACCAGAATGCTCAGGTATAAGTTTAAGCAGTATTACAGCAGGAGCTACGCAACAACATCTAACAAAGCAACGAGCTAATAAGGTTATTCAAGGACCAGAAGTGCATCATAAGAACATTCTGGTAGCATAAAGAAGCGCTGGGTCAGTTGGAAGGCAGCAGGCCCCTCGGGGCAGACGGGGAAAGCATATACAGTATACCTTGCTTACATTTCACTTTCTTTGCCGACCCTCACTTCTATTTACAGAATGTCACGCTAAGCCTGCAAGGATTTTCGCCATTTTTAGATTAGAGCTATCTCTAATGGAACATCAGATAGGTCTCTTACTGTTCTATCCTCTTCAGCATACCTTGTGCCAAGTGGCTATTTGAATTATTGTCGCCTTTCTGTCAGCTCGAAGCAGTCTGTCCGTTCTTCTCTGACATCTGCCATCAACAAGGCATTTTCACTTAGAGAACCGCCCCTTGCTGGATGTTTTTTTCTTTTTCGGCCCATTCTCTGTAAACCATAGAGATGGTTGTGCATGAAAACCCTAGTAGATCAGCAGTTTCTAAAATACTCATACGTGCTCTCCTGGAACCAAGAACCATGCTGTGTTCAAAGTCACTTAAACTACCTTTCTTATTCATTCTGGTGTTTGATGTGAACATTAACTGAAGCTCCTGACCTGTATCTGCATGATTTTTTTTACATTGTGCTGCTAACATATGATTAGCTGATTAGATATTGGCTTCAACAAACAGTTGTACCTAATGAAGTGGCCAGTGAGTGTACGGCTGTGCTCGAATTCGGGGGCTTTGGTGGATGTGGTCTATGTAGACTTTGTAGGCTGTGTCTTTCAAAGGTCTGCACAGTGAATCTCATGATATGTTGGACTGTGAAGAATCCACCCGGATCCACTCAGCAAAAGAAGGATGTATTCCTAGACCACATTTGAAGGTGCCTTGGAAATGTGACAGCCATTTTGCACCGCTATGGCCCATTTGGTCTTGGAATGCAGCCTTAGCAGGATGCAGCTTCTGAATTTGAACACTGCTTGTGTGTATTTTTTTAATGTTTTATTGTTGTGGCTAACAGGTGAAGTGAATAATATTGATTATCTTGCTACATATATCTGGCAAGTGAAGTAGATACATTAGGCAGGTGAAGCTGATATGTTGGAAGCGGGAAAAATGGACAAGCGTAAGGATCTGAGTGACTTTGACAGGGCCAGATTCTGATGGCTAGGTGAGTGAGTCAGAGCATCTCCAAAACAGCAGGTCTTGTGGGGTGTTCCTGGTTTGCAGCGGTCAGTACCTACCAAAAGTGGTCCAAGGAAGGCCAACCGGTGAACCAGCGATGGGGTCATGAGCACCAAAGGCTCATTGTTGTGCGCAGGGCGTGAAGGCTAGCTTGTCCAGTCCTATCTCACAAGAGAGCTACTGTAGCATAAATTGTTGGCTATGATAGAAAGGTGTCAGAACACACAGTGCATCTGGTCAGAGTGCCCATGCTGACGCCTGTCCACTGCCGAAAGCACCTACAATGGGCACATGAGTGTCCGCACTAGAACATGGAGCAATGGAAGAAGGTGGCCTGGTGTGATGACTCACATCCTGTGTTACATCATGTGGATGACCGGGTGCAGGTGCGCCATCACCTGGGGAATAGATGGCACCCAGATGCACTACAGGAAGAAGGCCAACTGGCGGAGACTGTGTGATGCTCTGTGCAATGTTCAACTGGGAAACCTTGGGTCCCTGTATTTATGTGGATGTTACTTTGATACGTACCATCTACCTAAGCACTGTTGCAGACCCAGTACACCCTTTCATGGCAACACAATCACAGTCTTCGTATGACATCACCACATTTGTCCGTTTCATTTTCAAACTCAGGTTGGTTCAAGCCTTCTTGTTGTTAATATTATGATTATTATTATTAGTAGTAGTAGTAGTACCATTAAATAAAGATGCACCCTTACATTGCTCTGTACAGCCTTTGCACGTAATGTGACTGCTATGTCTATCTATGTCATGTCCCTTAACAAAAGCTATACACAATAAAACAGGTACTTTAGAAAACTGTGCACCTTGCCACATAACAGAAAACACTGGTTTTAATTAAAGCTGTGATGTCATACAATGAAGACACTGATTACTTAAAGAATTGAAATGTAAGCCCCTCCATTGTTGACCCAGGGGCATGACATGGAACCCGACAAAATCATGACTTGTGTATGCTGTATGCTTTTCTTGTAGACGATGTACATCCATTTTTCATGGGAACACTCAATGAACTACTTGAGTTTACTGCATAATAATTTTGTCCTGTTTGCTCTTCTTCCAGTGCCTTTAAGGTCAGAGCTTCGCATTGTGAAAGTGCCGGATGAAAAAATGAGAAAGCTTCCCATACTGTTTGGACTAGACAGCTTCAACCAGTTTACCCCGGAGTCTATCCGTAACATCGAGAAGCGGATTGCCCGGGAGGAAGCCTATAGAGCTAAGGGGGTGGTACCTGATGACCCTGATGAGAAACCTGTCCCTGAACCCAATAGGGATCTGGAGGCATGGAAACCACTGCCGTTCATTTATGGGGACATACCGTCTGGAATGGTGTCCACTCCCCTGGAGGATCTGGACCCATATTACGGTAATCAAATGGTGAGTCTTTGGGATGAAGTAGATTTAGATGCAGTTTCACAAAGTGCCATTTCTGATATTTTGGTTCCTAATGCTTCTAACTGCCGGGAAATAATGCCTGAGAATGGCAATGATTCATTCATCTTTCCAAACAATATTCCTACTGCTTATTCCTGTCAGTGTCATAGGCAGACCTGCAGTGGATTTCAGGCAGCATTGGGCACCTTGGATGCGATGCTACTTCCTTGCAGTTATAATAAAGATTTTTATTAATAATATTATTAGACTTTAATATATGCAGACCAGTGACATCGGAGCTTCTTCTGCTGTTTTTTTCATAAGGTTAATTGAATACAAAAGAGTCTTCTTCAGGTATTCAATTTGATGCCATAAGCAGATGTCTGTAACAGACGTTGTCTCATGTAGCACCTACCCTCTCTTTCTTCTCTATCCTTTCTTTTGCTTCTAGACGTTCATGGTTCTGAACAGTGGGAAAATTATCTTCCGCTTCAATGCCACAGATTCCTTGTATATCTTAAGCCCTTTCAACCCAATAAGGAAGCTGTCGATTAAGATTCTGGTGCATTGATATCCTTTTACATGCAGGCCATCCTTTCCTTATTAACCAGTGTAGCTGGATTGTACTGAATGATTCATGATGGTAGCACTTTACTTGACAGGGCACAAATAATATCTAAATAAAAGTCTGGGTTACATACTGATCTCGTTAATTCATTATTAATGAACCGTGATATATGTTTTATCTCAAGCAGTCACAATATTTGGTACCACTTTACAATAAGGCTCCCTTTTGCCACTTGTAAGTGGTAGTAACTCATTAATTAAAAAGTTATAACTGTTATAACTTCTTTAAAATGGTCTATTAATAATTTACAAAGTGTTACAACCTAATTAATAACCAGATTATAAACCATTCATAAACCCTTTATATGGGTAGCCTTATTGTAAAGTGGCACCCAATATTTGTTACTATGTCTGTTAATTTCGTAAACCTTTATGAACTTCTGAAGGAACAAGTAATGAGTAACACAAATGAAATGCTGATCTCGTTTGTTCATCATTAATGAATTGTGATGCATCTGTCAACTATATTTGTTCATTATTTGTTCATAATTTGTACTTCAGTAGTAACTGAGTTATTACAAAGTATTTGTGCTCCATCAAGTAAAGTGTTACCCTCATAACCATGGTTTTGTACATCAGAGTACTGACTCGGCATCGGTGACACATTTTATGTTATTGCTGACAATTTGTCCAATGTGATAAAACTTCTTGTCCTTGACTGTTCACTCAACGCTATTTAGCAAGTTCATCATGTGCACCATCCTGGCCAACTGTGTGTTCATGACCCTGAATAACACACAGAACTTGCCAAAGAGTGTGGAGTAAGTCACATGGTCTCTTTAATGATCAGACACGGGCATTCGTGTAACAGTGCCGACTGAACGTTGTGTTTGTATAAGTAAGAGTGTCTTCTCTCTTATTTCCGGACAGGTATACATTCACTGGCATATACACTTCTGAGTGTTTCATAAAGATCCTTGCAAGGGGATTTTGTATAGGAAAGTTCACCTTCCTACGTGACCCCTGGAACTGGCTGGATTTTACTGTTGTTGTAATGGCGTAAGTGCTATACTTCTCTTCTTCATACCACTATGGAATTCACTCTATAGCAACACAGTTGTATTCATTGCTACAGATTCATATAGAAATATCATAAAATCATGTTACATTTATGGGCAAATTTAATTATAAGTATTGCACGTAAAAGGTAACATTTAACATCTAAGTCTTATTAGTCTTGTCATAACAGAATTTCTAATAATCGTGTATTTAATCTTGCAGCTTTGTCACAGAGTATACATCTCTTGGCAACCTTTCGGTTCTTCGCACCATCAGAGTAATAAGAACACTGAAAACTATTTCAGTAATTCCAGGTGAGATTTCCCTAGACCTGGCAGTGTCATTGGAGTGCCTCCTCTTGCATTACATCTGACTGAATTTTTGACCTGGGTTCTGAGAATCTTAAGATTTTTTCGAAAACTCCAAACTATGGCTGTTTTCAAAACCATATACTCTACTATTCCATATACTGATTTGGACCAAAAAGTAGTATGTTGTATGCAGTACATGAGAAATGTGAAATTTGCAGTACGCCAAAGATAACTGGACGTTGTTCTGGTTTTGAAAAAATCACCAGTATGCACAAGAACAGTCTACCTCGCCCACTGCATCCCACAATGCAACGCAGCAGAAAAAAATGGCGGACCTGGTGGCCACCAGGAAGACTTCTGCCAATTTACTGGAATTACTTTCGTTTTTAAAAGGGAGGGCAAAGTAACAAAGAACCCACGACAGACTAATTGGACGAAACAAGTTAGCAGTTCTACATGGATCAGTGAGCTAGCTAACACTGGCTGCTAACATTGCCCTATTATATTTCCCATAGGCAAGGCACAGGTTCTTTAATTGTCCAGTATACACACAGGAAATTGGTGTTGGGATTTAACCCCAAATACTGCCCTCTAATCACAGTCTGCAAGAGGATGAACTTAATATCATTTTGATTATTTTATCTATGTCTAATAATATGTTCATGTATAGCCTACTTATGATTTGTAATTCATTTATTTACTTCTTTGTAGAATTTGATCATTTTTCACTGCACTCCTGATGAGTTATTGTAGCATAATGGTTGAAAAACTCCACTTTAAAAGATGCCTTGTCTTTAGGAGATGGTCATTATGGAATAAAAAGGCTCTTGGAGAGGTTACGTAAATGTAGCCTGCTACAAAACTTTTATGAAAAAGCTGGCATGATGGATATCACACTAACTACCAGTACACGTATCATTTTTGCTCAGTTCAGTCTGTGACACGAGGTGACTGAGTATTCTGTGCTCTCTCCTGTAGGTTTGAAGACCATTGTCAAAGCCTTATTCCAGTCCGTCAAAAAGCTGTACAACGTACTGATCCTCACTGTCTTCTGCTTAAGCGTATTTGCGTTAATTGGGCTGCAGCTCTTTATGGGAAGTCTAAAACAGAAATGTGTCAAAGGAGTAAATTTCACAAACTTTCCGAACTTCACTGAGTACATAAAGGATGAAAGTAAGTGCTTAATCTTGTCCTTCTTACAGTAGGTATGAGTTATGTAGAAACTTGGGAAGAGCCTTGGATCTTAAATCTTTATACTCTAAAGAGAAACTTTGGGTTAGTTCCTTCTAAGACAGGTATCCCGACATGATACCCTTAGTTGGGTTAACCTCTGTGCCACTGATTAGAAGGTCACCGGTTCGAGCCTGGCTTCAACATGAAAGTCACATCTGCAGGTCTTTGAAGCAAGGCCCTGAACCTGCAACTCCATGGCTGCCATTGAAGATGGCTACCATGCTTGCTCTCACTGAAAACAAGCAAAAAGAGAATTTTCCCCAAGAGATCAATAAAGTGTCATTGTTATTAGTATTGCCTAGGGGAGGTATTGCCTTACATTAAAGCAGGAAGATGGGGTGGTCACATTACATCCAAATGCAGGTAACTGTATCGTTAGAAACCATTGAAAGATCCATGTCTGGGGCCTTTTAAGGATCTCAGAAGTCAGAGTGATATAGTATGGATGCATGTGTTTTTATGTGGTATTCTCCATGTTGATATTAAATATAATGATTATTCTGAATATTCTGAGCATTGAGTCCGAATGGGCCATGTTCCGCGCCTCTATTGTGGAGGCGGTTGACTGGAGCTGTGGCCGTAAGGTGGTTGGTGCCTGTCGCAGCGGCAATCCCCAAACCCGCTGGTGGACACCGGTGGTGAGGGATGCCGTCAAG
>JAODLD010000001.1:45487981-45522463 GCA_026781065.1 Mormyrops boulengeri
TACATAAATACAAAAGCAATTAGATGAAATAAATGAAAAGAGAGTTATAGTGCGGGTTGTTCACTGAATGGTAGCAACTGGCGTACTGATGCTCATGGGTAGTCGTGGCTTTGTCTCGAGAGAGGTAAACAAGAGTAGCGTGACTCATTTTGACCCATACAAGTTCTAGCACGCAAGTCGTATTTCAAACAAAGGAGTATACCAAGCAAAGAATTTTGCGTCTAAATAGGGCGTATACCAAGTTGGACTTGTTCCAAAGCGGACGTATACCGAGGTACCACTGTGTTTAACTAAACCCCTATCGGGGGATAATTAGATCCAGTTGCTTTAATACTCTGGTAAACAACCAGATCTGAACTGACTTGATTTGAGACAGTTCTGCTCAACATCAAGGTTGAGATAAAAGCTTGAGACCTTTACTACCAGAGTGTCAGCACTCAGATTTAACACACGGCATACTAAAAGTGAGAAAACGTTACTGATTGAAGCAGTTCTGCATGGATGCCTGGATCAAGATGCTTCCACGATTCTAACATAAAGATGATAGCATGATGCTAATCGTGCCATGATCAGAATAGGAAGGTGATTCTTTTACCACATGGGATTATTTAGTATTCAGTTTTTGTTTGAAGATCAAATACTTTGTATGGAGCCCTGAATTGGATGTGTTGAGTGGATAGATGTACCTCTACTGTATATTATACAGCAAACTATGTAATAGGCTACAGTAAGAAGTTAGTTTTTGAAATATGAGTGTTACAGCTGTCAGGCCATTTAAATGACTAATTATTAACAAATATATGAAGTTATGTTGTTCTTAAGGTAAAAGTACTTGTCCAGAGTTTTGTGCGGTATGAATCGTCACCAGGAATTCTGCACTTCCTGAGAGCATCTGTCCTGTCTCTACCAGGTGTCTGTAGTCAGCCTGGTGGCTAATGCCCTGGGCTTCTCAGACTTGGGGGCCATCAAGTCCTTGAGGACCCTGCGAGCCCTCCGACCCCTTAGAGCTCTTTCTCGCTTTGAGGGAATGAAGGTGAGAGCCGTGGGCACACATGCACGTGCGTGTGTGTGTGTGTGTGTGTGGGTTTGCATAGATCATATTTGAGGACCAAATTGTCCCTAAAATGTAGTAAAACCTGAAATTTCCCTACTTTTGGGGACATCTTTTGAGGTTCCCATTTGGATAACCTCAGTTTTATAAAAATCTGTGAATGCAATCAAAAAAGTAAAAATGCCAAAAGTCTTGTATTTGGATTTGGTGACTTATGGTTACGGTTAGGGATGGGTAGAGGTTAAGGGTGTCGTGATTGGGATTAGGGTTTTTCCCCATAGAAATTAATGGACGGTCCACATTTAGATACTGTATTTACACCAACAATCTGTAGTTTGAACAAATCATCTTTCTAGTAGAATTTTCTCATCTGCATTTATGACTGCTCAGGTCTACACTGATATTCTCTGATATAAACTCATGAAGGCACACAGACCAATATAATACAGGGATGGGCTTAGCATTGGAGATTGGGTGAGGAGCTCGGACAATCGGGAGGGACTCAAAGTAGAACCGCTGCTCCTCCGCATTGAAAAGAACCAGTTGAGGTGGGTGGAGCATCTATGTAGGATGCCTCCTGGACGGCTCCCTGGGGAGGTGTTTTGGGCATGTCCAGTTGGGAGGAGGCACCAGGGCAGACCCAGGACACACTGGGGAGATTATGTCTCTCGGCTGGCCTGGGAATGCCTTGGTATGCCTCCTGGTTGGGTAGCACTTCCTGTGAAAGCAATATCTATAAGAATCATTGAACACATTCACAACACATCATAATGCATTCATAACGCAATATAAACATGGCTGTAAGTATTATTATAGCCATGTTTAATATGCATTATGAATGCTTTATGAAGCCATCATCTATAATGCACTACCTTCATAATGCAGTGCAAAGTATTCTTAATTGTTATACTGACCATTTTAATGCATTTTGAAGGTATCTATATGAATGAACTCCACCATGACAAATCATGTTCATTTTATCTATTTTATTAGTAAATATTAATTGGTAAATAACTTTCTGTGTATTTTTTGGGCACAGGTGGTTGTCTACGCCCTGCTTGGAGCAATATCCTCCATTATGAACGTCCTCTTGGTCTGCCTCATATTCTGGCTCATTTTCAGCATTGTGGGTGTGAACCAGTTAGCCGGAAAGTTCTACTACTGTATCAACACCACCTCAATGGAGCCCATTGGAGCAGACAAGGTGGACAGCCGCGATGACTGTTTAAACCTGACAAGCGACGACAAGCGGTGGATTAATGTCAAGATAAACTTTGATAATGTGGCAGCGGGATACCTGGCTCTTTTACAAGTGGTGAGTGGCGCCCTCTGTGGATCCCCTTTAGGAATATTCCTTTTGCTGTTTTCCATAGACCCACCATCGTGTTATCTTATGCTATGAGGATCCCATTTGCCAGTCAAAGTCAGAAAATTCACAATTTACAATTCCTCATACCATACAGCTAAATTGTAGAAGGGAGATTGGTATTTGGGGCAACTTCATATTTGTGGGGTGGGGGGTTCTGGCAGGAATAAACCATATTACATAATGGCAGGCAGGATAATAAAAAACTCACCCTATTGTGATGCCTGGTTTATAGAAATAGTTGGAATTTTAAAGGTTAACTTGAATGTTTAAAAAAATGATGATGCACCCTGATTAAAGAAAGGGACAGTACTCAAAATGCAGTAGGAGAGAGAAATACTGGGCTTATTAACTTTACAGTATCTTTATCAGCTTCTTGTGTGATTTTCTTGGGTTCTGTTGGTTTTGATCGTTTCATTTCTGAGGGCCATAGGAATATAGATTTTTTTAGTTGTTACTGTGTTACTTGTGGGTATAAAATGGTTACATTTGTAATTTACTTGAGAAAAGCAGATGGTATTAAAATTTTATTACTTACTCTATTTTTTATTGTATTATTCAATTTTCTTTCATTTTACCACTTGGCAGTACATTGCACGAAGTGTAATTGACCAGAGCAGGCTCTGCAAGGAATGGATGTTTCTTTTCAAAGACAAACTAAGCTTAATATGTTAATATGCTTTGGCATGATGATTCCATAAACCATTTTAATTGTTCATAATTATATACTGTGTCAAAGGGCCTTTTGCAGCAAGACAGTATAATACCTGATTCCATAAAAATAGAATTTCTTGCAAAGAAAGTGAAAAATTCTTCTGTACCCTCAGGCTACATTTAAGGGATGGATGCCCATTATGTACGCAGCAGTGGATGCTCGGGGTGTAAGTGCTCTTCATGTTTTTCACCTAATTTTCATGAATATTCACTTTAGTTGGAAATCCAGGTTTTCATTTCTCGTTCCTGAATGACGTCTTGTTTTTGTATTTGCTTTCACTTTCAGAAAGAATTGCAGCCCAAATTTGAACATCACGCTCTTATGTACCTGTACTTTGTCATATTCATCATTTTTGGGTCCTTCTTTACTCTGAACCTCTTCATCGGCGTCGTTATTGACAATTTCAATCAGCAGAAGAAAAAGATAAGTATTTCCATCTGTTGCCAATGGAAAAGGTCAAACTTCTTCAGGTTGGAGACAAAGTAACTCAAAAATCATGAGGCAAAGATGAGCGTATCATTATTTTTGTTATTATTATTATTGTTCTTCTTCTTCTTGTTAATATAAATACCAATATTATGTGTCTCAGTCTGGTAGGTTACATGACATATCAGCTGTCCATATCCATTAATGCCTGAGAGAATGAACAGTATATCTGTGTTGATAGTTCCACACTGCCAAAATATGTTCTAACAAACATGGGAAAAATACGGCACAAGACAGGGAACAACCCAGGATTGGGTGCCAACCCATCTCAGGGCACACTCACACACCATTCATTCACACACGCAAGCCTGTGGGCAATTTGGTCACACCAGTTAGCTTCAGTATGTTTTTGGACTGTGGGGGAAACTGGAGTACTTGGAGGAAACCCCACAGCAACAACATGCAAACTCCACACCCTGCCGAAGACTTGTGACGCAACAGTGCTAACCACTGGACCACCATACCACCTCCATGTACAGTCATGGGAAAAACAAACACACTGAATTTGCTGGGACTTCCAATCCTGGGAAGATTGGCAACTGTCTTGAATGTTTTCCACTTGTGAATAATGTTTATTACTGTGGAATGGTGGACTTCAAATAGTTTGGACGTGGACTTACAGCCCTTCCCATATTAATGGGCAGCAACAGTTGCTTCTCTAAAATCATTGCTGATGTCTTTCCTCCTTGGCATTGTGTTAACACACACCTGAATGCTCTGTACCAGTAAAATTCCACAACTTCCACTGGCCTTCTGCTTTTTACTGGGCTGGTCACACTTGTTGATGATCAATTAATCAAATGCATTTGATTAGCAGCACCTGGCTGCTACTTACCCTCTTAATTCCCATGGAAGCAGTAAGGGTGTACTTAATTTTTCACACATCGCTTCTGCATTTTGGCTACGTTTTTGTTAAATAAATCATGACGCAGTTTAATATGTCATGTGCTGTTGTTCATCTGTATTTACCTAATTTTAAAACTTGCTAAAGACCTTATGATTTTTATTACAGTGTCCTGATACATAAAACATTAGAATTGTACTTTCTTTTTCACATGACTCTCATTATATTGAAAGGGCAAATTCATTGTAAGAATGGACATGTTATAGTGTTATAACAAACTTTATTTTTCTTATTTACCTTGGAGGTCAGGATATCTTCATGACTGAGGAGCAGAAAAAGTATTATAATGCAATGAAGAAGCTTGGATCAAAAAAACCTCAAAAGCCTATCCCTAGACCAAAGGTATGAAATTACTATATCCACATGAGAAAAAGACATCCAAGAACCCAAAACAACCAAAATGTAACCATAATTGTATTGTTTTTAGCCATAATAAATTGTGTGTTGAAATATGCAATGTTGTTTTTTTCTTACAGAACAAGTTACAAGGACTAATTTATGATTTAGTTACATCTCGAGTCTTTGATGTTGTGATCATGATTCTCATCCTCTGTAACATGCTTGTCATGATGGTGGAAACAGACGATGATTCGCAGCCAAAGAAAGACACCCTTCGCAATATCAATCTGGTGTTCATTATCCTGTTCACTGGAGAATGTGTACTTAAGATGTTTGCATTTCGTCAGTATTACTTCACCGTTGGATGGAATGTCTTTGATTGTGTTGTCATTATTATATCGATTGTTGGTAAGAAATAATAATTTATTGAAATCTCTAATACTCTGATTGATTTACACTCATACCTGTCTCTCTTTGAATTAGTGTGATTTCCATGTACAGTGCCTTGCAAAAGTATTGAGCCACCCTTGAAAATATCTGAATTACAAATGATACAGACACATACTCTTCCTGTCAGCATTTTAATTGAAAACTCATAGTTTCACAGTAAATTTTCAATTGTCCTATAAGTGGCCCCTACCTGTAATTACCCAACCCCCTCAGTTTCACTGTTATTGGAAAGACTGACAGCCTGAAGGTAAAGAGTGGAAATAAACAATAAAGAGCAGAATAAGGAAGTTAGACATAAAGTAATATGATGTCATAAATTCTGAATGGGGTACAAAGGATATCCAAGAGGTTGGACATCCCAGTAAGCACTGTTGGATTAATACTGAGAAAGTGGAAGCCAAACCTGTCTAGATCAGGCCATCCCTAAAGACTTGGCAACAACACAAATAGAAGACTGGTGAGGGAAACAAAAATGAGGCCATCAGTCACTCTGAAGGAGCTACAGATTTAACTGGCTGTGAGTGGACTTTATAGGAGGGTGGCCAGAAAAAAGGCAGTTCTCAAGAAGAGGTATATGAAAGCATATCTAGAGTTAGGCAGAAGGTATGAGAGAGACTAGATAACAATTGGGTCAATGAGACCATAACAGAGCTTCTTGGTCAACATTCATAGGACTATGTGTGGAACAAACAACATGGCCCATGTCCCAATTAACACCATCCCTGCAGTGAAGTATGATTGTGAGAGCACTGTGCAGTGGGGATGCTTTTCAGCTGCAGGATCTAGAACATATTTTATCAAAACTGAAGTGAGAATGAATGGTGCAAAATACTGGGAGATATTACAAAACATGTTTCGGTCTGCAAAAACACTTGGGGGGGAAAAGTGAACCTTTTACCAGGGCTGTGAACCAAAGCACAAGGCCGACGCGATACAGGAGAGATTAAAACAAAAAAAATCATCAAGCAAAGTCCAACCAACCTGAAGGACCTGGAGGAAGTCTGCCATGAAGAACAAGCAAAAATTACTCCTGAACAGTGTAAAAAACTGGCAACTACATACCCTACTCAGTGCTGTTATTACACCAAAAGGTGGCTCTGCCAAATACTAATATGCAGGGGCTGAAATCATATGCTTGATGCATTTTTCAGTATTTGATTTTCTGTAAAAGATTTGCTGACGATTTTGATTTTTAAAAATCAGAGAGACTGAGTTTGCAACATAAATACTGACAGGAAGAATATGTATCTATCATTTGTAACTTGGGCAAATCTGATTATTTTAAGACTTTTGCAAGGCATGGGGGATTTCTTAGACTAGAGGAATCAATTAATGGGTGGATAGATGTATAATTATACATATGTTTTAAAGTATGTCTAATGAGTTATTTTTTCTTTGCAGGTATTTTTCTCTCAGATTTGATTGCAACGTACTTTGTCTCGCCAACCCTATTTCGAGTCATTCGTCTTTTTAGAATCGGTCGCATCCTCCGCCTTGTTAAGGCCGCAAAGGGCATCCGTACCCTTCTGTTTGCCTTAATAATGTCACTTCCGGCACTGTTCAACATTGGTCTCCTGCTATTCCTGGTCATGTTTATCTATGCCATCTTCGGCATGTCGAACTTCGCCTACGTCAAAAAGGAGGGAGGCATTGACGACATGTTCAACTTCGAGACGTTCGGCAACAGCCTGATCTGCTTGTTCCAGATCACCACATCTGCAGGATGGGATGGCTTGTTGAATCCCATTCTCAATCAGGACCCAGACTGTAACAGCACAATCCAATACCCTGGCAGTGCCGTCACCAAGGGGGACTGTGGCAACCCGACAGTGGGCATTTGTTTTTTTGTGAGCTACATAATCATTTCTTTCCTAATTGTGGTCAACATGTACATTGCCGTCATCTTGGAGAACTTCAACGTGGCCAGGGAGGAGAGTACTGAGCCACTGGGCGAGGAGGATTTTGAGATGTTCTATGAGGTGTGGGAGAAGTTTGACCCCAATGCCACACAGTTTATGGAATTCAGACAGCTGTCAGACTTTGCCGATGCACTACAAGCCCCTCTGCGCATCCCCAAGCCCAACACGATCCAACTGATGGTCATGGACTTGCCCATGGTGAGTGGAGAGCGCATCCACTGCCTGGACATCCTATTCGCCTTCACCAAGCATGTGTTGGGCGAAGGTGGGGAAATGGATGCATTACGGAGCCAGATGGAAGACCGCTTCATGGCCTCTAACCCCTCTGTGTCCTACGAGCCTATCACTTCCACGCTGCGTCGTAAACAGGAGAACGTCTCTGCAGTGGTCGTCCAAAGAGCCTTCAGGCAGTATCTCTCCAGGCAGACCATTAAGAGACAAGAAGACATAAGTGCCAACGGGTGGCAACAGCATAATGAATCACACGGCACACACAGATTTAAAGATAATTCTGATTACAAGAAGTCTGAAATGATTGTTTCCCTGACATCTTTATCATCATGTGACAGTCTGATAAACACAGACAAGGACAAATATGAGAAAGACAAGCAAGAGAAAGAGGACAAAAATAAAGATTTCAAGGAGTAAAAAGTGGAAGAAGCAAAATACACCATGTAACAAATTGTTTACACTCTTCAAGGGTAACACCTTTGTATAGTAAGCTAAGAGGAAACATGTACATGTAAGAGGAAGCTAAGTAAGCTTAGAGGAAACGTACATGTAAGAGTAAGCTAAGAGGAAACATTTACACATAGGGAGGAATATTAATGTTTGGATTATTACTACACTGGGAAGAATATAGTAAAACTCATTTTGTGTCTAATCCTGCTGTTGCTCCTGGCTCTATCTTTAAAAATGAACTTTTTACCAGTATCTTGTTTTTTAAATCATTGATTGCAACCACCCTGTAAACTAGTGAGGGGTTAATATATTGCGTTAAAGATAACGAGTGTTCTGGTAAATTGAACATTATTTGCATGAAAGCATGCTTACTCTGTCATAAATATTGGGACAAAGCTCTGCAACACTAAAGCCTATATCTATGGTGTCTCTCAATATCAGAGGTGCTTGTGAGCATTATACTTGTTTGTAAGGGAAGAATAGATGAGATACTCTTGTGTAGCATTACCAAAGACAACCATTGTTACCAATCTTTGTATATAGTTAACAAATCCATTTAATGAGAGGGACTGGATGGTGAACTGGAGAAATGTTATTTGGTGACTTCATGGTATGAAGATAAGCTAAATGAACATGACAGAAATGCACAAACGAAACCTGGGCAAACTCTTAGTACTGAGTCTTGTTTCTTGCGCTCTCACACAAACTGAACTATAAATCGAATATGTGTATAACGCGAGGAGGTTTGCTGACATCACCCCTCCCTGAAACATCCACAATCTTTCATGTTTCATAGTATTTATTAAATATCATACAATATTTTAGATATTGAAATTGATCTGGCAAACATTCATTGATTGTATATCTTGCATTTTCAGTCTCACTGATCGAAATGGAATTATGTATATGGCATAACATTGTATCAGTGTAGTTATTACAGCATAGTATGACCTCAACATAAATGTATTATTTTATAACAGACTCACTGGGAGGCAGAAGTCACAGTGTCACATTCATACTGCTAGAATTATGACCAGAGGTATGACCATCATCCACCTTCATCCTCCTTACCCAAATTTAGCAAGTGTGTCACCGTCTGTATTAGTTTTAATTAATGCATTCATTTTGCTGCACTTCCATGTATGGGCAAGATAGACATTTAATTTACTTATTACATATGTATAGTAATATTTTTGTATTTGCTTAAGTCATTTTAATTTATCCTTTGTTGTCCTTGATTTATATAAATCCGCCACTGTTGGTTTTGCCCTGAAATGTGGACAGAACTGTACATGTCTGCACTCATGTTTGATCTTCCGGTTTGTTTTTCCACTTCCCATTTGCTTCCTCTTGAAAACAAAAATGAAAACCAGTGTGTATTGACATATTGTTAAATGCCATAATTAAATTTGCATGTCTGTATGCATTTTTATCACTCAAATGTTTGGTTTATGCTTAATGAACTGAATAAAGGAAAAACACAAAAATGAGAGTGCAAACTGACTTTCCGGAGATACATCTCATTACATCTCGTTTTAGCAATAGTTTATTTGTGTGTATCTCTCATTTACTTGTAAATTTCCTAAAGGCCAAAATGATAAATGAAGTTTATTATTACTCAGGTATATCTGTTACATTTCTTAACACCGGTGATCTTTTGTCATTTTACCACCAAATGTATTATAATATTTACCCATAATCTGTACTCAATGTTCTCCCAACAACTGTTGACCGTTAATGGTCCATATTTTCCAAAAACGGTATTGCTTTAAACAACAACACGTTTTATACATAAATGTTTTTCTTTGAAATGTGTGAATGTGAACAAACATCTGTCTAACATTTCAATTGTGAAAATATGACCGGTTGATTAAAATGTATGTATTTTATCGTGTGAACCCATTTTGTTCTATGCAAAGAACAGCAGACATGACTGCTTTTAAAATGGAGCCTAAATATTTTGCATAATATAAAAAATATGAATTATGATATACTTTTGGAGATTAACATCATAAACTGAGCATGTAAATATTTTGTATCCATTAAATGCTTCTCAATTGACTGACTGACTTTGAACATTACCTTAATCTACAATAAAAACTTCAAAAGAAATCTAATCTAAGATCTTTCAAAATCTTAATGGAATGTCAGAAAAGGAATATAGAGGAATATAATTTTACAGTGTTAGTCATTTTTATACTGTAATTTCATAAAGTATTAGGTAAGCACTGCAGAAAATCTGCTGCGGTGCTAATCTTTATTTAGAAAGATTGTTTCCTATAATTGATAAACTTTTGTCTGTGGAACACGTTTGTCATGTTCACAAAGCAAAACATACTGGATTGAAATCCACCTTGTACAATCACCAACTGTATTTAGCATTATTTTAGCCATTAGAAACACGAGAAGCAATCATAACATAAGTGTAGAAGTACAAAGGTGGACAGCATTGTCTCCACACCTCCAGGGTGAGGGTCTAAATCCCATCTCTGTGGTCTGTGTGAGAAATCTATGTTCTCTCATGATCGTGTTAATACAATCAAACCTCCCTTTTCCGGACCTCTCCCTCTACCGGGCAGCTCTAGGCACGCACATGGGCAAATGAATTTTACACAACCAGCAGCTGTTGTTACGAGCCCCAGTGTAGGTTTGGGGCGTAACAGAGTGAAAGAGAAAGGGGACGTGGAGTATCAATAAAAACGCCACGGGCACAGAACAAACAAACCCGGTGCAAAAGGACTCAGGAGTGACTATAGCGCAAACAATACACAAAACCCAGCTTCCGAACGTAACCCAAAGCTAATTTACCGAAGTGCGGAGAAAACAAAAACACAACATCAAATTCTACACCTTCCTCCCTATCCAAACAAGAGCATACAACATTATCTCGCAAAAGAAAAATGGCAGTCACTCCCTATGCACCTGACACACTAGTGATGTGGTTATCCGTTACTTTTGAGTAATCGTTACTACCGAGTACTCGGCAGTCCAGTATTGGATATTTAATACTCGTTACTACTTGGGTTGGCTATGCATACAATAATGAATGCCGTAACGGTGATGGGCGACTAATTACCCCGGTCAGTTAGTGCAGTGACCCAGACCCCCCCCCAGACTCGTATGTGGGCCATACAACATGCAGGCAATGAGCGCAGGCTTCAGATAATGGAAACCAGTTGCAACTGCACGCCAGCCAGAACTGCCGCAAACAACAGTCTGCATGGCGAGTGCCGATTGGGCGGCTTGATCAGTCATTTCGTTACTGTCCGCAACGATTCGTTACAGCCCGGTATTTGTTACTTACTTACTCGTTACTACTCAAATCTACACCACTATGACACACACAGAGATGAAAGCGTCCGAAGGGCGCGCGAAGACGTTAACCAAAAACCGGGCGAGAGTTCGAATCCAAATAGCAAGTAAACCCAAGCGAAAGTCAGAAATCGAATAAACCAAACAAATCATACACAGTAATACCCATCAAAGAAAAGCAAACAAACAACAATAATCTATAAGTAAGCAGAGCTCCCAAAAGGTCTTACGGTCGGCTTTTCACTTCGGAAGTGACGAATGTCGCATAAGGAGAATCGTGGGCGGAGCCTGCACGTGGAGGCGGAGCGAACGTCGAGTGGAGCGCGAGCTAGAAGACGAGGCTGTGGGCGGAGTCTGCACGTAGAGGCAGAGCTAACGTCGAATGGAGGGCGAGCTAGAGGACGAGGCTGTGGGCGGAGCTGAACTTACAGCGGCGCGTAAAACTGTGCAAAATCCATGGCTTCAAAAAGGAAGCGTAGTGTCATGTCCCTCCAAAAGAAGCTCGGTATCATTACAGTGATACAAAAAAGAAAATCCCACAGAGTTGTTGCAGACCATTTTGGAGTGGCTAAGTCTACGGTAGGTAATATTTGGATGAGTAAAGAAAAGATCATCCAGCTCACTTGATGCTGGTTAAAAACTGGATGACCACTGCAGGAATAAAACGGGATGATTCGCTAGCTCAGACTGAAATAACATTGTAGCGGGTTCTTATCGATCAGAATTCTCAGGGCAGATGTGCTCTTATTCTGAAGGTTTGTTGGACTTCCGGTTTTTTGGGTATCTCGGCGGCAACCGGATCTTCTGTTCTTTGTCTTCTGGTTGTGGTTAATAAAAAAAAGTGCTTCATCCCTTTCACGGACTCTAGCAACTGCCTCCTGTCTTCTTCCTCTCGCCACAACATCCTATTATAAGCCTTGCACCTCATAAATATCATGTAGTTTGTATGTGTACACATGTACATGTACGTTGTACTGTTCATGTATTTCTAAGTTACAGGCATTTCTTACTTACGGGCAGCCCTCGGTCCCACTCTGCCCGGATAAGGCAAACCTGTCTTGAGTCTTATTCTTTCCGGTGTAGGTTGACTTTTTGCAGAATTGTTTCAATAGTTTTACTGTATACTGTACACCACGTACATGCATGACACTTTCCAATAATTTTCTACATCATGGATTCAGAGATTCATGTTTCCTTAACTGATGTATACCAATCAGATTAGTGATATTCTTGTTCCTGTTCACTTCTCCCTTCCTCAGTGTAATAATCCTGGAAACAACTGCATAAAGATATTTCATTGTATGCTACTAAATGTCTCTGCTAATGTATGGATTACAAAATCTTTGTGTGCTATGCCACACTGTTTTTTTTTCTCTGCAAACCTCCGTAAATCCTTTGGATTCAATTCCTCCATCTACTTGTTGGATTAATTCCAATTAGCACAGCCCAGATGCTGAATTACAGTGTGACTGATCCAGTTTCCACGGTTAGTTCTGTCACGTAACTTTGTTATGTTTGTCTTTTTTTTTTTGAGCTTCAATACAGTGGCAATGTAATATGCTGTACTGTTATATTATGTAATTTGCTAGATGTTTGTTCTACAGCAGCAGTCTCTTATGGTCACTGCAGCTTCCTGCTGTGGTCCAGTGGCATGTTTTTTTCAATGGTGCACTTAGTGTGTGGTTGCTTGAGAGTGCCATGTAGTGGCTGGCATCTTATCTAGGGTGACCCCTACCACATGCCCTGTACCTTCTTTTGTCCATTTACATTTATTTACTTAGCAGATACTTTTGTCCAAAATGACATGCATGTGAGATAGAGCCCTAACCCACAGAACCATTATTCTTAGGGTGGCACACTTTAGGTCTCTACAGTAAGATGAGAAGGCTTAATATGATTATGACACATTGTATTACTCAAAGATTGAAAATATTAAGATACGACCAAAGCTCAGGGGGAAAACTCAGTGCTTAGATGGAAATGGGACTTTTCATATGGGAAAAGGTTGACTGTACTTTGCAGGTAATGTCGGTCCCTTGTTTCCTGTGGAGGAAGCCAGAATCAGGTCAACTACATGGGCTTTGGATAGATTAGGCTGCGGAAATAGATACAGGCCAAGCCAAGGGGCGAAGAATCCGCAGTCTAGCCACCCTTCAGGTCCTGCACCCAGGAAGAGCAAGTAAAGTCTTCAGGAGAGATTCAGAACTGGGCATCTGTAATCCTTCCGAAGTAGACCTTCAATCCGTACTCAAACTCTAATCCATATGTATAGATTAAGTTTGCTTTGTGGAAATGATCATTCAGTATTAATGACACTGATGATGCACTAATATTAATATTGACCAATTGTATGCAGTTCTCAATTATTCTGAAAAACCATTACAATACTGCAAATTCACATAATCTCATTTTCCAGCTACTTGAAAGACACGTGAAATAAATAATTCAACATTTACTATCCATGTAATATTATTTGACTTACTGGAAAATCTTGGTCATTTGCAGGCATGAGTAAATATCCCAGATAGACTTGGATAGGGCTGTATGTGTACCAATTAATGTCTACTGACAATAATCTAATTTTGCTGTTTTTATTTTTTAATGTCTCTTTAAAAGATTATAATTGTTTCACGCCACGTAATTCTCAGAAAGTGGAAGGCCAAGAACACGCCTTGCTTTAGACGATGAGCACAAAAAATCACATCTTTACTTCATCTAGAAAAAATAAGACACATTGTACAAAGTGCAGATGACAGATTTTCAAGAACCCGGTCCCCATTTATTGCTTATATAAACAGACTGGTACTGTAACTTACATGGTTGTTCTATGATAAATGTGAAGTTCGTACAGTCGGTACGTTCTCCGCATTTTAACATCATCCTCATCATATTTGGGTCACTAGGTTTTATTTTAGAATTTATTATTTGGTATTTATTTGGGGGGTTTTTTCTTGTTAATTTGTATACTCAATTTTCTGCCGGCATGCCCTGTTTGTGTATTTCACGTGTGCTGTACACAGTAAATAAAATCATGGAAAAAGATTATAACAGTCTTGGACAAATGTGTGGCAAGTCGCAAATGCTAGTAAAGGATTTACGTGGTGATAGATCATAATACCCCATGGTCCATCAAAGTAATTCTTTGTTTTGTCATTCAATTCGGTCGGCGCTCTGCAGAGAATTGCAGAGAATTTCAATGCTCATACAAACGGATGTCAAAATACCTCTCTGCCCAGGGAGGATTGCTAATTGGCATTAGCTTCCGTCTCCAATGACCAACCACTCTTAATTGCAGAAGCATTACAGAACAGAGCTGGCTTCCTGTCATTACCATTTAGGGCTCGTTTAGCACTCATACTTCAACTGGATGATGAGAGCATTAGTGTCACCGCAAATCTGACAGCCCCTAAGATGTGAGAAGTGTTCATTTCTTCTCCCCGATCCAAAGAGCACTTAGCATGACAACAGAAAGGCAGATTTCCTGAAAGAAGAGTATATTTTGCTATGTGATAGTCATTCCCTACTTATGTGGTCTGTAAAATGAAAATCTGTCAAATTTGCTGTTCACTCATGAGAAGTGAACACATTATTGTTGTAATGGCTTAGACAATTGTATGGTAATTTATCTATCCGCTTGTGTAATTATTGCATGTTTAAAAAGATGTGCTTTAGGCTAATAAATGTTTAGTTCCTTGGCCAGTCATTGCTACATACATTATACTATACACTATTGCACTTACTATTACACCTTTGTACTAAATAAAACGTTTTCCTAAAGACTGCTTTATTACACATATAATAAATCCCTGGCCAATCAATAATGGAAATATGCTAGTCCACAGAGGATAACAGGGACAATGATGGACAAAGGTTTTCTGTTCTAGGGACGTTTATCAATGAAGAGTTATGTTACACATTCTGTTCTCCTGTTGCCCGGCAACCTGACATCACCACATTTTCCTTAATTAGCTATCAATTGTCTTTTTTCTCCACCCTAGACTTTAATGTCTCCCAGAAGGCTCTGAGTTTATATGGGGGTGAGCCAACTACCTCCTGCCCAGTCCCTCCCTGTTATAATGACGTCTCCACATTTGCTTCAGAATCTTCGGTGGAACACATAACAGAATATACAGATGTGGATTCTGTATCAAGTTTTGTTTAGAAGCTATCCTCAGAGGAGTGTACAGGGTCTTCATGGCAACACTGTGTGTGTGGTAGGTTTATATTACATTGTGGGGACCAAATGGACCCCATATTGTGATAAAAAAAACCTATTATTTTGACGTTGTGGGGACATTTTTTCGATCCCCACAAGGGGAAACTCATTTTTGTAAAAATTAAAATCTGTGACTGCAGTGAAACTACTAAGAATGCCAGAAGCCTCATATTTAGCTTGGTTACTTATGGTTAACGATAGGGCTGGGTAGGGGTTAAGGTTGTCATTGCTGGGATTAGGGTTTTGCCCATTGAAATGAATAGACAGTCTCTACAAAGATATGAGCACAACCGTATGTGTGAGCTTTTGTGTGTGTGAAGGTGACTAAAGAGCAACTACCATAGAGAAAGACATTCAGAGTGGCCATACAGGTGACATACAAAACAGAGGTAAGAAAATTCAAGAAAAGTAAAGGGGTGACAGCAGGGAAAGTAAGGTATTTGGACAAATGATGTCTGGGTTGGTGGGACATAAATGCTGAATTTGGAGTCAGTGGTAGGCCAGTTTTAAAATGCCCACAGGGGCTTTTCATGAAGCATTTAAAAAGATAAGTGACTTCAGGTTTAAAGGACCTCTCACCTAAAATCACTGAACCACATGAAGTCCAACTCCCCCCACCATTTACAGGCCATTTTCTGTCCCCCCCTTTTTAAATTGGAAACATTTCACTCCATTATTAAAAACAATAGAAGATTCACTCAGCAAACAGCCCAGTGCTATTACTACCATCTTGTTATGTTACTGTTGAATTAAGTCTGAAGTAATACTTGAATGACACTTTCCATTCATCCAACTCTTAACCTCTTATTCTAGTCAGGGTGATGGGGCCTGGGGTTGATCTCAGAAAGTACAGAGCACATGTCTGGGGTGCACCTCAGCTGGGATGCCAGACCATCTCAGAGCATGGTCACAAATAAGCATGTGTACTGAGAAATTTGGAGACACCATGTAACTATATGTCTTTGGACAGTGCTATGCAATGATAACCAATGCTAACATTGTGCATCGTATGAGGACCTCACCTGGTCACTGAACACCACACAGCTGGTCAAGAAGGCCCAACAGCGGCTGTACTTCCTGAGGAGGCTGAGGAAGTTTGGTATGTCAACCAAGCTGCATCACCATGTGGTACGGCAGCACTACAGCTATGGACTGCAAACGCCTGCAGAAAGTGGTGAAGACTGCGGAGAAGATCATCAAGACTCTGCTGTCCTCTTTGCAGAGCAGCTACCAACACAGAGTCCAGAGGAGAGCCACTTCCATCCTCAAAGACCCCACACACCCCCATCACAGACTGTTCACACTTCTGCCCTCAGGACGGAGGTACAGAAGTGTGAAATCTAGAACCCCCTGACTTAACAACTCCTTCTTCCCCACTGCCATCAGACTCCTTAACAGCCGACAGGAGTATGAATAATGGATATTATACTACCATACCATGCCATACTACCTCATACTGTAATCTTTTGCACATTAAGCTCTTTTGCACATTACACTTAAAAGTATTTATTTTTCAATTTGTTTCTATTATATTGTACCTCGGCATTTTTGTGTGGACAGCGAAGTAAGAATTTCATTGCACAGAAGTGCACTTTTCTACTGTACACATGACAATACACACTTTGAATCTTGAATCATATTTCATAGAAGTAAGATGAGGTTATAAAGAGATCTATCTCCATGTAATTTGTTTTTTTTTTTTTGGGGGGGGGGGGTAATGGAAAATCAAGATTATGTGTGGAATGAAGTACAGTAAAACTGAAACAGAAGCAAAAATTACCGTCTAATAATGCCAGTGAAATCTTCTATCGCGCAGCTTTTTAACTTCTTGTGATGTTTGATTCCCTCTGGTGGTTAAACAGGGAAATTATTTCAACAAGACTATCTTGCTTATAATCACTACTTTGAGTGTGCTTTAGGCCTAGGGCGTCTGCTAGAAAACGAACAAACGGCAGCTTATACATTTTTCAAAATTTTTGTTTCTTTCTAATAATTAGTTACTCTCTATTGGGAACAGGTTTTGGGCCAATATTTACTTTTCAACTCTCCGCAGGAAGGTATGAGTCATTAGCAAACATCCCTTACGGTTATGCGCTTGTGTCTTTTAATTTCAGTATGTGGTGAATAAATACAAAGCGGCACGTTATAGCACAATCACGCACACATGCAAATCTTTCTCTAGCTGAGAAAAGCAGTGTGCAGTTACGGCTAACCTTTATACCCAATGGTTAATGAGTCTGGTGTGGAAGTTAGGCGTAAAAGGCAGAAATACAGGCAGAAACCGAAGGGACTGGTCATTTTCTAAATTAATTTGCACTTTGGTTTTATCTTCCATACTACAGAGAAAAGATGTCATGATAGCACAGTAAACTGCTCCCAGAAACCACCAAAACTGCTTCTAAGAACATCAATATGTGAAATTGCAAATAAACACATCTTTTGGATGTTTCATATTGAAATATGTTAAAATCTTGTTTATTGCTACGCTTATTGAATTTAATGACTGTGTTAAACTGTATCCATAGTCAACTTCCTTAAGGCCCATTTTATCACGATTTTATATGCCTACTGTACTTTCAATTCAGCTTATCCCTGGCAACATAGGGTACAATTAAGGGTCGGATAAAGCACCGAACACATACTTTTATTGTTTCCATAAATAAAAACATTAAGTACAGTCTTTAAAAGTTAATCCAGTTCCTAATAACTCCTGCTCCGGATGAGTAAATTAAATAAATTAAAATTTTTTTAAATCCCAGGTGTTACACGCAGATATGTTCATATGCAGGCTGCAGGACATTACTCGTCGCACGAAGAATCGCCGAACGTGCACGAAGTATGCGCGAAATGCCTTGGCGCCCTCTAGCGATCGCCGCCCGTACTCGGCATTTCCCCTTTAATCCATCGCATTTCCTTGGCAACCGCAGGAAAATGGCGGAAGTCGTTATGTTACCCAGACGCTATGCAAGGAAGGATTAAGATGGCGAAAAAGAAATGAGAAAAAGCAAGTTTGTTAATCATAACATCAACCCGCTATATTTCCAGTTTAAAATACATCGTTTGCATTTTATTTAGTGCAGAAAGGCAAGCTGCCATGGCAGACGTAGAGGATGGTAGTTCGATGCTGGTGAGTTAGTTTTTGCAGCGTCCCAGTTTCTGTTGATAGGTTGTTTTTTTTTGGTGATCTTCACTGTTGGAAACAATTTAGTAACGGCGGCTTAATGCAAGTTCGCATGGCTGTGGTATATAAAGTGTCTGCACTGTATCCACGCTGTTTAATTGCTGTTTACTCACTCCATTAATTAATTTTCACAGTAAAGACGTTACGATGGTTGTTTTTGCATGATGTCTGTATAGTTCTGGCATAATTTTGGTTTTAACATCACCATTTGCATGCCACATCATTAGTCGGTTTTATCATTAGCTAAAATAAATGAAAATTGAACCCTGGTCTGGTACAGCAAACTAAAACGAAACTTCTCAGCCAAAATCCTTTTCCTTTCCAGTTTTAACAGTGGTTGTTATTTTAGAACTTTATTCTGTAATTAAATATCGAAATTAGCCAGGCTGCAAGTTTTACTACTACTGTAAACTTTGTATGCCATAACAATGCACATGGATTTCTTACATAATAATGACTTTATTACCCTACGATGATGTGTGTTTTAATTGCTGTACTTTGTCGTTTTTATTGTCTGAAATTTCATTATATTCCAAAACTAAGCAATGCACCTCTTTATTAGTGTGTTTCTTGCCAGTGTGTGGAGAGATTTGTTATATTAAATTATAATATTTCTATAGTAACTGGTTTTATTATTATGATTATGATGATTATTGAGACGTCCATGCTTTTATACTGAAACAAGTATGTTCTTTAAGAAAGTGTTACGCAATGTATTGCAGACTACCTTGCCGATTTTGAGTGCCTGTCTTTGTTTCCAGGCTTTGATTAATTATTACTGCCAGGAGAAGTACTTTAACCGTGTGATTAGCATTGCAAATGAGACTCAAAGAAAATTTGACAGTGACCCGATCTTCACCTTTTACCGTGCTTACGGAGTTCTCATGCAAGGTAAATATTGAGTCACTTCATTTTTGTTTTTCTCTTTCTTTTTTTGAGATTGACTGTTGTGCTATTGTATGATTTCCTGGAAGTCTTCTCCTGTGTCACCAAAGTGACATCTCTCATTGCAGACAGAGTACAGGAAGCCATTCATGAGCTGGAGTCCATTAAAGAAAAGAGAGACGTGTCGTTGTGCGCCCTGATGGCACTGGTTTATGCGGAGAAGAAAAGCCAAAATCCAGGTTTGCTTGAAGTCTGGGACTTTTTAAGTACCTCCACACTGAAGAGTGTGTAATACACCAGTACCTTTGCATGGTATCATTGCGAGGAGTGTTTACAATTTATTTATCTAACAGACACTTTTATCCAAAGAGACGTGCTTTTTTGAGAACAGGGCCAGTCGATCACTGTATCAATTGGCAGTTAAACTGCTCAGGGGCCTACTATGACATCACTGCCAAGTTTGGGATTTGAACTGGTGACCTTCTAATCACAGGCACTCTGTCATAATCTACTGAGCCACACACTGTTTTCCCATCCAAACCTATCCAGTACCCTAGAGTCGGTGTAGAATAAGGAGCTGTGTGTGTTTGTTTTTTTTCCTGATCCATCCTGCTGGGCTTTGCACACTGTGTGTATATGCACACATACTTGATTTCACATGTGAACCTTTGTCTGGTATTTTTAAAGCACACCATTCTTGCAGGATGTGTGTGTGTGTGTGGGGGGGTGGGACAGGTGGGCTGTCTGGCAGCTACACGGAGATCTGTGCCCTCGCCTCTGTAGACCGTGAGACAATTCAGGAGCTGGATGCCAAGGTGAAGGATGACCGGAAGACTGCTGGCCCAAAGGGTCTGTACTACGCTGGTCTGTTCCTCTGGCACCTCGGCCGTAATGACAAAGCCAGGGAGTACATCGAGAGGATGATCAAAATCTCCAACGGTGCCAAAGAGGTGAGCCTCCAGGATCAAACCAATCCGTTTTGTGGTTTTTATTGCTGGAAGAGTTGCTGATCGCCTCCACACCACAAGTAGTCCAATAAAAAACTTAGTTGACATCTCTCTCATTCTTACCATTTTTGCACACTGGTTTTGGTTAGGTCTTTCTGTGGGTTGTGACAGCATAGGGCTAGTGTCATGTTTTGGGGCTACTCTTCCTCATCTGGACCTTCCTCCAGGTCTGGGAACCGTAGCTATATAGCACCTGGGTCCTGCAGTGACTCCACGATGCAAAACACAAGAGTCGAATCTGTGTTACAGTCGCAGAACAAGAAAATGAAAGTTGTTGGACAGGGGCTCGTTAAAGCCAAGATCTCAACCCCGCTGAGACGCGGCAGGACCTGAATCCCACAAATATCACTGAGACATTTACACATGGACGAGAGGGCCAAAATTCCTCTACGGCTCTGTGAGACTGATCAGTATCTGCAGACAGTAGTTATAACTGTAAAAGGTGGAGTAACCAGTTAATACCCAGTTGCTTCTTTCTCATTTGGGCATCGAATCCTGTTTTCATCAGTACATACATTTATATAAGTATATATAAGTAATTTTTATTTGTTATCGGTTCAGCTCTAGTTCACTGCCTGTTTATCCAGTGTTAGGTTTCCTGATAAGAAAGTATGCAAACATGCAGATGGAAAACACATTTTGTAGAACCGATATGCAATTCATCATTGTAACAATAACAATAACGATTGAAAGTTGTTTTTAATAAGAGTCATTTGTAGTCAGTTGGCTAAAATAGCTAGAGTTTGTAGTAAACTTGTTTGTCTTTGTCATTTCAGGGACTGATTCTAAAAGGGTGGATTGACCTGACATCGAATAAGGACGCTTGTGCCAAAAAGGCTGGGAAATACTTTGATGAAGGACTTAAGGAAAGCCCTGATGTGTTTGCCCTCATGGGGAAGGTATCGTCATTTTTACGTCCCAAGAATGGGGCGCAGTGGATGTGACTTGAAGTTTTACGTAACAAGCTCAGCCATTAGTGCAAATAAATAGTCAAACGATCACTTTTCACCATGTTTTTACCCAACTGTAATCCATCTATGATGCTTCCACTAATCAAGGTCAGAGTGATCATGTTCTGAGTGATATGAAAATCCTCCTTAACGCTGTCCTGACAGTCTGATTAGGTTCTTCAGAACCATTGAAGTTATAATGTATTTAATTCTGTTGACTTCTTCCATTGTTTATCCCTCAAAAAATGTTGCTTGAAGTTCTGTTTCCTAAGTCCTGCCAGGGGATTTAAGAGGGCTTTTCTTGGTTAAGTCTTGGAGCCATTTGTCTAGGAATATTTTGTAATTTTTTTATCTTGAAATTCTCCTCAATCTGTAACTTAGAAATATCAGTACAAGAACCTTAGAACGTAGACCGTAGAAGAAAGTCTCTGGTGCCGTGCCAGCTTAGGAGCGGTGAAGTTTATGATGTGCCTGCTGTCAGCCGCTTGTTGTGCTCCATTCACTCAATTCCACCCTCCCGGCTCTGAACGCCTGTATCTGGCAGTAGATGTTGCAGATGTCCTCTCTCTGGATGACTCATGCCATGATGAAACCCGTGTCCTCCACGTAAGACTTTAATAAGGCTATGGTCTCTCTCTTTTTTTTTTTTTTTTTGGATTGTTTTGATTTGTTTTTGCTCAGGCGCAGTACTACGAGTTTCGCCAGAACTACTCTGGAGCCCTGGAGATTATCAACCAGGTCATCGTGAGCTTCCCACACTTCCTCCCTGCATTTATTAAGAAGATGAAGCTGCTGCTGACCCTACAGGACTGGGAGCAGACTGTTGATGCAGCACAGAGGTGCTGTACACCATTTATTGGGGTGCACTGGGTGGAAGAGGGATGTGCTTTTTATGTAGTATAATAATAGCAGTCATCGCTATTGATATTGTTAACCCATTAAAAATAATACTGGTATTTCTTCTTACATTTTACATTTAATGCATTTAGCAGACACTTTTGTCCAAAATGATATACAAGTGAGGTAAATAGTTCATTACAAGCATTGTGCTGTCTAGAAGTCAACTAGCCTTAAGTGCAGCTAGGCAGAGCTTCCAGTGAATGCCCAGGTGCAAGTGTAAGCAGTGTTGGAGCAGGAGCTACACAACAGCTACACAACAACTACAAAATATCTGTTGACAAAGGAAGAACCTAAGAAGACTAATCAAGGGTCAGTAGGTACAACATAAGAGCATTTATACAATGTAAGAGGCATTAGGTTAGTAGAGGAATCCATGGAATAGATGGGTCTTAAGCCATTTCTTGATGGTAGAGTCTGTTGACCGGATATGGTTTAGCAGCTCATTCCTCCTCTGGGGTACCGCACACGAGAACGTCTGGAGTTTACCATAAAACAGGTAACCGTTTCATTCTAAATGTCCACCAGGCATGCAGAGATCTGAGCAGAGACTGTGGTTCATTCAGGAGAGAAGATCAACTATATCTGCATGCCTTCTTGATATTATTATTATTATTGGGAGTAGTAATAATAATAAGCAGAATGAGAATTGAGATGGCGCTGATGCCATGGTCAGCACAGTCACCTCTGACACATCTGGAGAGAAGGGCTCAGTTCTGTGTGTATGGAGGTGGGTGGTCTTCCCATATCGGCGTGCGGCTTCCTCTGGGTTCTCCAGTTTCCTCCCACAGTGCAAAAAACTGCTGAAGTGAATTGGCGATGCCAAATTGTCAATGGTGTGTATGCGGACAAGCAGGTATAGGAGACGGATGGATGGATGGATGGATGATAACATGCTTACTGCTGTCATCACTTTTCATTTTTTGGATTTCTTTTTGCCTGTCAAAGAACATGAATTTGATTTGAATTACAGTCAAACTTGCATAGCGAAAAAGTTTTTTTTTTTTTTGCATGTTTCATCATGCTGTCACTCCCGCATTTTTGGCTGGAGTCAACGATTAGGAAAAAAAAGTCCATTGAGAAAATGTGCTGAAGTCGGGTGTGCAGAGGGTGGCCGTTTTCCAGGAGCCTTTCAGATTGGAGCAGAGCGGCAGATGTGGATAGACAGAACGCTAAGATGATGCTTAATGTTTTGAAAATCTGAATACAGCTCTGGAAAAAATTAAGAGACCACAACAACATTTTTAGTTTCACTCTTTTCTCAATTTATGGGTATGAGCCTGTGTAAAATATGCATTCTACCGGCTCTCTGTTATTCAGTAATGAAGGGTTTCTTCCTTGCTTTATGGGTCTTCAGTCCTGCTTCTATGAGCCTGTTACGAACTTGTGCTAGCAGTGCACTTCACACCACTTAATGTTTCCTGTTATTTTTGTATGTCACTTGATGTCATCCTCCGATTTATGAGGCACTGCCGGATAAGTTGATGGTCATCTCTGCCATTAGAAAATCACTACTGCCCTTTACCTGGCTGGTTTTTGCTCATTCCCAGTGTCTCCTGCTTAACCTTGTTCTTGTACTGCTGTCTTAGAAACTTTGAGCCTGTAAGCAGCCTGCCTCACAGTGTAACCTTCTGCCAGCAGAACCAGGATTATACCAGGATTTAACAATGCAGATTCTTGGAAAGTGTGGAGTGGTGTAATTTTTTTTCTAGAGCTTTATATGGAATGGAAATGTCACTTGCTAATAATGCAGTAGAAATTCCAAGTTCCACAAGAAGTAAAGATTCATGCTTGCAGCCCTGAAAGATCATGATGAATGTCTCCATATGAGTATTGCTTTCTGCTTGTGTGCAGACTTCTATTCTAAGTTTTATGGAGAGTAACATTCATACACTATGGAAATTAACTTTGATAAGAATACCCACTCACTATATTCTCAATGTAGTCAACTCCCCAAAGGAATTATTCCAGTGTAGTAAAATAACAGTGAGAAACCAGTTTCTCTTGCCCCTTTATGGTGTGTGGTGGCTTGCCTTTCCTGAATCTTGAAACTGCAAATCGTGATCTGCGCATCAGGGAAAGAATGATGTGAATGTTCGATTTTATCGCTCCCCGAAAGGAAAGTAAACTATGGTATTGTAGCACTCGGTATTGTGTGATATATGAATTTGACTGCATTCCATGTATTAATCATCCAGTTGTGTGTCAGAATACATGGGAAGGAATTAATGAAAAATATATTTTTGCACTTGTGAAATTATAACAGTATATGATAAATGAAGAACATATGTCTAAGTGTTTCTGTAACGTGTCAAAACAATATTTGTGGTTGTCACCACAAGCAGTCACATTTCTTCCCGCACAGCGCATCTCTGGAAAAGGTCTCTGGTCTCCCTTAAATAGCTGACCGCTGATGAATCCTCAGTGTTTGACGCTGTCCACTTCGTCAGTGTTAAATGATTTTGACGTGTTGCTGATGCCATGTGACATATACTGTGAATGGGCACAAAACTGATCTGTCCCTCTGCAGATTGTTGCAGAAAGACAAGAATAATCTGGAAGCCCTGAGGATTCTTGCTCTTCATTCCTTGTGCCGAGAGGGAGACATTAGTGAGGTAAGATTTGGCACGGTGAGATGTTGACCTGCTTGTCCCGTCCTCTAACCAGAAAGTCCAATTCCTCGTCGTTCACGTCATCAGCAAGCTCAGGGAACAAGTGGCCGAATGTTGAGGACTGTTTCAGATCGTTTGGGAAACCGGTTGCTCTTTCTCCAGTTCAGTGCTTATGTAGGCTGCTGCTGCTATTGGCTCCTGCCTCAATCGCTGATTGTCTCCTTGCAAAGTTTAAGACTGTCGTCATGCAGTACCACGACTTATCACAAGGGGCCCCGTACAGCTTTAGATTGACACTTGTCTGTGCTGAAGTTTTCGGAGTCGGGCACTGGATTTAGGATGACTTGCGCTCAACGGTGCCTCCTCTCGCTAAATTACGTGTGGCAGGTAGCCGTCGACTGTATATGAGCCCTTTTCTTCCGCAGCATTCCCTGTGACTCCGTCTTCCCACTCTGACTCAGCTGTTGTGACTGGCTCTGTCTATGACAGTTATGTAATTGCTTTAATGGGAGTTTTGGGTGCACTGTGACTGCCCGCCCTTCCCTCACCCTCTGTGTGTAGAAGTTGTAATGTAAACAAGCCTGGCAGTGTGATTTATTTGTGCTGGAGAAAAGATTCTTCTGAGATGGAAAGTGAGCTCAAATGCACATGGACATGCAAAGAAAATGGACTCACATGGGCAGTATAGATATTCAAAGAGAGGAAACGTACAGAATACAAGGTCTTCTCCTGAACCCGTGAAATGCCTGTTGTATTTAAACACCTGTAACCCTAATTCTGACCTCTTTGATTACAAACTTTACCACATTATAAATAGTGTTGTTTTTGACCGGTCCTGTGCATCATCTCATTTCCTGGGACAAAAAAACATCACATGCCAATATGATGAGCGTTAAATCAGTGTCTGCATCTCCGTGGCTTTATGTGTGTTGGGTACTAACAGCTTTGATATATTTGTTTTTGTCCAGTCCCTGAACAAGCTCACAAACCTTATCAGCAAGCTGGAAATCCAAGAGCCTCAGAACCATGACCTCTTCTACAGGATGTCTCTAGCCTTTACTAGGACGGTATGAATACACCCATTTTGCGTTCCCCTTTTCATAAATAAAATTTTGATAAAATCTCATTGTTGCGTATGTGTAGTTTAGACTGACTAAACTGTTTGCTCAGTGTGGGAGACATGAGAAGGTCCTCCAGCAAACCCATGGCCTGGTTGAGAGGGCCTTCTCCATTGCCTCCAGTGATGCTGAGCTAGCTACAGAGCTGGGTTATCAGCTGGTCCTGCTGGGAAGAATCAAGGAAGCAATCAAGTGGTATAAGACAGCCATGACGCTTGATGAAACCAGTGTCACTGCATTAACAGGTAAGACAGAATTTTCCATGCTATACATAGTACACTGTAGACCAGGGGTGGCAAGCTTATCTGCAAAAGGCCAGTGTGTGTGCAGGTTTTTTGGATAACCTTTACATTAGCTGTTCAAACCCAGGTATGAGGATTCTTCAGCCAATCAGTCCTCTAAGTAGTAATCTGATTAGGCACTTGCAGTGAAAACCCGCATACCCTACAGCCCTTTCTGGGTAAGATTTACCACCCCTGCTGTAGACTATATGACTTTTCTGAAAACCATTTTAAAGTATATAAACGGAGAACTTTGGATTGCCCCACTTGACCTTAATACACCATTTTGTGAACATAGCTATTCTTAGATGGATCACCACCCTCTGCTATCTCCAGAAATCATCCCCCACTTTGTAGACAGACGTTGTTGACAGTGTTAACAGAAAGATTGTTTAAGGTGTTGACTGTGTTAGCAGAGAGTCCCCGGTCTGATTTTGGTTCCAAAGAGGAGTTCACCCAGACCGCAAATTGTTTTGCGTCCAAATAATAAAATCTAAGAATCATAAAAGTCCTTTTGACTGGGCATCTCGGGTGAACCATGTGGAACCATGCAACCTTCCTGCATTGTCTCCAATCGCAGAAGAATCGCAGTCCGGCTGAAAAGCAAGTGGGCAGATGCACCGAAAGAAAGAAATGCATGTTGAATGATGGCTTGTTCTAAATATAAAATAAGAAATGTTGACACGGAAAATCAAGTGTTTAAAGATGACTGCACGCACAAATATGCCTTCATTCTCCCGCAACAAACAAAGCACATCCAGTGTCCTTGATCTGTGGCGCGTGCTAAAAGTGGTACCGTTAAACGCCGTTACGAGACAAAACGCCAACACTTTCAAGAAAATATCCCCAGCATTCCGAGGTAGGGACACACAAAATAAATGGGTTCAGAGCCAAGTACGGTCCAGCCAAAAGACTCCAAATACAGGTAACTCTCACTTAACGACACTACAGTCCAGTGTTTGCTGAGAGTACAGTGGATTCTGGGGAACCAAAACAAGCCATTTACAGAAAGGTTGTGCATGAATGCAGCTGCTGGAATGTAGTTAGATGGCAAATAAAAACACGAACAGGTGGAAAAAATAAAGCCACAACAGCCGCCAGAAGACATGACATTTTGGCTGGATATCCCATCGCAGCTTGACGCTTACATTATAAATGTGCCATGCATATGTATCGCATTCATTATTAGTATTAATAGTTTGTTAATATTATTGTTCAGAACAAGTACTTTCATTTGGTATATTCTCTGATCTACCTCAGTTTTACTGAGCATATATGCACTTTCAAATTTGTTTTGCTTGTAGAATGAAAATTGTGTGTTTAAAAAATGTTGAAAAATAAATTCAAGCTAAAACCCTGGGTTCCTTTAAATCTGAGCTAGATAAGATTTTAACAACTCTGAGCTATTAGTTAGGTTCTCCCCAAACGAGCTTGATGGGCCGAATGGCCTCCTCCCGTTTGTAAATTTCTTATGTTCTTAAAATGCAAAAGTTTGATAAGAAGCATGCAGACTCTGAATCGTTAAGTGTTTAAGTGTTATCAGGAGGATCTTTTAATGTCTTGACAGTGTTAAAAGACCCTATAATCTGTTTCATAAGGTCGTCCATATGATTGACCTTTCTCTTTTAAATGGTAGGTATCATCAGGTGTCAACTTGTTGAGGGCCACCTGGAAGATGCAGAGCAGCAGCTAGAGTTCCTCACTGAGATCCAGCAGTCCATTGGGAAATCGGGGGTAAGGATCCTTCACCGCTATTTGCAGTTTAGAAGCCTGGTGGTTCTTTGCTGATTCCTGCCCAACTTGTACTGCTCTCCCTTGTCCGGTTTGCGCCGTAGGGGCAGCGTTCAAGGGGGTGCGGTTTGAGGATTTATTGCCTTTTTCAGGTTTCCCTGTGATGTCCTCAAGGGGCTTGTGACACGCTTTCTAACCTGTCACTGTCACAGATGTTTGTTGTTATCTGTTTGCAGCTTGTTGGGTTGTGGTGAAGGACCAAAAAGTCTATATATCTACTCATCCAGGAGAAAAGAGTTAGAAAATGTAGAATGTTAGCAGGATCATACAGCTGTTACTGACGTCTGATTCCTCTCAAAGGTTCTAGTAAAATTTTAAATTAAAATTAAGATTAAAATGAATAAAAACTTAAGATGTTTAAAAGACGCACATTGTTTTGAGCAAGATAGAATATGATGCCCGCATTTTAGTTGCAGAATAATACTGCAGATTGCTGTTTGAGGCATTGTTTAGTAGCTTCACTGCAGTTTACAGATGACAGTGTGATTTACTCCATGTAATTATTCCTAGCATTGGAACTGCCTCAGATCTATTGTGTACTGGGGCTAAAATGACCAGCCTTCCTTTTGGCTTCATTTCTGCCTGAACATTTATACCGATAGGTGTTTCGTTATCAGTAGCAATAGCAATAGCAAATAATTTATATAGCAGATTTTAAACAACACCAATAATTTTGTAACCAGTGCTTCACATTAATCATACAATAAAATTAATACATAAAAATACAATAAGACACAATGCACCCAGCAGAAAGGGAGGGCAAACAAGTAGCTACGAAAACAAAACATAGAATCACTGATAGTCATGAAAGGCTAGTGAATAGAAATAAGTCTTCAATCTGGTTTTAAACAGTTCAATTGAAGTTGACCCCTTGATATCAGAAGGTAAGGAATTCCAAAACGCGGTGCAGCAGAAGCAAACATCCTGTTCAGTAATAATAACTTGGCTTTGGTAAACCTGACCCCCTGTGTCCAAATTTTTTAACACGTTTTGAGAACCATGTATACTACTTTGTAGTAAAGGAACCCTTTGAGTATGACATGCATCAGAGTAAAGTATATATTCATGTACAGTAGACCAAGCTGTTTTAAGACATGAAGGAGAGTTGGTATTCCTATGTTTATCCCGTTCACTACACTGCCTGCTCTTGCTCTTTTGACCTTATTGTCTGGCTGTAGCTCTTGTTCTGGCTATTTACTTTATTAGTTTGTCCTTGACATTCGCAATGCATGGCTCAAGATTACGCAGGCCTTGTATGTACTGCGTTCTCTCAGGAGCTGCTGTACCTGCGCGCAGTTCTCGCAGCTAAGAAGCGCAGGCCTGCGGAGGAGGTGACCGGCCTGCTGAACGAGGCCGTGGAGACTCACTTCTCCGGTCTTCATGGGCTGCCCCTGGGGGTGGAGTACTTGGAAAAACTCAATCCCGACTTCTTGCTCGAGATCGTTAAGGAGTACCTAGGTCTTTGCCCCACAAAGGTCAGTAGGAGATCCATCTTTAAGGCATCATTAATGAAAGTGATAGTCATACCCATAGGTTTCCTTGGAATTTGTTGAGTTGTTCTGTACAGCCTAAATAAAGCATGGATAGATTTTATTTAGGTGAAATTAATGGAATAATTAATGTAGTGTCTGGGCTCCTAGCTGTCTGTCCAGGGCCAGCCCTCCTCTCCCCAGCTCCAACACAGCACCTCTGTGCTGGAGACCGTGGTGAAATCTGTCCCAGGACTTCTGCAGGCTGTTTACCTTATGGCCAAGGTCAAGTTCCAGTCAGGTCAGAGAAGCGTCTAAAGTTTCTGAATGGAAATTCCCTCTTCTGTACCTCTGCTCAAGTATTTTGTGTCAGTCAACATAGCTGCAACCAATTAATTTTGTTCTTTACCATTCTTGATGACTGTTTGGCGCTCCTCAGAAAATCATCTACAAATTTTCCAAATAAAGTAAGCTGCCTAATTCTAACATACATTTGGGTAGATGGTACATGAAAACAGAAAAAGGCTCATTCCTGCCTCATGTTCATTGCATGATTTTTCCCGCATGCTTTTTGAATTCTCCTGATTGTAGTGAATTCTTTGACAAAGGATTATATAATTAGACTAAGACTGGAGTTTGATAGCACGAGAGCACAAAGTAACAGGCAAATCAGCAGAAACTGTACATCTCAAAATGCCAAAAGCAAACCCAGGGTAGGGGGAATTTTGTAGAGTCAGGGCATATGAGAAAGTTTGATACTTGGAGGGGGGCACAACTTCAATTTAAATGTAAAGGTCTGTTTTTGGGGTGGGGGTTAAACTGGGGGGTATATATCCTCCCCCCCAGTTCCTGTGCCCGTGTGTAGAGTGACTCCTATTTAAGCTGCTCCACTTCTATGAGAGAACTATGTAAAGTGACTCCTGTTTAAGCTGTTCCAGTTCTACAAGAACACTGTGTTGGGTGGCTGATGACATTTGTTTACGATCAGCTCATGCAGTGTTTTGAAACAGAGCTTGAGGGGTAGGACAGCTGGGAGTTTAAGGCTGAGTGGAGCAGGGAAGAAACTGAGGGAAGCACGACTAGCATTTGAGCCCCATCGGGCTGTAGATGGAATGAGGTCCAGCAAGCATGCAGTGCTGGAGACACATGGACCATGAAATGGCAGAGGGCGTGTTCTACAGGAACCCAAAAAACTAAAAAATTCACTGTGGGAGCAAACCCTGTTTCTGAGAGCATATCCCCCCCAATCTTACAGGTGAAGTCGACTCTGCTCAAAGAACCTTGCAGCGCTGTCTGGACCAGAACCCCTCTTATGCTGAGGCCCACCTCCTTATGGCCCAGATCTACCTCCTGCAAGGCAACTTCAAGCACGCCTCCCAATCCCTGGAGCTCTGCCTCAGCTACAACTTCGAGGTGAGGTCTGTCGTGGGGCTGGGCGATATATCAATAAAATATTGTATCATGATTATGAACATTTATATCGTCATCAATATGCTCTAACGTTCTGGTGAAATTTAGACAGTATCCTTAACAGATGAATGAACAAGCTAAATCAAAACTCTAATTATTAATTATGGTTTTACAGAATTCAGATGGTGATACTGACAGTGATACTGAAAATTGTTTTTATTCAGGTATAACTGAAACAAATCCGTGCTAAGAAACCATGGTAGTGTTTATATAACAGCAGCTACATTGAACAGTGAAGAACTTGCAGGTGTAAAGCTATGAGTTTAAATCTTTAATGGTTTGTTGCTGCCGTACTCTTTGATTGTTGGAGGAATGAGTATAAACCCAAAATAAAGCCAAACATTGTCAGTGTAAGGCACTAACAGAAGGAGAACTACTTGTCAACTATAACTAACCTCAATGTCCACCAGAATTCATTTGTTATGTACATTATGTACATTTTGGTTGCTTATATGTAAATCATGGTAGAGTGCAATATGCTTAAGGAAGACTTATGAGGGTGCTCTCCCCGACCCAGGTACGGGAACATCCTCTGTACCACCTAATAAAAGCCCAGACGCAGAAGAAAATGGGGGAGCTCCAGGAGGCCATCCAAACCCTGCAGATGGCCTTGAGTCTGCCGGGGGTGCGGAGGACCGGAAGCTCGGCCAAGCTGAAGGGCAAGTGGGTGGAGCTGAGCTCCGCCGACTGTGTCTCTCTCTACCTGGAGCTCGCTGAGGCCCACTGGCTCAATGGAGAGCAGGTGAGTGCCAAAGAATGACCTGTACCCATCGGTACCATGATAATGAGCCTTCACGAGGAAAGCGGCATGACTCTGAGGAAAGTATTACTCATTTTAATGATCAAAGCATTCATATGGATTCGGGATAAGATTAGAAAAATCGATATTCGTCAGGAGTTGACCAGGGAAGTAAGTTTTCCATGACACATCGTAATCCTGTGCCGATCATCCGTACCTCAGTGCTTCATCCTTTCTGTACAGAATCTCAGTGATTTGGGCCTTTAGCCTAATCTCTTCAGATGAAATGCCACAGTAGGAATTCGTTTTGCTTTCCAGTTTTAACTTCATGTTGCTTCCTTTTCTGATTCACCTTGGGGCGATTTTCTCTTACTCGATTCTCATAACTACTCCCGGTCAGAGATTTACCACGCGCAAGAGCAGTGGTGCAAGATAACCCCATCTGCACAGCACCGATAAAATACCTGGCTTGCATTCAATGGTTTGACTGCGCCAAGGTCTCTAGTCAGCATGAATCGCATGTGGAAGCGTTTGGCTTAAGGCAGATTCTGAGAAAAGGTAGCAGACATGATTATTATCTCTGTGAAAGCTTTCTGTTCCCAAGAATCGCCTTATTTTACATTGGCCTTTATTCCTAGTCTGAGATTGCTGTAATTCTGGAAAGCCGATCGTATGTTGTTGAATTTTTTTTTCTCCCAGTGTAGTGCAGGTTACCTCCAGGTACTCTGATTTCTTCCCCTAGTACAAAGACATTTGTGTGTCTTTTTAGATGAATTAGCATCCCTAAATGGCCGTTTTGTTGCGATTGTATGTGATGGTGTATCTTGTTGCCTTCCTTGTGCCCTGTGATGTATAAAATAGATTTTGCTGACTTGGTCTGGATTATGTTGTGCCTCAGTCTGTAAGCGGACTATAGTCCACCATTTGAGTACTCCTGGAATAGTGTAAGACAGGGTTCTTCAAATCTGGACCTCAATTCCAAATCCAGGCCTTGTTTTCAGTTCTCCCAGGTAGTTAGTTAAATAATTACTGATTCTGATTGGCCAGAGGCTTCACACCTGGTTCACAGGTAAAGGAAGGCTAGAAAATCAGCAGGGCTCGGACCTTGAGGGCCGTGATTTGAATAACCCTGGTGTAAGAGGTTACGGAAAATGAACGGATTGATGGATGTCATTATTCTGTACCCTCCACTTCGTGTCAACCACCATCCTGATTGGTACCACTCGGTCTCCAGCATGAAGCCACCAAGATAATGCAGGATGCCATCAATGAGTTTACTGGTACCGGGGAGGAGCTGAGAGTCACCATTGCCAACGCTGACCTGGCTCTGTTGCGGGGGGACTCTGAGCTAGCACTGAGCATGCTCAGAAACGTCACCCCTGAACAGCCCTACTTCATCCAGGCTAAAGAAAAGATGGCGGACATCTACCTGAGACACAGAAAGGAGAAGCGCCTCTATGCCAGCTGCTACCGGTGAGGCGCTCGTACCCGCCCTCCATGCCGTGTCAGTCTTTCCCGGCCACTTTCATCTTGCACCAGTTCTCTTCTGTTACAGTGGTTGGGCAAATCAATTCCTTAGTTACTGACATACACAACCCTGACCTCCCCAGGACCAATCTTTTCTGCTTCAGCAGAAGTGAAGCTCATTATTTTGAAGGTGCAGAAATCTTACTGAGGTGGAAGTTTCAGCTTCATCCATTACTGCAGTGTAGTTTGAGTACCCAGAGCTGCTTTGGGTTTCTGGGGAAGCAGATCTGCCTGTCAGGGGGGTTAATGGTGTCTGTTGTAAATATCCTGACAGCCCTCCGATACACTGGGGGAGACTGAGATCCAGAAGACCTTTGAGTCTGATGGATAAATCTGGGCACTGTACAGTAATGTTATTGTCCCTGTTGTGCTGTAGGATGCTTTGTGTGGAATTTAAATCCATTTCATTTTTTTTAATTAGGGAATTGGTGGAGAAGCTGCCAGGTCCTCATACATACCTTTTACTGGGAGACGCCTATATGAATATCCAAGAGGTATCCAACTCCGCATTCTCAACACTGATGTGCTCTTCTTGAAAGCTCTTTTCAATATACACCATATGGTCAAAAGTAGGTGGATGCCAACTTGTCCAGCATCTCATTCTGAAACTAAGGGTATTAATATGAAGGTTGTCCACCCTTTGCTGCTGTAATAGCCTCCACTCTTCTGAGAAGGCTTTTATCAAATGGTGGGATTTGCTGCCATTCTGCTGGGGTATTAAGGTTGGGTGACCAGGTCACTTTGTGTGAGTTTGCTCCCAGATGTTTCCAATTCACGATCACTTGTGGTTGACCAGGGCAGCTTTAGCAAGGCAGAAATTTGGCAAACTGACTTGTTGGAAAGCATCTGTGATGCTGTCAAGTTGAACGTCACTTAACCTCTTCCGTGCGACTACCCATACAGATGCCACTGGAGACTGTATGACTGTTTTCTCAGTTGTATACCTGTGTCAGCACTGGGTGTGGCTTAATTAGCAAATTCCTCTAATTAATAGGGGTGTCTACATGCTGTTGGCCATATAGTGTAGATTTGTGGGATATACAGTGAGGAACATAAGTATTTGAACACCCTGCGATTTTGCAAGTTCTCCCACTTAGAAATCATGGAGGGGTCTGA
>JAODLD010000001.1:45525276-45545803 GCA_026781065.1 Mormyrops boulengeri
GGCCTTCTGGAAATCTAAGTAGATCACGTTGTAGGCCTTTTTGTGATCAATTTCTCTTGTAGCTTCCTCAAAGAACTAAAGTAGATTAGTTAAACAAGATCTACCTCTCCTAAATCCATGTTGGCTATCGCTCAGAATGTTATTTGAATGTACTCAATAGGTGGATTGTCACGCTATTTAATTACAGTGGTCTAAAACCTCTTCTGCAAAATGGCTCTATAAACAGAAGCCTGACAACCACTGAGTGTGCTTAAATAACATGAAAGATCTTGTGATTTTAAGGTATGAGCCGTCAATAAAATAAAACAAATACTGTAAATTATGATATTTTTATCATACATATGCTTCTGTCTGACAGTTTTTTTTCAAACTAAACATACCAGGTAACATCAGCTTCCCTGTGAGATGCTAACGGAATGTTTTGATTGCAGCTTTGAATTCTGGGATTCTGTACAATGTCATAATCTAAACTATTGCATTGTATACAACCAGGAAGGAATATTACGGGTCTCCTTAAGAATTATATCAGAAAGAAATAACTGACGCCTTGCGTTAACACAGTAAAGTTCCCATCATAAGAATGTTATACATTGTTTTGGAGTGTATGCAGTACATTGAAATACTATATGAATTGTACTACTGTATGAATTCTGTACCAGTTCTTCAAAATTTGCATACAGAATGTATTTCGAGTATTTAGGGTGGCATGGTGGCTCAGGGGGTAGTGCTGTAGCCTCGTACCTCTGTGGTTGGGGATTCGAATCCTGTCCGTGCTCTGGGTCTGTGTGTGTGGTTTTCTGGCTTTCTGTGAGTTCTTCAGCTACTCCAGTTTCCTCCCAAAGTCCAAAGACATGCAGTTAGGTGCCTTGGTGTATCTGTGTGACCTGATGAGGGTGTACCTCTGCTGTGTGCTCTATGCCGCCTGGGAAAGGCTCCAGACCCCCCGTGACCCTGTACTGGATAACATACACATACATACACATATACATATATATATTGAAACTCTACCTGGATGACTTTTCACGGATGTAAGCTGTAGATGTATAGCCACTTAGAAAATTATTATCAATGGTTGAATTCATCAGCTAGGTTCAATAAAGCCTTATGTTCATCCTTTTCAGGTTTATTGTCCGTTAGAGACCCGATATTAAGCAAAGTTGAACACTTCCTTGCACTGTTTTGCCCTAACCAGTGAACGACCTGCCGTCTCTGTCAGAAGACTGCCGCTATCTGGTGCTGCTGGCCAAGATCCAGGGTAAAGTGGACAAGAACGATGAGGCTTTGCTGTCCTTACAAAGGGTCAGTGTTCACGGTCACATCACTCCGTGGCTGGTGCTCCTTCTCCCCTCCCCCCCCCACCCCATTACACACATCCCGCAATGTGTCATCTCTAGGCCCGCGACGTGCAAGCCAGGGTGCTGAAGCGGGTTCAGCTGGAGCAACCAGATGCTGTTGCGGTGCAGAAACAGCTTGCGGCCGAGATCTGCTCTGAAATCGCTAAGCACTATACATGCCAGAGGGACTATGAGAAAGCCATTAAATTCTACAAGGAGGCGCTTGTTTACTGCGAGAGCGACGGCAAGGTAGGTTCAGTGCCCCGTGTGCTTCCGGCAGCCCTTCCCATTGGCCTTTACATCCCGGCTTCAACTAATTCTGACCGTCAATCATTTCAGATTCTATAAAGCATAAAATGCAAGTAAAATGGATTTGAAATTAATGCAATTTAAGTTAAATTAATGCAATTTCGGAGTGATAGTTGTAAACCCAACATAATGATGTGTAGTGCGTCAGTGGTTTAGGGATCCATGCCCATGAAGGCTGTGGGATCAAATCCGATGGCCAACAGAGTAATGAATCACAGTTCAATCCTTAAGCTGGGACCTTTAACCCCAACTTCTCCAGGGACTTTGCCTGCTTTCTGAAGCTCAATAGTATGCTGCTTTGGACAGAAGCTTTTCTTCAGTTCAGAGTGTGATCAAAACACATGAAAGGTTTCCTGGTGCATTAAAAATGAGGAATACTGCAATATTCTGCTTTTGAGCAGGTGATGTTGGAGCTGGCCCGGTTGTACCTCGCTCAGGATGACATCGATGCGTGTCTGCAGCAGTGCGGCGCCTTGCTGAAAAGTGACCAGGTTAACGAGGCAGCGACCCTGGTCAGTCTTCCTCTGCTAGCTCATTGTTGATGTCCATACCTTATGAACAGCCGAGTGTGAAACCCGTTCCCTCCTGTGTCGACCCACCCAGATGATGGCAGATCTGATGTTTAGGAAGCAGGACTACGAGCAGGCCGTCTTACACTTCCAGCAGCTGCTGGAGCACAAACCAGGTGTGACAGAGCAGCCCGACCTCTCAGATAAAAAGGAACTGAATAAATACATTTTTTACCTTGTTGCCGATCGTCAGCTGCTCTTAATGGGTTAAGTGTCGTCTCTTAATATTTGTTCTTCTTAGATAACTACCCGATTCTGTCACGTTTGATCGACCTTCTGAGGAGAGCAGGGAAGCTGGAGGAGGTTCCCAGATTCTTGGAGATGGCTGAGAAACATTCGTCAAGGGCTAAATTCGACCCTGGATTTAACTACTGCAAAGGACTTTATTTATGGTATGCTTGTAATTGACAGTCAGTATTGTATCGGTATCGTGGAGGCAGCTTTCGAAAGGATGCTGCCAGCGATCTGTAGCCTTCCACAGATCTGCATGGAGAACTGTAATCTGAAAAGCAGGCTCACTTTTCTTGTATATTATCTTTTCCGTTTCTCTGTTTCATGCACAAATGTAGATATAGTAATGGAGGGCCACCCACTCTTGTCAAGACTTTGTTGTGACAGCTGCTATATGAAAAAAGAATGAAATTGAATATCATTGATGTTACACTGTGGCTAATTCGAGGAGTCGCTTTTGCACGAAAAGGTACACAGGCGAACCCAACGACGGGTTACGGCATTTCAACAAAGCGAGGAAAGACAACGACTGGGGCCAGAACGCTGTCTACAACATGATCGAGATCTGCCTTAACCCAGACAATGACACCATGGGCGGGGAGGTGTTCGAGAACCTCGATGGTGACATGGGGTGAGTCAGGACCTTAAGGGCTGTGGCCACACCACCTGGGAACCAATCCAGGGTGCTGCCTGGCTTATGTCTAGAGCTTACATTGGCTCCAAACCCACAGTGATCCTGTACTGCGATAAGTAGTTATGAAAAATGGAAGGTTGGCAAAGAAGTTGAAAACTTGCTGAAGAAGATATTTGATGTGTATTTATGTGTTTGCCCAGGAACTCCACGGAGAAGCAGGAGTCGGAGCAGCTGGCGGTGAGGACCGCGGAGAAGCTCCTGAGGGAGCTGAAGCCTCAGACTCCGGAGGGACAGGTCCAGCTGCGAATCATGGAGAACTACTGCTTCCTGGCCACCAAGCAGAAAGCCAGCGTTGAGAAGGCCCTCACTGTGTTCACAGAGATCGTAAACAATGAGGTGGGCAAACTGAAGCATGGAAATGTGTACACACTCCCCAAAAGCAAACCAAGCCTGTGCCAGAGGCCACACATGACTGTAGGCCTGGTTTTACTCTTTTTATGATCCAGAAACCTTTAACAGTAGTATACTACAGACTGAGCAGTGTGTTGAGTATTTGTATACCTTTATGTACTGTAATTTGTATAAATTAACCATGCGCTTTGTAAAACAGAACATATGACAAGATAAAACAAGGATCTCCAAAGCAGAATTTTATTAATACGAAGAAAGCTGTGAAGCGGAGATAATTGACGACGAGTCCTGAAACGCCCATGTGATACCCGCTTGACACGCTCCGCTGTTTTACAGAAGGATCACGTCCCCGCCCTGCTGGGAATGGCCACAGCCTACATGATCCTTAAGCAGACGCCACGTGCGAGGAACCAGCTGAAGCGCATCGCCAAGATGAACTGGAACGCCATTGACGCCGACGAGTTCGAAAAGAGCTGGCTGCTGCTGGCGGACATCTATATCCAGTCAGGGAAGTACGACATGGCGGCAGACCTGCTGAAGCGCTGTCTACATCACAATAAGGCAAGAATGCTTCTCTGTTCATCGCAAAAACGTACTGTACAGTGCAAAAGTGTTAGGCAGTCAAAGTAAATGTTTAGAGCTATTTATCTGGGTAGTAAGTGTGTATTTGCTCAGGAAAAAAAGCACAAATTATCATTAGAACATATGCAAATTAAAAGTAACATTATAAAATCTAGCAATAATCCCATCTGTTCTCCAAAAAGTCACTGATACCTTCCTGGATTGCTAAAAGAACACCTCTTCAGTTCCCAAACGTCTTGTCAGGGGCACCTCAGCCATTCCAATTACCGAGCTCAATTAATTAATTAACTTAATTACCCGAATAGCTCAATGAGGTACTGATTATCCATACAAAATGTACTAGTGATGGAGTCTAAAAATATGTGTGTATATTGGATGGTTACTCCAAATACTAGGGTGAATTTAGGAGAGGTTCTGAAACGGCAAAGTTTCACACCAACATGAAGATCATTTAAACTTCATTTTCTTTGATTGCCGAAGATGTTTGTACAGTACTTCATATGCCTGATGTGTCTCTTTTTTCATGTTTACAGTCCTGTTGTAAAGCGTATGAGTATATGGGTTACATAATGGAGAAGGAACAGGCTTATCGAGATGCAGCAGTGAACTATGAGATGGCCTGGAAGTACGGCAACCAAACCAACCCTACCATTGGTACTCTCATATATATCAATTCGTTATCCTTTTGATTTTGTATCATCATAAGTATACATGTAATTATACAATGACTTGTTTTTTTTCTCCCCCACTGTTCATGATAGGATACAAGCTTGCATTCAACTACCTGAAAGGTAAAAGATATGTTGACGCCATTGATGTGTGCCATAAGGTAAGGAGACGTTGTCTTTGGATTCTTACTATTTGAGATACGGTTTTCAAATATGGCAATAAAATGAAATGCTTATCGCTGTGATGAGATAATTCCCTTCTATTTACATGTGTTACATTCTTTAAAATGTCTGACAGAATTGATAGATTGGATATTTTCATTAATAAAAATCAGCGATACGCTATTGACAATGAAGTGCAGCGCTAGCATTGATGTATAGTGCCTAATTCCTAACCTAAATCAGTAAATACTTGTAGACTACAATAGAAGGGCTGATTTCAAAGCAAACATACAAAACAGGCTTAGACAACATGGAACCGCAATGTGACACAATGGAGCCACATTATCCACTTAATGTAAATTAAAGTAAATATTCCTTTTTTTCCCCCAGGTGTTGGATGCCCATCCAAATTATCCAAAGATGAGGAAAGACATTCTAGACAAGGCTCGAGCCGTCTTGAGGGCCTAGAAGTGGATTTAGTGTTAAGTTTGGGAGTTTCCCTGATGTGATTTATTCAGTTCAAATCTCCTGAGTGTGCTTAACAGTGTTTGCATAGAAAACACTTTTTCTGCACATGAAGAATATTTAAGGTGTAAAATTCATATGCCCTGTACATATTTTAAGAGACTGTGTGTTTGACCTGTGACGCACCCTTCCCAGAGCGCTGTGGTTTTTTCTGAGAAGCTCTGATTGAAAATGGATGGTTAGGAAGACATTTTGAAAGGATGGAATGAGAACTTTTATTTGTAAATATGTCACAACTAAAATATTTTCTTTTATTATATATATTTTGTGTATTTCTTAGTTAAACCATATAAAAATGCTTTTGAACAGTTAACTGTTTTGTCCCTGAAATCTAGAATTAAAATGAAGTTTGTGTTACAAAAATACCTTCAGTTCTCTTAGAATTGGTTCTGGTTTTATACAGCTTTTCTGCCATGTTGTTTACATTCATTCAACAGTGTGTCCATTAAATTTACTTGTTAGAAACCAGTTTAAGGCTAATTTTAATAAAGCACTCACTATCCTAGTTTATTTATAAAAGTTTTCTAGAAAGGCAGCATATTTCCAGGAGGATCGTGGTTAGCACGTAGCCTCGCACTCCCAGCCTTGTTGGTTGGGTTCCCACCTGCCTCTCTTTGTGCATGGCTGTGCATGTTCTCCCCGTGTTGATGTAGGTTTTTCTGGACATCCCAGTTTCCTACCACAGTTCTAAGAGATGCTATTGAGTGAATGGCCCATATTATGTGAGTGTGGCAAACCAGGAGGTCCACGACTTCATGCCCTGTGCCTCCGAGGATGGACAAACATTGCATGTTCCAAATACAAAATGGCACGAACCTTGAGAATTTCAGACAAATAAAATGGCATTTTTTGACTATACGAAATCAAAATCTAATTTTCTTACGCATTACAAAATACATAAACTGAGTATGATCGAGGTAGGAACCAAAAAATAATATAATCATAACGAGTATTTACTAAGCGTTTAGAAGATGGATGAATGGGCGGTTTATTTTAACGGTTCTTTGGTATGTTATATAAATTTGAGCTCATCAGTCACTAGAGTTACTAATAAATCTGCTAATGAACACTCGCTCGTCACCGAGCACGGAAGCTTTCAACGTGTGATGTAGCCTACTTGTTAAATATGAGAAATGCAATTCGAGTATATTTAGTTCGGTTTGTCCTCCATGAAAATGAGTCCAGCACGCAGTGCAAACACAACTTCAAAGAGTGTTATCGTGGCCTCTGGAGAGGAAACGTTATAATAAAGTTATCAAAAAAATGTTAAAATGTGGGGGCGATCATCAGTGGACAAAACTCCTTCCACTTGGGTCACATACGTGAAAAATATAATGACACGCTTGGAAGTTTATATTCGCCGGGTGCAAGTGGAGACGTAAGACTGGACAGTCAGCCGCTGCTCACTTTATTACTGGTGTATAAAACGCTGTAGGATCACGGAAAGGTGGTGGTTAAATCGGATGATCACTGTCTCCGGTCTCTTTTCCCTTCCATACTCACTCCTTGACCACTTTCTGAACCGACCCAGTGAAGTTTCTGCAAAGGCAGCGCGGAGGTCGCCGATGACAAGCCGTGGCTTATGGTAAGCTTTATTTCTTACCCGGTACTACTGCATGGGCGGAAAGTTACACTTTAAGCGATCGAACGACTATTTGTGTCGTTTTCTTTTACGACGGAACCGGGACCCAATGCTGCATATGTACATTACCCCTTATATACGCAATTATACATGCAGTAGTGATAGATTGATGCGATGTAACATTACAGTGTATAATGTCATGTTAGAAAAGCACAGCGTTACTCCTTACACTAAGCACGGACGCCACTTTTGTATAAGTTGTTCCAAAAGAAGCAAAATCAGAGGGAATGCAATAACATTTCATTACTTTCCGACTTTACTTAAATCGTGCCCGATGGGAATGTGGTTTAGGGGAGGATACCGGGCTGCTTAATCAGCCACCTCTGGTTCATTTTCGGGGGTCTTTTCGCCCCAGTGGTGGCACAGTTGGTTGGTTTTTTTGCGTTCCTCGGCGTTGCGTAGCCCGGCAACAGTCTCAATGAATAGCCGGCTGAACAAATCCTATTACTTAAAGAAGCGACAATACTATAGGTCTGCGGTGCCCCGCTGGGGCGACTGTTTCTAATATTCCCGCGAGCAAAATGTTACTTCGGGCGCACGCATATTTCTCAGAGGGGACCGGGGGTAGCACAGCCAGCAGCATTCACTCGAAAGCAATCACGTTTATTTAAAAGGCCATAACGAGAAAGTTATTTCGGACGCTACGTTTAACGCAAGTCGGCGATATTTTTGCTAACGTTATTTATTCAGTTGCGTACTTTTTTTTTCCCCAGCAGGTCACTGATCTGACTTGGAGCCGTGTTATTTTTGTAAGTTATACATCACGGAGGAACAGCCTTACAAGGAACTGGCATGGTTGGAGATCACCGATGAGGTACCTTGATAATTAGTAATATGATTGATTTGTACACGCATTTCGATCCGGCAGATGCTCCGCGGCTCCCCGGAGGTGTGCTCTGGTACGCGGGCGTGCCTTTCAGATCTCCTCCCTCTACCTGAAGCGAGCGCACCTGGATCCAGCGAGACGGAAGTAGGCTGTGATCACCGTGCCGATCCGCGGCTGAAATGTCACAATTCCGGCTTGAATGTAGGGGATCGTGTGCGATTGATAAACTGCTTCCCCGACCGTCTGACATGATGCCCCCCGGATTCGTCTGGACCCCGTGCTGCTTGCTGGCGTAAGTTAAGCCTTATCCGGGAAAGGAGATCAAACTGGTATTAACAACTACTTTTATATTTCTGTCAATACAATGTGGGTGATTGTCACCAATTGTGAACAGTGACGTGTGTCTTTGTGCCTTAGGGTGTTGTGTAACATGCAGAAGAGATTTTATAGTTCGGTACTTTGATTGAATTTATATGCTTACATTTAATTTTTATATATTGCGCTTACAGCTGATATACTTCGATACGTTTGGTAATGCGGTTCTTTTTATGTTCAAACACATCTTAAGTATTTGTTAGTAATGTCCTGTATCGGGTTTTTTTTTTTAAATGATCCCTACTCCAATCTGTCAAACGGATGTTCTGATGCGCATAATTTTAAAAGTAAGTTTTCTTTGCGAGACATTAAAGCGGTGCTGTGGCACACAGATACTTCTTACTCGTTTGGGGAATGCTTTCTTAAAGTCAAAGTCACTTACATGGTAACTCCACAGCTCTGAAATCTATGAAAGGGGAATGTTTTCCTTGGGTGTGTAGCTGTTTAAATGGAAAATTATTTGTTATATGTGTTGCTCAATCACAGACGTTCAAATTATACCAGTTACTTAAACATTCCTGACCCATTCCTGATTAGATACTGTGGTATGAAGATGATCCATAACCTAAAAACTTCGATTGTTTGTTCGCTTGCGTATTTGTTTATTTGGCATATTTCAAGTGATTTATTGCATTTTCTGTCTCTTTTTTTTCTAGGGTTAATATCCAATGATTCCAAGCGCTTCATCTTTGCTCGAGAGTTTCCTCCATCGATAATTAATTTTTGGACATTGCGCAGGACCATGACTGCTTTTCGTAGATTTATGAGAAGGCGATTGTACCCATGGAAGCTTGCCATAGTGGCCCTTATTTTCGTTACCTTCTTGTTCCTCATCCAACGTGAGGTGGTCAGCCAGGGTCCCAAAGAGGAGCCCTGGATGAGGGATTTTGTGGGCAAACGGGATGCCGTTCTGGGCATGGTGATGGGGGCGGTCAACAACTTAAGGGACGCTATGCCGAAAATGCAGATAAAAGCTCCGGTCCGCCAATCGGAAGCAGAAGGAAAGCAGATCTGCCTACCAGGCTATTACACCGCTGCTGAGCTCCGGCCAGTCCTGGAGCGGCCGCCCCAAAACCCCAGCTCCCCGGGGGCTTCCGGAAAGCCCTTTCAGATGGTTGACCTCAGTCCGGCTGAGCAAGAAGAGAAGCGAAGGGGTGAAGAAAAGCACTGCTTCAACCTCTTCGCCAGCGATCGCATCTCACTCAGTCGAAACCTCGGCCCAGACACCCGACCGCCAGAGTATGTTTGCCACGGAATTCCCTCAGTTTTACTCATCGCTGCCACAATAACCCCTTTCAAAATGTACCCACGTGCAGGATAGTGAGCTAGCAATTGTTATGCTGCTTCAGCCAATGATGGGATCTGATGGGTTGTGAGTCTTTTTCGAGTTGTGGAAAGTTTAGAGTGTTAATTTTTAAAGTAATTGTTCAGTCGTGCGTTTGTTCTGGATTTTGAAGCGTTATTTCATAGTGAATAATGCCACCATCTAGTGGTTTTATAGCAATGTGCACGTTCGTGAGGACAGGACTATTTCTGTGGCGTTTTCTGTAGTAATAATCAAAAAAAACTTTTTAGATCAAAAGACCGCAGTTAGGAAGGAGATGACTATACAGGCTCTTTTCCCTTTGTCTGCTTCACAAAAAATGTTGAAACCTCAAGACCTTTTTTTTTTCTTTACTGCAGTTCCAGGAGGAAATTTCGCATAAACCACAGACAGTACAACCTTTTTGTTATTTTTGTTAAAACTTCTTTCAACATCACTGACTGAAGAAAAAATGCTTAATGTTTTGTTTGGCTCATCAAGCAAGTCTGCTCTTGTTCCCCTTTATTTTTCTAAGAGGAAATTTGCACTCCATCTGGCTCATCAAACTCTATTAAAGTTAGTGGTCCTGAATTTCAGATGTTGTCCTGGGTGCTGACAGTGAGGAAGCATTATGCTCCCCAGACATTTAGCAACATTGTTGCTTTGCCAGTGCCACCTTCCACGACAGGCTACCGACTGATGCTCTATGCTGCCCCCTACAGGTGCATCGAACAGGTGTTCAAGCGTTGCCCGCCCCTAATGACCACCAGCGTCATCATCGTATTCCATAACGAGGCTTGGAGCACGCTCCTGAGGACGGTGTACAGTGTGCTTCACACCTCTCCCGCCATATTCCTGAAGGAGATCATCCTGGTGGACGACGCCAGCACCGACGGTAAGGCGAGGGGGCTGGGCTCCTAGGGACCACCCTGCTCTTTGCCTAGGTTTTCTGCCCCCCCCTTCTTGCGGACTTGTGAAAATGTGCGGCTTTTGCTCCCGGAATCTTGAAGGGTTATATTTGGGTGGGGGGAGTTGAATAGTTTCCTAAGATAAACCCTCTATGGTGGTCCTGGAGCAGAAATGAGAGGCTGCCTTAAAGGGAGGGGGGACGGGCGTGCCAGAGTGGTGGGGCTGACATGAACGAAAGGTCGCCAGTGGCCCGTTTCGGGGGGAGGGACAGTCCTCACCCTAAAATTTGGCTTCTAGAAGCCCCCCCCCACCTCCCCCAAAGTTGAAGAAACAGTCAGATGCTCTCAGGTTGACCCAAGCACCAGGGGATAAAGGCCAAGTGGCGTATTTACGATGTTAGTCCTTGCAAAATGGAGCCAGATGGAAAGCTAAGGGGCCTCCGCCATGTGACTAACCCCAATTACAGCCGATTATACCTGGCCGTGGGAAGAGCATGCGAGCTGTGATCTGCCACGTCGGGGAGGATACAATCTGCATTTGGATAATGACTCTCATGCTGTCAGCGGCGTGTTAAAGCATGCTAATGCAAAAAACTTTCAGATTATGATCAGCAAGCTTGTATTTCCCAGGCAAATATGGTCAGTGAGGTTATTTTTTTTATATTTATAGTCGCCATTTGTGTCATGTGAATGCAGTCTAGTCTGTAATTGGCATTCTTCAGGTATTCCTTCACAGTCTAGGTTCTGTTGAGGCAGCTAGAAGCTTTGTCTTATGAGGAGTGTGTAAACATGAGGTGGATGCCATGAGCACTTTACATAGGGCTGTGAGTATCTGTGGGTCTTTTAAGGACTGCTGGATGAACTGGTTCCTTGAGTTTTCTGCACTGCGAACGCCGGGGTGCTTCTCTGTTTAAGTCCCGATATTAGCTGCAGTTTAATCACCGTTTTTGTTCCATATGTTTGTTTTTGTGCTGGCAGAGATCCTGAAAGATGAATTGGACGATTATCTGAAGCAGCTGCAGCTTGTCCGGGTGGTACGGCAGCGGGAGCGGAAGGGTCTGATCACGGCTCGCTTGCTGGGAGCCTCGGTCGCCGCTGGCGATGTCCTCACTTTCCTTGACGCACACTGTGAGTCGACAGTAATCTGCGTTCAGGCACTGGGGCAGTTTGGAGTGGTGTGAAGCATTCTCCTTCTCTCACATCTTGTTACACCCCCCCCCCCCCCATAGTAGGGTTTGTAACCCTTAGGGAACAATGAAATAGAGCCAACCTCTGGCATTCCGCACTCCTCAACGTACCCAGCATGTCCTTCTGACATCACATTCTCGTGCCGTAGCACACATTTGTGTCACTAATCCAACTGTTTGAAAAGAAGTTTTTCAGGTTGCCTTTGTTTATGAAATGCATTTCCTTTCTCAGTCAATTTGGAAAGGTGGAACCAAAATATATTGTGCAGTGCCAAGCCCATCTCTGAGGAGGAGCCAAACCTAGGGAGAGGCAACTTATTCCGGGCCCCGGCTGAGGCCAACATGAACCAAGGAATGAAAATCATTATATTAAGTCTATTTCCTGTATTTATTTAGCAGGGGGGTAAAATGCACAGAATTCGCGGTTCAGTACGAACCTTGGTTTTGGGTGCAATTTCAGTACCTCAGGGAAAACGGAATTTGTTTTGAAATAATTTTTATTACAACTGTGAATTCAAACACAATTTGGCAATACCAATGCGTCTGTCAACGTGTCTGAATAACAAAACCCAAGAGAGGCTTTTTGCACCTTGTAAAAACACGTATGTAAAATATCATAACGAACGAAATTGCAGGTTCTTTACTGCAGAGTATCCGATAAATATTGGTTAATTATTGTAATCATAATTATTATCTTAGCCTGGCCTGAATTTCTTGGTAAGAATGCCTTACCTGCTTTGGGCAGACTAACTCGCGGCTGTTTCAGCCTTGCCGTTGGCGTACACACACTCGGATGATGTCGTCTCAAATGAGTTTCATGTTGGATGCGTCTCCAGAAACATACTCGTTTGGTATAGCAAAGCCTTGCTTTTATCGGCTAGTATCTCTCCAATGCTGGTGTAATTTATTGGAAAAGCAAAATGTTCCCAAACTGCCGATTTTTTCCAAATCTGTAAAAATGTAACCAGCATTAGCCATAACCATAGAGACAGCCACAATTAGCATAATGTTTTCTGTGTTGAATATTTACTTGTGAATTTAGGTTCTGCCCATGTCAATAAATGTATTTGTTTCATTGTACGTACTGAACAAAAAATGATGTATCAAATGGTTTACAATGTACCGTCACACCCCAGCATTTAGTCAGGATGATGTATTCAGATGAAACATGGTTGTATATGATCAATGGGGAGTACCAGTTGGCCCGCCCTAATGACGGCTCTGTGCAGTTTAACTTTTGCTCTTTTGTTGTATTCCATACGTGTCACTTAATATTGTAGTCATGTGACACGATGGCCTTTTAATGCAGCTAATCAGCAAAAGCTTTGGAATGTTAGCGTGGTCTGAGCGACAGGGTGAGGAAGGTGTCGTTTATTTGGGCCTTGTTTATGCTAGGTGAGTGCTTCCATGGGTGGCTGGAGCCCTTGCTGGCCAGGATAGCGGACAACCACACCGCAGTCGTGAGTCCCGACATCAACACGATCGACCTCAACACTTTCGAGTTCATGAAACCTTCACCCTATGGGCAGAGTCACAACCGTGGCAACTTTGACTGGGGTCTATCCTTCGGCTGGGAGGGTCTTCCCGACCACGAGAAGCAGCGCAGGAAGGATGAGACCTACCCAATCAAGTAAGGCTTTCTGATGGATGATTAGTGAGCAAAGTTGACCATTGAAACTGTCTACGAGCAAAGTCAAACATTATATTTCGCCCACTAAGTCGATGCCTTCTTCACATTTGGATCCCTGGTTTTCTGTTCGCTATGCTTCTTTTAGTTGCACTTCCTAAATGAATGCTTGACAATTTATTGCCGGCTGACTTTGTAGAATAATTAAACTCCTAATCAGTTCCTGACCGGCAAACCCATCTCCCCTTCACAGAACGCCAACATTTGCCGGGGGACTGTTTTCAATTTCCAAAGATTACTTTTATCATATTGGAAGCTATGATGAAGAAATGGAAATCTGGGGGGGTGAGAACATCGAGATGTCTTTTCGGGTAAGGGACTCCACACCCTGTCTGCTTTTGCTGATGGTTGATTTTTACTTGTACTGTTTTCTAGTTATTTAATGGATGGCATCTGTAATTCTTCATACCGTCATACCATCAAGTCGATGGTCGAGGGTCTGGATGTGATGGGGTACATTTAGTGAGATCGGTGACATCGTCAGAAATTTTGTGAATCGGGGGGGCTCTGTAAATTTTTTGTGATTGTCAGTGACTGACAAATGGGGTACAAAGAACAAAAGTTGGGCATTTAGTTGATTTTTTTTTGCATTTTTTATTTGGAAAATGGGACAAGATCTCAGGCACCCTGCTATTAGGCATTTTGATGCTATTCTGTTATTTTGAAATCTTGGTGGTAAAATTCTTTGGGGGGGGGCGGTCTCTATGATACAATTTGTGCTCCAAGATTTCAAAATGCCAGAATAGCATTAAAAGACCATACAAATTCCATGGTATTGTAAAAATAAATAAAAAATAAACTGTTCAACATAGAGCAGTATGTCCAAAACACCATGGTATACCGTATTACTGTAATGCCGTCCAAGCTTAATACAACACACATTTGTGTTCTGGTTCAGCTGGAGACCCTGTAGTCTTGCTGCTCGCCTCAGTTACCGTACAGCAAGTTGGGAATCGTGACCCTTGTGCCACCTCCCTCCTCAGGTGTGGCAGTGTGGGGGTCAGCTGGAGATCATTCCCTGTAGTGTCGTGGGTCACGTCTTCCGTACCAAGAGCCCCCACACCTTTCCGAAGGGAACCCAAGTGATCGCCCGCAACCAAGTGCGCCTGGCCGAGGTCTGGATGGACGACTACAAGGAGATCTTTTACCGCAGGAATCCGCAAGCATTTCAGATGTCCAAGGAAGTAGGTGTCTGCTGCATTCTACTGTCACACTGGCGCCTCTTAAATCCTCTTATATTGTGTTCTCCAGTAAGCTGTCGAGCCCCTCTCCACCTAGTGTTGGTCCGCTTGCAGATAAAATTGCCCTTTATCCTGAATCACTGCATTTGTCTTGCCCAAGCAGCTATGCCCTGGTGATTATGTCAGCACGACTGCGCACTGCACGAGTTCTGAGATTGACACAGTATGTGTGCACTTGGACAACGTACGTTTTTTTAAATATTTTTTTTTTTATTTACTCTTTCATAAAATCTATTCATTTTTGTAATTTTATTTTTTATTGCTTCCCCATACCCAACATAAGTCACCTCCCTGTGTCGGTAACTGAACTTAGACGCCGTGTAGTAAAGGAGCAGCCACACCTGTCTTTTTAACAGTCTGTCAAAGTGAGGCAATCTCCCCCCCCCCAAGTTGCCAAGCAGGAAATGTATCCTGGACATGGCAGCCTGTTACTCCGTTACTGGGTTGCTGCAGCGAATGCTTCCTCCTGAGTTATTGTTTCCAACATAAATTATTACGTTATTCCAGTTATGACCGCAGTAATAGTCGTGGGAGGTCATTATTCATTTTCTGTGCTGTGAGATGGGTACACTGGTCAGGATATCCTCACTTTTAAATGTCATCTTGAATTTTTATTCTTTCAGTTTTTTTTTCCCTACTGCCAAGTGATTTACTTTTTCAGTGTCTGCCGTTAATTTTACCACTATTAGAACTTTTATATATTTATATATTATTAAAATCCTTATCCCTAAAGGTCCTTCAGTTAATGTAATGCAAATTAGTCATTTTAACGGACGTACTGACCAAGTGTGTTTGACTCGGTCTCTCAGGCCAAATCGCAGTGCTACTAATGTGACTTGTCCAGCTCTTTTTTTAGTGCTTTTTGTGGCCACGAGTCAGCATCTGGATTCGATGACGTGTTATTGTTTCAGCTGATTTATGTAGCTGTGGGAAGGACATCTTGTTTTATCTGGCCATACGTCTGTGCTGTGTAATGATTGGAATCATTCGGTCATAAGTACAGTTTTATATATTAACTGGGAGCAATGATCTTAGAGGTTTAAATGATTTGTAGTTTAGCTAATATGAAGTTGTAACTCTTATTGGCTGCTTTGTGAGCGTGGTAACAGTGAGATTACAGAAAAATAAATTATGGTTAATAATTGTGTCATGTTGCGCTGAAATCAAGTCAGATCTTTCTCCTAAAGGTATGCATCTAGCTAGGTGTTTTTGTAGAGTGCTGATCAGTACAAAAGAACTAGTCGATTAAAAAGAAAAACTCTGGATAGTTGATTTGCTTAAAAAGTGCTGGTTTGAGGTAAAACATCCATGACGAGCGTTTGTCTAACACCTCACTATTAACCTGAAACTGTGGTATTAAACCGCGTCTGGGAAGTGGCAAGACAGCCTTTCCTCCATGTTAAGAGTGGGCAGTGTTGTGTTTTTTTGTTTTTTTTATAAATGTGGAAAATTTTGCCCCCTCTAACAGACCGGAATTGTTTTTACAGAAATCCTTTGGAGACATCTCCAGGCGTGTGGACCTCCGGCAGCGTCTGCAGTGCAAAAGTTTCTCCTGGTTTTTGGAGAACATTTACCCAGAGGTCTTCCTGCCCGATCTCAACCCGCTCAAATTTGGCTCGGTAAATGGTTAACTCCCCCCGCCGTTTTTCCTCAAGATCAGAGTGTCTATTCAGAGCAGTTTTCCTACCGCAGCATCCTCAGATCATCTGGGGATTTAACCTTTTACTCATTTATCTGATGCTTTTATTCAAGGCGACTTGCATTAGAGGAAAAGGTGACAGCATATGTACACTCCCTGGGATTTGAACCCACGACCTTCTCATTGTTGGCAAAATGCTTTACTTGTGGAGCTACAGAGGCAGGCTATAGTATGGCAAAGTGAAATGTTCTTCCATGTGGTTGCCTTTAAATGGCTAATTTTACTAGAAACGTGTTTTCTCTTCTGCCCCAGGTGAAGAACATCGGTACCAACCTGTGCCTTGATGCGGGTGAAAACAATGAGGGTGGCAAAAACATTATCATGTACCCCTGTCACGGGCTTGGAGGAAACCAGGTGCACTTCAGCTCTCATGACAGAAATTTTCAGCTCACCATTCTGGAAAATTCTATTACCCCTCTATTGCCCCTTCAGGAGTAATGTCAAATCCACTTAATTTACCTGCTAGTAGTGCTGGGCGGTATACCGGTTCATACCGAAAACTGTTTTTTATTATTGTTATGATATGAATTTTTCTTATACCGCAATACTACACAACGTTCAGAAAGTGGCGCAGCTGGAAACTAAAATGTACCGCGAACGATCAGAAACAGAAGATATAGCTGACGCTGGAGTTGAAAATAATGAGACACTGGGGTTGTCAAAAAATGATTCTCAGATACTAATCGATACAAAAAATTAGTATGTGATTAGATACTTATTTTCACCATTATTGATACCAACAGTGCGGTTTTAACACACAAGTTGGCCGAACATGGCGTATGCTGCAGTTGAAGGCACTTCGCGAGCTGCTTTAGTAAAAAATAAAAATGCAAAAGTGCTGTTTGGAAGTATTTTTCAGACGAGCATGGAAAGGCTAAGGATGTCGATAAGCCTCTATGCAAACAGTGCTACGAAGTTGTGGCGACAAAGTCAAGTAAGACGTCAAACTTGGCGAAGCATCTTAAAGACCGACATTCCGGTCTTTATGAGAAATTTCGCGAGGTCAGTAAAGGTCACGTTCCAGCACACCTTAACATTAGCCATTTACGTATCTGTAAGCAGTTAGCCAACAAACACGTTGGCCGTATGTTATTATTAAGGTAGCAGATAGGCGCAATGGCTAATAATAAAATAATATAGTTCAGTGTTTCCCCTAGGTTTACAGCTTTGGAGGGGGCAGACGTACACCGACAGGATTCATGGTGTTCATGTGTTTCTTTTAATAACAGCAGTCAGTATAACAACTGAACTAAACATCAGAACGTTTCTTTTTTATGACAATTATCCACAAAGTGGGCAGCTTTTGTCATTGCAGTTATCTTTCTGGGCTTCTGGAAGAACATTTCTAGAGCTTCTTGATATGGGAAGTCAGAAACGTCTGGCCCATTTATTGAGATCCACATGCTGGCTGCAAGATGGCCTCCTTGCAGCCTATTGTGGATGTTTGTCTTGACCTGCAAATACATTTTAAAAACGCAGATATTTTTGTCTGCTTTTCAGGTGGTTGACGCGACATATTTTCCAATGCACGCTCTCTGTCCGCTGGTGGGAGTGTGCTCACCTGTGTGTGCGCGCACGTGTCTTTGAACAGTTCCGCATCGGGGTGGAAGAGAGCAGATACAGAGAGCAGAGGAGAATTGTAAACGCGCGACTGTGTAGAGACAAAAATGACAAGCTGTTGTGTAAATAAGATGAATAACATAAGGCTATTTAGTTTGTTTAATAAAAGGACAATGTATAGACCTGTTCTATAGGAAAGGTAACCTTAAATGACTTCTGTTGTGATCTGGCGCTATATAGAAAATAAAATTAACTTGACCTTCAAGGGTGGGCAGGAGGTGCTGTTGGGGGGTGCGGGGCGCCCCCCTAATATAGTGGTAGAGGAAACACTTTTTAGTTAATGTGGGAACAATGCAAAAACGTAAAACAAAAATGTGTCCTGTAAAATGTAAATGCCCAGTCATACTTTTAAAAAAAAATACCGTTGTATACTGTGAAACCAATATAACTTTGAAAAATACCGTGATATTAATTTTTGGTAATACCGCCAAGCTCTACCTGCTAGCATATATTGCCAGGTAGAAAATGAAAGCTAGTGGGTTTTTCCCTCCCATCGTTCTGCTGAAGGAGACGTAGGCTTACTCTTGCATGTATTGTGACGTGTGTTTTTGTGCCAGTATTTTGAGTACTCGACGCGTCATGAGCTGCGGCACAACATCCAGAAGGAGCTGTGTCTGCATGCAACGCAGGCCGACGTGAAACTGCAGGACTGCCAGTACAAGGGACGCGACTCGTTCGTCGCAGCTGAACAGGACTGGGAATTTCAGGTGATTCTGCAGCAGGAACCTTGCAGCTGGGACCTTGCCGCTGTTAATGCAATTCGCATACCAATTAATGTTAATGTGGTTGCAACAATTAGTTCTTAGAATAGCAGTAATTAGTCAAGTCTGATAGCAGTTGCATGGGTAAACATGCATGTAAAGCTCTGATTTAGCTTGTTAGACGAAGTGTATTTAATTGGAAATGTGCTTTTTTCTGCTGGTAACTCAGTTTAATAGCACTCTTTTTTTCTTTCTTAAAGGGCCAGCAGCTTTTTAATCCTGCATTGAAGTTGTGCCTTGGTATCGTTCAGAAAATACCGCACATGGCTTCCTGTAACCCCACTGATCAATCCCAACTTTGGATGTTTACCTGAGGATCCCATAATGCATCTGGATGTTCATAGACGGGGTTATGGGGGAACTTTTTTTTTTTGATGGGAGATTTATTTTTATTGGGTTTTAATTTATTTTTTATATGTGAAATACACTATGCTGGGTAGTCTTGAATTTTGTACAGGAAAGCCCTGATTCAACGGGAAGAAGGCACATAAATGTCATTCTGGATGTATCTAATTTGTGTTTGTAGCTGCTTTAGTGTTTCAGGTTCCCCACAAGGACACTTGTTGGTGCTGGAAGTCAGTAATGTACATATCAGAATATTAGATATTCTGCTGGGTAGATTTTAAAGACCATGCAGTATATGACTAACTGACCATGGCAGAGGAGAGCAGGGAACAACAGCTCTGAAGTAAGACTTCTTCATTAGTATCTTGATCTTTTATTGATTAGTCGTGATTAGGAGCTAACTTTCCCCCTAGTTTTTACATGTGAAACAAACACAGAGAGAGAAGGAGTACGTATTCTGAAAATACTGAAGCACCAAAGATATTTTCGAAGGGTTATTTATGAATTGATATTTTTTTAGAATTTGTTAGCCTTGTCATAATTTAGTCAGGCAATAATATGTGTATAAAAATGGGTTAAAATAGCCACCTTTTGCCTCTGATCTATGTAGTCTTTTGAAAGCACTCTCCAAAGTGACTTAGCCTTAAATGCCACTGTGTCATCGAGATTGAACTGATGCAACATTGAGCTGGGAAAACAATGTTAAATATTTCGGGGGTTAGGGAAGCGTATATTTTCAGGGATGCACAATTCAAGGAGGGATCAGTAGGGATGGAACCTGGTGGACCTGGTATATTTTGCATATTTTGCAACTTCTTTTCTTTCAGATGCAATGTGATGGTGTCCGACTCTCAAAGGCCAGAGAATGTACTGATTTATAATCAGCTTCAGATCATAATAACTTGAACACTGAGGTGTCATGTGACGATGCAGGTGTTTGTCATCCGTATCAAAAGTTCCTTTCGCGCTGGAGTCATGTACTCCGGTTATTAACGATTTAAACAGTACTAACATATCATGTCAACGTTGCGCATATTTTATGTATTTTTTTTAATTTGGTTTAAAATACACCTAACTGGCATATTTAGCTTTAATATCTCGGTTCTTAAAATGGTAGCAAAGGATGTATTTCAGCAGTATTAAGTGTATGAAAATGCTTTTATAAAGCATATGGCAAAAGTAAGCTTGTATCTGTCAGTAGAAGTGAAATCCATTACATGACCAGATTATGCCCTAGAATTAAGTGAGAAAACTATTAATATCCACATGGATACAATGTCTTTTTATTCCTATAAAGAATCTAGTGTGATATGGGGGGGAGGGCATATACAATGTGGGCCCAACTGATTGCTTTGCCATGGTTGAAATAATTTCATTGGGTTTACTGGTCCTGTTTGGTGTTGGATGCTGTATTGCTGGAAAGAGCGGGGCATTTTTAAAGTGCCTAACTCACTTTCTTGCACACAATGTTGCTGTTTCGTATTATTATTATTATTATTATTATTATT